>CM060896.1:8922500-9277500 GCA_030762935.1 Hymenopus coronatus
TTGTGAATGAACTTACTCCTCAGCCCAAAAAAAGATTAGAAATATTTTAAAAATGTTGAAAACAATGGATTTACTTCAAATGAACTGAATTTTGCTATTCAGAACTAAAAGTTGAAATATCCCCTGAATAAAATACAATACATGTTAAATATTTAAAACAACATTGATAAAGGGTAGAAATGTGCCACTAAAACTATTTAATCCATTTTGGAACACCAATACTCTATTACAATAGAAAAAAACAATTAATATCCCCATTCTTAAAAAAGATGATGACAGCTAGTGATATAAATCGCAGACCATTTTCCCTAAGAAATGCAAAAATGGCAGAGTATGGGTTTAGTTAGGCGAAATTTGTTTTTGGGAAATAATTCTTTACCTACAATAGCTCAAACATCGGCTACTAAGACAACACAAAATTAATTCAGATATCCCAAGATGTCAAAGATAGTTTTAGCAAAAAAAAAAGCACATGATTCAGAATAGAGGTGTAAATAACTTAAAAAACTAAAAAATTAGGCATTTTTAATAACATGTTAAACTGGATTCCTTTCTCAACACTTCTGTGCTGCAAAGTATAATGATAGTATCTCTAAATTTCAATAAATGTAAATCTTACACAAGATGTTTTGAGTACAACCCTGATTAATATTTACATTAATAATTTTCTTACAATTGCATCTGCAAAATCAATAGACCCAAAGTATGAATGGAAAAAACACTACATCTATTGGAAAACTGGAATCGTGGCATGATGGCTATTAAGACTAAAGAGGCAACATTTCAGATATTTAGTTTAAAGAAGAAGTCCCACAAATAAATTTACAGTATAATAAAATGGACCGACAAAAAATCAAATGAAATAAATATCAGGGGGCGAGTTTTTATTCAAAATTATCCTAGAAAAATCATATTAAAACAGTAACAACTAAAATACTTCTCAGTTTTACAAAGATTATCCAGAGCAAAGGGGGGAAGCAATCAACAGACTCTACATTAAAACATTTATAAAACTAGAATATCTATAATGGTAACATAATAATTACAGCAAATAATGTAACTTACAGAAATATGTCCTGTGGTTAATCACTGGTCGAACAAAGTAAACTCAAATCATAGATATGTGATCTGAAACCTCCAATACACCAATTATAATCCAAGCAGTAATACACCATGAAAAAATGTTATGATTAAAACATCAAACTGGGGAAAAAGACAAGTTCAATGAACTAAATTGAAAAACACTAAATGATTGGTTTGAAAGTAACAAAATTGACATAAACTTTGAAAAAATTAACTACATTAATTTTTGCACAAAGCATAAAAATATGGCAGACCTAAGGATAGAATATGAAAATAACCAGATTGCAGAAGCCTGTAATACAAAATTCCTAGGTCTTGTGATTGATCGCAACATGAATTGGAAACACCATATTGATTATATCTTACCCAAACTGAGCTCTGCATGCTTTGCAATCCAATCTGTAATTCAGCTTATAAATAAGAGCATACTAAAAACAGCTTATTATGCATATTTTCATTGATTGATGACCTGTGGAATAATATTTTGGGAAAATTCAGTAAACGCTAAAAAAGTATTCATTATGCAAAGAAAAAGGTAATAAGATTAATGGCAGGGGAAAGACGATCAACTCACTGCAAACCACTCTTCAAAATGTTTGGAATTTTACCATTAGCCTGTGAATATATTCTAGCCATATTGTCATTTGTAATAAATAACACAGAAAAGTTTACAAAAACTACAGATATTCATAACAAAGAGACCAGACATAGGCAGGACTTACATAGATAAACAAATAATTTGCAGTTATTCCAAAAAGGGGTTTACTACAAAGGAGTAGATTTGTTTACTTCACTTCCCTTTTCTATAAAAGAATTGCAAATGAACAAAAACAAGTTTAGATCAGAATTAAAAAGATACCCCATTACTCACACCTTCTATACAGAGCAGGATTTCATTCAATCAAAAAACACTGGTAGTAATGTAACATTATAAATATAATGAACATGAATACTCTAAGAATGCAAATGTATGGGTAGGCTTTTGGAAAGAGACATGATATTGAAAATTATGCAAAACTGACACCTCTGAGAATTCATTGTCAGAGTTATTATTTGTAAATAAATGTATTAATAAGTATGAATAAATGTAATTGTTGACATGATCTACATCCTAGAGTTTGAGCTTTGAGTCTAACCTCATAATAGGATCTACAGATTGCAATGTTATGTATGTAAACAAAAAAGCTTCCTAACCGAAGTTGAAAAAATTAAAACAGAGGTGAACCTCCCTAAATTCAAAGAAGATATTCTGACCAATAAACCCCTCTAGCCTTCTAAGCAATAAATGTTCAACAAGATTTAGAAGAATCAGTTACAAAATCTGAAATTTCTTAATCAATACTAAAAATGCTATTTTTAGAAATGGTGAACGAAAGATACTCACCAGACTAATGGCTACATAAATATACAAATGGATCTACTAGTAACATCTGTTCAGGTTCATAAAATTACATGTTAATTATTCTAATTCTATGAGCATGTTGGATACCATAATTAAAATAGCAATGAAAGAAAAGATTACTGACATTTATTAATAATCCTAAAAATGGAAGATTAAACATGGAACAATATGAATGCCTACAAAATTCTAGTACATTAAATGCTGTTGACTGTGTAGTTCCAATTCAAAATGCACATGATAATAATATGGTAGCAGGTCTTTTTGTTGACCTAAAGAAAGCATTTGATATGGTCAAACATAACCTATTATTGCAAAAAATGGATAGGATTGGAATTAGAGGTATCCCACCTAAGTGGTTTGAGAGTTATGTAAAAATAGCCTGAGGAGTATGTATTTATAAGTAATGTAAGCTCTGATTTACATGAAATAAAATGTGGTACTTCAAGGATCTGTACTTGGACTTTTCTCTTTCTAATATTTATTAATGACACAGCTAATCTTAAATTAAAGGATAAACTTACATTGTTTACAGATGACATGTCATTGCTCTACACTGGTCAACATGAAACATCATTGATTAATAGTATGCAAGCAGATTTAAACTTATTAAATCAATGCGTTAACAGCTAATAAATTGATAATAAACATTACTAAAACTAAGTATATGTTCTTCAGTAAGCCTAACTATACCATACGACAACATCTACAACTTATACTTAAAAATGAAATAATTAAAAAATGCAGTTTCTTACCTTCCTTGGCCTTTTATGCTTAGCTGGAATTATCATATTGAAAGAATAAAAGGTAAAGTATCTTCAGGAATTAGGTTGATTATCAGATTGAGAAATGTGGGTCTTCAAAATCATTATTAAAAATATCTATTATGCACTCTTTCATTCCCATCTAACAGATATGGATAAATTTAGGCAATCATGTACAAAAGCTCAATTGCATCAGCTAGAAGAGTTGCAAAATAGGCTATACAATAATTTAAATTATTAAACTTCATCCAAACATGTATACTTACTAATAGGAATTATTCCACTGTGTATAAGCTTGTAACTATCCATGATTATATTTGAATTTAACATTATTAATAAACTATTCCATACAAACAGTAATATATTGAAACCAGACAACAATCATCATCACACCAAGAGTTCTAACAACATGGTGGTGAAGCAAATGGTTACCAATATATATGGATCGAGGGGCATAATTTACATAAATCAACAAAGTTTTTAATCAATTTCCCATACAAAATTAATAACTTCACACTTTTTAAGAAGGAGTCAAGTGCATGTACTACTGGAATATCAAAATGCATAACATGAATACTATCATCTTTGTGCAATGTCAAACCATACTATTCATTTCCTAAGGAGTAATACATTTATATGTAATTTGTTTATAGTGTTGTTTTATATTGCAAGTATTATGAATACGTATTTAAAATTTCAATTTCTATTATCAATTGCTAAACTGATTAAACTTAATTTAAAAGTTTGTGATTGTACTATAACACAACATTAAAATATTTATGAGTACTAGAATGGCATGTTAACTGATTTTTTTAAATGGTGTTTAATGCCCGCTTTTACTACCAAGTCACCTAGGGTGATGTTAACTGATGGAAGAAATTCTTGATGTATATCATTATGTTATATTACGTATAATTTAATGAATACCAATTGTGCATTTAGACATTTAATTTATTTAGTAATATCATATTATTTACTTACAATTATTAAAGCTAATGTCATGTTTTGTACACATCAATGAGTACCAGAAAATTGTTAACTATCTAATAATACAGTTCTCAAATAAATGAAAGCACATTGTTATATATAAATACATATGCTATTCTATGTTTAGTTTAAAAATTATATTTCTTGTTGCATATTGTGATAGATTTTTGTTTTCAAGTTATTCTTAGATATAATTTGTAATTATTATGACACTGCTGTACTTATAAATTATGAATGTTCCTTACTATGATTCCAAATGAATGAATGAATAAATACACAATTTTTCAGGCAGAAATAGCAGTGAATTATACTTCTGTACAAAAATGATTACACAGAATAGTTAAGCTTCAGGAGGCTGTCATATTCTCTGATTCTAAAGGGCAATTTATGCAATATATTCATACAGAAGATACCAAGTAAAGTTAAAGAACGCCTCTAAACGATTCACCAGTTCCATAAAAACTACAGAACAAAAATGCAGTTATAATGGATACCTGCACATGGCAAAATCGTTGAGAATAAAACTGGGGCTCTCTTGGAAAAAAAGAGTTATAACTTAATTCAAAACACGATGAAAAGCGTACCTTTCACATCCATAAAAAGACTAACTGAAAGCAATAAATATGTCAAACTCAAGAAATATATAAAAAATTGATGTATTCCATACACATGACTTTCTCTAACCATTCTACAAATAAACTATTCTTACAAAAGACATTCTTTTATCTACATCATGCGTATTGAGATAAGCATGAGAAGAAATGGTCTTACTACTTGGTTTTTTGTAACAGAAGGGAAATATGGCTAAAGCAATAGTCATATGTTTTAAAATCTGGTTGCTATGTGAACAATTGAAGTTCAGTTCACTTTTCAAGGTCAGCAATAAACAATTGTGAGATGAAAAGAAAAGCAATGCAGATTGAGAAAATTCTGTAGTTTAATCTTGAAATCGATAGCAAGGAGTATCTTAGAATTGGTCAACTCTACAACAAAAATGCATATGACAAACTGTTTTATCAAGATTTACATACATTTTTTGTGAAGTAAGTTTTTTTGTCTATTTCTCACAATGTACTAGTTGTATACGTTATAGCAAAATTCATCTAGAATAAAAAGGTCTTCAGCAGTTATTCCTAGAAAAGTCAAATATATGTTTTATTTGTAATATAAATACAGTATACAATATTTTAAACAAAATGGTTACAGACATTTTTGAGAAAAACAGAATTTCCCCAAAAAATTTCTTATAAAGGTTAGTTTGGGGTGTGAGGATTTTCTTGAAAATCTATGTGTCACATCCTTGGAGGATACTAAGCTTAAATACCAAATTTGATATTTAAGTCTTTTATTTTTTGAGCTGTGCTGTCAGACCCACACACATGGATTTGGTATTTAACATTCTTTTAGTTTCTAAGCTATGCTATCTCTCTCTCTCTCTCTCTCTCTCTCTCTCTCTCACACATGCATGCATGCACGCACACACACACACACACACACACACACCTCTAAAACTGCTTTTTTGGACTCAGGGGACCTAAAAACATATATTTCCAGTGAAGTTTTGGTTTCAAATTTTTGGGTGGAATACAATACCTTCTATTCATTATGTACATAGTAGATGTAGAAAGTAAAAATGGATATTCTAATAAAGAAACCAGAAATTATCCCTTATATTCCTCAGAAAGTGGGGGTAGCAAATTTTAAACAGCTCACGTTTGGCAAAGTATTTACATAAATTAAGATTATATATTTATAAAGTTTAAAATGTCATTTGTGCAATGAAGAAGTGACTGAAGAACATGTCAAAGCCTATGAAGCATTCTGTGCTGGATCCACCAAGAAAGATTTAGAGAACAAGGCCACTAATGGCTTCATTACCAATGTAAGATATTGGATAACAACAATAGTATACTCTCAAAAATGTATATTTCTAGTTATGCAGACTATACTTATTACTGGCCAAATAAATTGACTGGCACAGTTATAATTAATGTATGCACTAAGGCATTATGCACATGCTTGTGTAAGAAGTTAGTATGCATGCCACAGGGTTAAGGGTACAAATAAGGGATCACAACACAAAGTATAAACTTGTTTAATACTTTAAACCATCCTTTTATTACTCCATTCACATGTTGAGGTACACAGTGAATGTGAAAGTTAATTCATGCAAAGTACTGCTAATGTTATGAATATCATAAGGTAAATAAATTTTTGGTATAACATTCTTGAAATTTCTAACTCAAACACAGATTTTTAAAAGAATGATACAAACTAAAGACCTTAAAAATTAACTACTGATAATTAAATTACTATTTATGAAAAAAGAATTTTGCAACATTATACTTCTTTCTATCCTACAAATTTTTATGTGCTTTCATGGATGAATGGCATGCATCATTCCATGATCCTTTTGATTTCACTAATTTGTTTCCCATAAGAATTCTTGCCCTTTGGTTTCTCACTCTTTTCTAAAGATATCAGTCTGAAGTGTTCTATACATGTGAATTATTCCGTTTCAGGACATATCAGGAGAACAAATTTATTCCATAAAATCACCAAGGTAAGTCTTATCATTTATACTTTATAAAATTTCAATTTCTTCTCATTTACTACACATTTATTCTTGGCACCAGCAATAGAACTATTTGCAACATTAATAAAGAGCAGAGTGGAATTATTTGAACAGGTCTTGTCACTGAAGATCCCTGAGATTGTCGTATTATCTGCTAATGTTAGATAAGGTAGAGTCAGACTGAAAAATTCAGGGCCATAGCTGGGATTTGAACCATGGATCTCCCAGTCTCTGCCACTGAGCTACCATGGCAACATGACATAGCATTAAATTTCTCAACTGAGTTGTATGTTTCCCTGCAAACCACAAGGTGATCTCAAATTATTTTGAAATGACAAACCCCTTTGAGATCACCTTGTGGTTTGCCAGGAAACATACGAGTCAGTTGGGAAATTTAATGCTATGCCAGCATGTTGCCATAGTAACTCAGTGGTAGTGCAACTGGATAGAGACCAGGAGATCCATGGTTCAAATCCTGGCTATGGCATTGAATTTTTCAGTCTGACTCTGCCTATCCAACTCCTGTCTTACACACGGTTTCTGTGAGAAAGCAATTAAAATTATCATAAGGTAGAGTTCTTTGGTGAGGTATTAACAGTGATCTTCAGATGCAATGTTCCTCTTTTAGTCTTAGATATGGTACATTTCTCTGTGCATAAGGATAGTAATGCAGTTGCTTGGTGAGGTTCTGTCAGATGCAATGTCATGTGTTATTATTTTCAGTAGATAAGTTTTACTGCAAATGTAAAATATGATTTTCTTAATGCTAAACTCTGACCTTAATATAGTCTCCTCAAACAATGTGGAAAATTTACTTTCAGTCCTACAAATAGAAGGAATTCAGGTTCAGAACTAATAAAATAGGTAGGTATCTGTTACATATTTTTGTTAATGGCTGACATGCAAAGCAAGCAGCCTTACATCACCTGAACTTTAGCTTTTGCTTTGCTTTTTTTTTTTACATTACTTTCTTTAATCTCAGAAAATTGGCTTCAGTATTAACATTAAATGAGATTTCAAACTAAGCATAATATTTTAACTTTAAAACATTCCTCTTTACATAGTAAAACTTCTGCCAAGTTGTCGCCCTCCGTGGTGTAATGGTTACCATGCTGACTTCATATACCCAAGGTTGCGGGTTCAAACCCGGCGGAGGACGATGGATTTTTTCGGGCGTAAAAATCCTTAGCATGGCTTCCTTCGGAAGGGAAGTAAAGCCGTTGGTCCCGTGTCGTAGATTTACGGCACGTAAAAGAACCTCAAGCCTGATTGAGAGGCCTCTGAGCAAAAATTAAGCGGTCTTTAACGCCCAATTTAGAATGGGACGCTGAGAACCACAGCAGTTAAAGAGCGTCCATAAATAACACAACTTTTTTTTTCTGCCAAGTTATTTTTAAAATAGAAATTGTGCTTTAACATATGTATGCTTGTACAATTGAATGAATTGCTTATGTGAATTTGTTTCTGTTTGGTCTAGAGATAATGAATTTCTCCTTTATAATTTAAAATATTTAAGTGGAATTTAAAAGGCACAAATCTGTACCTGTATCTTGCCTTCGCTACTAGCTACATAGTGGTTGGTGCCTCTCTCCTGGATGCTATCCTACAGTTCTTATCTTAGTCTATGGAGACCCAAGAGGTCCATTTTGATTAAATTTCAGAGTTTTGATTGACATCATTGACCTGTCGTATTTGCACACATCCAACAGCTTTCTTTGCTCTTTGGATAGACACTCAGAAAACCACTATAGTTGTACAAGATGTATCTTCAGATCCTTGCCAATGCATATGGGGAGGAATTGGCTCACACCCCTGCCCCTAGTCAGGATGAGCAGTTACCATGTTGGTCCATCTCTCAACTCCTCCAGGTACATGAAAAATAAAGCAAATCATCAAAAAGGCAGCACTAGTAGAATGGTAAAGAGAAAAAAAGTAAAGTTACTCACAATAGAAAATACTGTACAGTAAAATAAAAACTTAATAAGTAGCTGGCTAAAAACATATAAACTCTGTGCGTGTATGAGAGAGAGGGAGAGTGAGAGAGTGAGGGGGGGGGGGCTGGACATGCATACTTCCTGATAGCGAGAGGATAAGGCATTTTCTTCCAACTTGAATTGCAAAGCATGCACGGTGATAGAGCTTTTTTGTTGCACAATCTTGTAATCGGCATGTAACAGAATTCATAAGCCATTAAATTCTGAAAGGATCAGTATAATGAAATGCTATTGTGCAAAACCTTGGGATGCTTTACTTAAAGAGTGAGATTCAAGGAGAATCAAATTTTCAGGATGAAAAGATGCTGGATTCTGTTGATGGTCTTGTTACACTCTCAAGGGCTGCACTCCAGTGACTCTGGATCTCTTTCCACTGGAATATGCTGAACAAATCAGATATCTCCCACTGATTAATTAAGCAAGTAGAAAACAAAACATGAAGTGGAATGGTATGTTCTGAATCACCTCATGTACAAAAGTGTTTGGTGCAAGTTGAAAATTAGGGAGAAACATGTCCCAGTGAGCATGGTTAGCCAAGTCAAACACAACAATATTATTCATGTGGCAGTTCACATGGTCAGCCAGAGAAGGATGTGGATATAGTGACATATGAATAAATTTTAATCCCATGCTCAAAGAGAAAGTTATGAAACATATGCACCTGAAAGGGAAGTATTATGAGCCATAAGTATTTGTGGAATACCAAAAAATGCAAAAGTGCTTGACAAAACAGAAATAGTAATACGTAAGCAGTTGCTGAATTTGGAACTAGCCCAATAAGTTTTGAAAATGCATCAATGAAGCACATGAGATGTAATAAACAGATGTCGAGTAGTTCTGAGGCTCCTTTAATATAATCACCAAAACTACAAATTAGAAAACACAAGTCACCTACGGCATCATTTGTAGTAAAAGTGTGTGTTAAACCCTATATAAAAAAAACAACTCAAGATTGTTTCATAAACTGGCCATCAAAATTGCCATAGCCAAACCCTACAGATTCAGGACTACTTAAAGACTCAAAAATGTGTTCATGAATTGGTGCCCAATGAAAGGCTTTCAGTAGTTAAAGGCAATTTTAGATATAAATTTAGAAAAACATGTAACAATACAAAGAAACAAAGCTACCTTTTCAATGATGTTGGAGGCAGAAATTGACAAAAGGCACAGGTGTGCTCAGGGACCATAGAGATTACCTTGAAGAAAAATAATGACACTAAAAGAAAATTGGATTAGCTACAAATTTCACTTCCTGCAAACTGAAAAAGAAACGAAAAAAAAAACAACAAAAGATGGCACAAATGAGGTGTAAAATCTGGTTAGTAAGCAATTAAATCATCAAGGTAATTTAAATACAACTTTAAAATATTGTCTATTGTAGAAGACCTGGCCTCCAGTAGATAAACCAAATGGACATGGGTAAACTGGAACCAATTTGAATGTATAGAAAAGGCCATTAAAGTGCAGGAAGCTGGAGCAAGTGGAATTTGGTAATAAGCGTGATTAAAATCAAGTGTGAAGATGCATGCCCCATGGAAATAATGTGCTGAGGTGTGCAATTCTGGCAATGGGTGGAGCCCAATGAGGTGCTCTTATTAAATGTTCTCAGGGGAACATCTTCAGATTGATATTTTTCATCAAGTGGGGTCCAACTCGGGTTATTCTTGCAGGTGCTTAGAAAGAGAAGTAAACAGTAAAGAAAAAAATCCAATGAAACAGTAAAAATGCAAAACTGGAAATCTGAGTGTTCAGTTGGTGAAACATATGTGACAAGGCTTCAGATACAGATATGTTTCAACAGTAAATTGAAATCCACTGAGTTGCATTGCCTTCGAATATGCAATTTTACCAGCCTTTGTTAAATGAAAAGAAACCATAAAAATGCCTGATTATCAAACTGCAGGCAAAATGGACAGATACAGGCCCTAAGTACTGCCTAACATCCAATTCATACACTGAGTAACTGTGTTTGACTTTAGAAAGACATGAGATGTAATAAATAGGATGTCGAGTAGTTCTTGTTTAATATAATCACCAAAACTACAAATTGGAAAGCACAAGTCACCTGCGGAGTCATTTGTAGTAAAAGTGGGTGTTAAACCCTATAAACATGCTACCAGTTTTGTTTTAAGCAATGCAAAAGACTGAAACCTTCATAGTCAGCTTCTTCCTGACTAGATTTTTCACAGCATTGTTTTCAAGCAATGACATTACTTTGGGGTATGTAACTTCTACTATCACTAATTATTTTTGTTTGCTGCTTATGAGTGCCTACTTATGCTTTGATTAGATTTCAGCTGGAGATGTCAAAGCATTTCAAAGATGTGAAAATGAGTGTCCAAGATGAGCATCATGAACTGCCTCCATGGAAGGCAACAGGAAAAGAGTTGATGAGATCATTAGAGCAGAGAGGCACAACTTGCAGTAGGATGTAGTGCAGTACAGGAAATGATACAAAGCTTAGGTTATGAAACATTTGTGACCATTGGGGCTCATGTTTATTGACTGAACACCACAAACAACCATCACCAAAACTTTCTTCAGAGATTTCAAAATGGAGGTGAATATTGTAACAGGTGATTAAAGCTGGTTCCATCATTACAAGCCTAAAACAAAAGGACAGTGTTTTCTTGTTGACTTTCTTGAACCTGCACAAACCATAAGTGCTGCCTGCTATGTTCACGCACTTTGGAAGCTCCATTGTGCATTGCACAATAAGCACTGAGAATAATGTGTGTTCTCTTACTGTCTGTGTCACAAAAGAGATCAGAACATTTGGGTGGGAAACTCTTCCACATCCTCCCTATTCCCCCAACATGGTTCTATTAAGGAACAGATGCAAGGCCAACACTACAAGATGGTAGAGGATATTCAGAATCAGTGTATTTGTGCAGCTAGAACAGAGTTCTATTGTGAGGGTAGTTTCAAACTCACAGAACGATTAAAGAAATGGAGACTGTTGAAAATTGAGAGATAAGACTAGATTATAATGATGTACCTGGTTTCTCTGAAAGATAAATATTAAGAGGTTTAAAAATTGTTACTCACTACTTTCAGTATGGCCTTGTAGATAACAGCCCTAGAATTACTATGCTACCAAGAAAATTCTATGTAGTATTTTAGACTACTAATACACCATGAATGCCTAAACATCCTCTAGGCCAGTTCTGTGACCCCAAAGAAGGTATGGTGTGAAACCATCTACTCCACTGTCCAGATTTTGGTCAGTAGCATCTTGCATCAAAGTACTGGAGTGCAAGAGTGTAAATGGCTTCATTGCCAGCTTTCAGACATTAGGTACCAGCCAACCAACTAACTTTGTGAATTCACAATAATGCTCTGCTACCGATTTGTGTAATTTCAGTAGGTAGGTTTTATTACAAACATGGCACATTATGTCTGCTGAAGCTTGATCTTAACATAATCTACAATAGTTGAAAATCAGTCAGAATAGTGACACTCAAGTCACTTAAATGAAATTTTTTCAAAACATATGTGTTAAGGGTGTTTGCCTTCTTCTTTAGTTGAGGTCTGACTCATAACTGGAATTTGTGCCCTGTGGTCTGTTACGATGGAGACATCTGATGTTCTCAATAGAAGTTCATAATCATGTGGCGATATTTCAAAATTCATCAGTTGGTCTTTGTGTTGTGTAATGAGTTTGATGTTCACCAGCATTCCTATTGATAAGTTACTGGAAACCTTCAAAGCATGGTTGACAGACATAGGCTTAAATAAGAAAGAAATAGAAGACTTCCATACTTTAACACAATTATGCATCAATCAAAATTGTTTTCAATTCAATGGCAGGTTTTACAGACACTCATCAGGCTTAGCAATGGGTAACGCACTTTTGCCGTTTTTAACAAATCTGTACATGGGAAGACTTGAAGTGCACATAACCTCCAGTTTTCCAAATGTATTAAAAAAATGGTTCAGACATGTTGATGTTTTTGCGGGGTCCCCAAAACATTAGCAAAAGACTCTCTGAAATTATTAAATCTACAGCACAAGCATATACAATTCACAATGGAAACAGAAAAAGACCATATTCTACCATACTTGGACCTAAAACTAATACGATAAGAACAAAAGATCACTTATGGCATCTACAGGAAGACCACACATACAGACAATTACATAAAACAGAATAGTTTCAACCCAGAACCTCACAAACAGGCAGTCTTCAACAGCTCAATACACAGACTTCTAGCATCCCACTTGACCCAGAAGAATACAACATAGAATACCTTCAATTATAACACATAGCCTCAGCCAATGGTTTTAACCCTAACATTATTGACCAAAAAATTGAAAAACAAAAGGAGAAATTATGGACAGAAAAATAAACAAACTATAAAAGCGAAATTAAGCATATCATTTACATTGATCCATATAAAAGAAAAAAAAAAAAACTTAAAAAAAAATAAAAAAACACGCCTTTTACTATCAGGCTTTCCAGAAATATTCAAAGCACAGAGTTTAACCTTAGTCCCAGTTAACCAACACTACTTAGCACTGACACAAATGACAAATGGGAAAACTCCCAAGGATTTACAAAATTAGCTGTAAATAGGAGTCGGAATGAAAAATTCAATGCCATAGCTGGGATCTGAATCACAGATCTCCTGGTTCAAATCCCAGCTATGGCATTGAATTTTTCTGTCTCACTCCACCTCTCCAACTCCTGTCCTGCACACATGGCTTGTGTGAAAATCAATTAAATTAACATTAGCTGTGAAGTTTGGAAGAAAGTATACATAGGGAAAACAAAGAGAAACATAGACATAAGGTTTAAAGAACACACAAAAAATATGAAATATAAATAAACCAAGAAACCAGCAGTGGAAGAGAAGCCTGAATGGCTGAAGATGTTTAGCAACCCAGGAAAACTCTTCATTCATTTATATTAATCTTCAAAGTTCCATATGAAAAAGATTTCATTTTGCAGTACGTTCAGCCAAAATAGTACCATCCCTGTCACAGGAAGAAGCACAGCGTTAATCAAAGCTGAGCATGGACCTCTTGAAACATGTTCCAGTAAGTTCTGGTATATTAGTAATAATAATTCCAGTTTATGCATATAAACAACAAATAAATTCACTATATTTCTTAAATAAGATTTATAAAACAGCACTTTATCTCATTTGTGTTAGTGAAGTAAGTGGTTTCTGAACTAAATGTTGTATTTTAAAGCTATTTTATGACAGAAAAGGATGCTATTTGAAACAAATTTCACAAATCAATTCAGTGTTATCAAATTAGGGGAAATCCTTATCAAAAACATTTTATTCTGATGCTCGTTTGTTTTTATCTATTAAATTATGATTGTCATCATCGTATACTAATGTTCATAATCAATTGTGGTGGGGGGCAATTTCTGCTTACTAATTATTTGATGAGGTAAATAATGAGCAAAGTAATATTTTATCGAAAGATAGCAAAAATTGCAGCTAATTTTATTACTTTCTATTCTTGTCTTATATCAGACAGATGGAAATCTTATGTTTTACTAAAAGAATTAAAATCAGATAATTAATTGTTATTACGTAATCTTCAACAGTACTTATGATGGTACAAAATTAAGAGAGATTAGCTTAACAGATGGCAATGTTTTGAACACATAATAATAGCCCAATCAGATTCTTATAACCATGTGCCATATTTTGCAATTAAATTATTTTCTCATCTATATATGTTAGTAATTACTGATTTTCTTAAATTTCAGGTCATACAAAGAGGGTGTTTCCAGTTCTCCATCAGATTCATTCTCCAATGAAGACTTAGGAAATTACATAAGTTTCAATATAAGAAACAATAGTGCTGAATGTGAGAGTAACAGAAAATATCCAAGTCAAGAATGTGATGTTAGAGATATATCTTCAATGGAAACAAATGCGTGCTCAGAAACACCTAGTGGTGAGAAAATTGTTAACATGCCTTCTTGTTTAATACAAAGTAATATAACTCATCAGAGTAATGCAAATAAACAAGATATCAATAAGGAGAACTGCAGGTCCAGCTTCAATCATGAGACCAGAAAGATATTTAAATGTGACATTTGTGAAAAGGGTTATAAATATTTTTCCAATTTAAAAAATCACAAATTAGTTCATGATAGTAAAAGAGTAAACAAGTGTAATATATGTGGGAAGCATCTCAATCATTTGTCATCTCTGAAAAGACATAAATTATTTCATGACGGCAAAAAGCCACACAAGTGTAATCTATGTAACAAGGCTTTTACTGATTTATCAGGTTTAAAAATACACAAATTAATTCATGAGGGGATAAAACCGCACAAGTGTAATGTTTGTAATAAGGCTTTTACTGATGTATCCAGCTTGAAAAGACACACATTGATTCATAAGGGTGTAAAGCCACATAAGTGTAATCTCTGTAATAAGGCTTTTACTGATTTATCAACTATGAAAAAACACATATTGAGTCATAAAGGACTAAAGCCACACAAGTGTAACATTTGTAACAAGGCTTTTGCTCATTTGCAAAGTGTGAAAAAACACAAATTCATTCATGAGGGGATAAAGCCACACAAGTGTAATATTTGTAACAAGGCTTTTGTTGATTTATCAAGTTTGAAAGGACACAAATTAATTCATGAGAACAAAAAGCCTTATGAGTGTAATATTTGTAACAAGGCCTTTACTCATTTATCACGTTTGAAAAGACATAAATTGATTCATGAGGGCTTAAAGCCACACAATTGTAACCTTTGTAAACAGGCATTTAGTTGTTTATCAAGTTTGAAAAGACACATTCTGATCCATGAGGGCATAAAGCCACATAAGTGTAATACGTGTAACAAGGCTTTTATCCGTTTGTCAGGTTTAAAAAGGCACATAATGATCCATGAGGGCATAAAACCATATGAATGTAACATTTGTAAAAAAGCTTTCACTCAGTTGTCACAGTTAAAAAGACACGTACTGATTCATGAGAACAAAAAGCCACAGTGATGTAATGTTTGTGAGAAGAGTTCAGCCAGTTGTTAAATTATTACAAATAGTAACAATGTATTTGAGTTTATACCTGAAATATAGAACTATATGTACCTTTATGATATTTTCATTAAGTATGTGAACAGTGGTTTGGAGTGAAGCACAAAACTGAACAACACAGGTAACCATTTCTTTATTATCATTAGTATTGAAGCCAACATATCTCATTGCAATTTGAGTAAAGGAAAAAGTTAACGATTGCACACATAATTTCTTATATAAAAATGTTGTTATCTATTGGTAAATATTTCAACTTTGCATAGATAATTTCAAACTGATATCCTACAGGCATTTGTGGGCAATAAGTCTAATAAAAATGAAAAACTGTTAAGCAATGAATATCTAAAAATTATAACACCTGTTCTATGTCATAGTGAATGTACATATGTATAGTCACTAGAAAATGAGGCTCTTCTAATTCAGTGAAAACAAACTTCTTAACTTTATATTATTATTTTAACACAATAAAATTAAAACTCCATCAAAGAAACCTTTCAGTGTAGATACTTCTTGCAAATATTCACTTATAAAAACCAAGAAGTTTATTGAAACACATCATCAATGTAAGTTATACTGTAACAAATTAGCTGGGATATTCTATGCTAAAGTCACAATATTTTACAGACTCAAAACAGCTAAAAGTCAAAATCTTTTTTGCTTATATAATATGCTGAAGGGGAAACAAAATTGATATTAACAGTGTAAAATAAATTTTAGAATTGAATTGATAACGGGGGTTTGAAATAAGTTTAAAAATCTATGTTAAATAAGTAAGCATCATTTGCCTTATTTTAATATTAGCAGACATCACTTAAGCAATGATAAACAAAGGGATATCTGCGCAACACTAATAATTGCTTCAACAGTGATTCAATGCAGTAAAGATTTAAGACATTTAATCCATGAAAACTGTTAAGACATATTAAAACTCTAGGAAAAAATATATATATAAATAAATAGAAGTAATGCATACAAAAAATTCCCTAGTATTTTGAAGAACAAAGTCTGCATAACTATGTAAGTGGGATTTATGTAAAAGAAAAAGAATACAAAGTACATGATATTAAAAGACCAATTCTGTGTGTACAATAAATTGTGTGGATTGTGATCAAATTTGCATAGAATAGAATGAATGTAAATTGGAAGTCATAGTTAAAGAAGACTTTAGTAATATTAACCGCTTGAGCAAAGGACATTTAAAGCTACACGGCTGGTAATGGATACCCAATACACAATTCAAGCTATTTAAATTGTTAAATGTACGTAAATATGCTTCGCATATAAACATTCGTATCTTTGGTATTTATTAAGACATTTTAATGAAACAAAAACTGGCTTAAAGCTCATTAAACACACTATACATCTATCATAAAACAAAGAAAGATTATGTTGGTAAAAGTTTAAATATCACTAATTTTTTCTCTGTAGCAAAAGTCATTCTGTATGTCGAACACACCTAATTTGTGAGTCAGGTTTGTGTTATATGGTACAAATGTATATACGTATAGCTAGCTAAGCACAATGTTCTCATCTTCAAGGTTCATTCTGTTTATTGCTATGATGCAATGACGTATGTGTGTTTGTGAGGAACACCCAAGCTGCAAAGAAATCAAACCTCTCTGTCAGCGTTTCTATTTACGCCTTAGAATAAATACACAGTGGAGATTTATGGTAGAGCCGTGTAGCTACGGGGTTCACAATTTTTTGTTTTAGCTATCAGAAAAGCACATTTGAAAATGTTATATCTCAGTTCTAACCATGGCTTTGACTAGCAATATATCTAACAAATTAGCTCGTGTAGGCAATGTATGGTCTTAAAAATTACTTCAGATAATGTGAAGGACTTTTTGCTATATGACAGTGACTTTGACATTGACAGCAAGTTTTCAGAATTTTGAGCGGGGTGTTGAGGATATAGGTAGCATTGAGAAAGAAAGTGACTCTCTTCTCTTTCAGGTTTTCGTGAAGAAGCAACATTGTGGGGTAGTCAAAATGACTCCTAAAGAACCAGACATATCTTCACGAGCACAGCCTCTGGTGTACAACCCCAAGCTCAGCTGACTTCTGACAGCCAACCAATTGACATTCTCACAAAATTTTTTACTGCTGACTTAGTGTCTCTCATTGTTACAGAAACAAATCCATATGCAAATAAGGTGAAGAAAGACCTGACTTCTAAAGGCAATTGAGGGCCTAAGAGTAGAATTCAGAAGTGGTCTAATTACGCTCATGGGTGTTATTGTTAAACCAACTTTAGACATGTACTGGTCTACAGATGACATGCTAGCTACTCCATTTTTTGAGAAATGCATGTCAAATAACAGGTTTACTTCCATTCTGTGGGTCCTTCATTTCACCGGCACAGAAAATGTAATTGTATACTACACAAAATTAGGTCAGTTTTGGAATATATTATTTCAAAATTCAAAGAAAATTATGTGCCTGGTGATAAGGTCACTGTAGATGAAAGTTTGATGCTTTGGAAGGGCCGCTTAGGCTGGAAGCAATACATCAAAACAAAGGGGGCCAGATTGGCATAAAGAGTTTTGATCTTTGCGAATGTAAAACAGGATATCTTTATAATAGCTGCAATTACACTGGTCAAGGAACTGCTAATACTGTAGAGTTATCTGGCACCATAGTAATGCACCTGATGGAACCTATACTTGACCAGGGTAGGACTGTATATTTAGATAATTGCTACAGCTCCCCTAAATTATACATGGCCTTATACAAAAGGAAAACAAATGCAATTGGAACAGTACATTCAAATCGTATTGGTTTACCGAAGAATGTGAATACAAAGACTCTAAGGAGAGAAAAAATGCAGGTGCGTCAGCTCCCACCCTTGACCTACATTACTTGGCAAGATAAGAGGGTGGTTATGGCATTGTCCAATTGCAGCCCTAAATTTGATGATTGACACTGGAGAAATAGATGCCCACATCAAAATGTCAATTTTCAAGCCTGGTGTTATCCAGGAATGCAATATGCATATAGGTGGTGTTTTTTTTTTTTTTTTTTTTTTTTTTTTTTTTGGTAGTGTTCAACGCCTGCTTTTACTGCTCTGGCACTGCAGGCGATGACACTGATGATGCATGAAGTGGAGCCCTGGTGGAATGAGATGGCAGGGGAAGCCGGAGAAAACCTGCCCCTGCGCCGCTTTGTCCACCACAAATCTCACATGCGGTCACTTGGGATCAAACCCGGGCCGTCTAGGTAAGAAGCGAATGGCCTGACCACTCGGCCACGGCGCGGCCATGGGTGGTGTGGATCTAGTAGATCAGGTATTGCAATCATATTCTTTACGAAAAACAGTTAAATGGTATAATGGTATTTTTGCACCAGCTGGATATCACCATATACAGTAATTTAGTAATTCGGAGAACTCAAAACCCACGCAAGATGATGACCTACCTGGACTTCTGCATATCAATAGCTCGTAACCTAATTGAGCACTATAGCATTCAGAGCCTCTTCATACAGGGGGTAAGAAATCTACAGCCCCTGCACCCTCCAGACTTGAAGGAAAACACTTTCCTAAAAGGATACCACTGACAGCAAAAAAATTGCGTCCATTTCGAACGTGTTTGGTGTGCCGTAAAAAAGGAGTTCGTAAAGAGACTAACATGATATCCACGAATGTGTAGATTTGCCCTTATGTGTCTATCCATGTTTCGAGATGTACCATTCAAAAAGGAAACTTTAAAGGTAAGAAAGACAAATTAAATGATTAGGGTTAAATAAGCATAAAATGCATGCATGCACAGGACATTATATGATGTCCATATCCACAAAAAGATTAAATAAAAGATGATTAGGTTTAGTATAGCAAATCATGTTTATTGATCACCAAGTAAGTAAAATTATTAAAACATACCTACTAATGCAATTAATGGTATGGGAGAAATTATTCTTATGAAATATAATAAATGGTTACCTTGGAATCAAATCAACATGAGGCAAATTTAGCTCACCAAACATCTCTTCTGCTTTATTTTTTATAACCCTAAGTGAACAGTTCCCTTTTTTATATGAAATACATGTTCTCATGTTTCTCAATAATACATGTGTATTATTGTTTTGTACTCTTTGTTACTGATAGTTTTTGCAAGAAACACCTAATGTTTCACATTTCCTCTTGTTTAATGTTTTTGATTGGATTGAATTGTGTTTCACCTTATAGAGTTATTCAGAAATATGTTAACAGTTGCATTGCAGAGTGTACAGGGCAAGAGTTTGCAATAGAAAGTCCATCATTACTGTGCACCTGCTCTGAAATAACATCAAAAGCTACAAATCTCTGATTTTGAATGTAGAAATTTCTGGTTTGTTACTGATTTGTCAACAATTACAACAAGGTCACTTTTCTTTGAAAACATTACTTTACCATATCCAACTTATTAATAAGTGTATATTCAAAGTCAGAGCTTTATTCTCTGCAATCATCACCAATGGAACTTTTTCAAAACATGGTAACAGTGCACACTAACTAAAATATTCTTATTAAACACGTAAAAACAACTGAACTAGCAATTTGTGAAAGAATACACATAAGGAAAAACGTGCACAGAGTTATGAATTTTAAAATACCACTGGCAGATAATACTTTAAGATTACCTCCAAGAAAACCATATGACAGCACAGAGAAAATTACGAATGTAATCTCCCCTTCGGAAGTTAGTCAAACACCTGCTGACAATGAAGATGACATCTTAGGAATGCATCTGGGAAAAAACCAAATAAGTGAAACTATAGTGTCCATATTTGACTTAAATTACTTATGTAATAAATTAAAAGTTTCACTGTATAAACCACTTCACATCATACCTTGTTGATGGAAAATGGAAATGGCGTGTTATTTATGGACGCTCTTTAACTGCTGTGGTTCTCAGCATCCCATTCTACATTGGGCTTGAAAGACCACTTAATTTTGCTGAGGCCTCTCTATCAGGCTTGAGGTTCTTTTATGTACCATAAATTTACGACACTGGACCAACGGCTTTACTTCCCTTCCGAAGGAAGCCATGCTAAGGATTTTTACACCAAAAAAAAAATCCATCGTCCTCTGCCGGGTTTGAACCTGCAACCTTGGGTACATGAAGTAAGCATGGTAAACATTACACCACGGAGGGCAACTATACCTTATTGATAACACTTACCTTACTTTGTTAGTGTAATTAATCAATTCGTCAAATAAAAGGTAAACACTTTAAACTTTGTAATCGGAATAATTATTGGTATTGTATTCAAATCAATTTTGTGGTTAATATAGTGTTTAACACATCATTCATTGGTGTAAATGGAAGGAGTAATGTGGTTCTCAGCATTGCATTCTATATTTGGCATAAAAGACTGCTCAACTGCTATATCAGGCTTAAAGTTCTTTTATGTACCATAAATCTATGACACAGGACCAACGGCTTTACTTTCTTTCCGAAGGTAACCATGCATAGGGATTTTTATGCCCCCCCAAATAAAAATCAATTATCCTCCACTGGGTTGGTCTGTTGGTGTGTTTTAGGCATTCAGATCTAGATCCGAATATGCTAGAGTTTGAGTCTCCATATACACTAGAAGAGGTATATTTAAATGCTGAACAATTCCTGCCTATCACCTACCAGAAGAAGAAAATTAGCATATAACCTAAAAAACAAATGACAGCAGATAGGCTTCTGGCATCAATGATGTCTGTATCATCTCCAAGAAGGTGCAGACCAAGAAAATCAACTCAGTGGTTATAAACACCAAGTTAGAGTAAACATTGAAAATATTCCACTTTGTTCTAAGTTTATTGAGCTCTTTTTGGTATTTGTGCAACAAGCTGTATGACAGCTTGTATAACAGCAGGTAAACCAATAATGGAAAGATGGGGAGGTGATCGAAAAGCCAAAAAGTATGCCCAAAGGAAGGAGTATGTAATTAGCTTCTTATCCAAGTTAAAAGCTAGAGAAAGTCATTATTCAAGACAAAACAGCAAACAACTCTGCCTTCCACCAGAGTAAAATGTAAACAAGCTAGTAAAATGTGCAATGCTAATGTGGCTGAACCATTAAAGGTAAAAAAGTGGTTTTCCACAGCATTTTTTCTAATAAATTTAATTTGGGTTTTGGTGAACCAGCTGTGGATGTTTGCAGTTACTGCAGTAGGACAAAACTTGAACTGCAAGAGTTACAAGCTGAAACCAAAGGGCTCCACAAAATGATGAGAGAAAAACACTCATCTACTATGTCTTTATGCAACAGGTGCAACTGTTTCTTAAGCTTGCTATAGGCAAAGCCTATTATTCTCATCAATTATTATTTTATGCTCTATGCATCACTAATATAGAAAATAAAGCACCTGCATTTTATTGCTGATGGAAAACCAAATGGGTTATGGAGCTAATGAAGTGGCTTCTATGTTAAGAAATGTTATAGCAAATAGCAATTTGAAGATGTAGTAACTAAATTAATGCTCTTCTCTGATGGCAAAATAGAAATATCCACATGGTCCAGGCCATCAGAAGACAATATGCATGATATTTCCCATAAGAGGAAATTCCTTCTTACTGCACACCACATGTTTGGAGTTTATGAAAAGGATCTTAGAAAACAGTTGGAGATATTAACTCCAGAAAACTATATTGAAACACATCCCAAGGTTGGTATTGTTCGCCAATTGGGTAAGAATTGGTATGCATGACAATTATTTGAAACACATTAACTAAATATTTCAATGAACATGGAAAAGTGACAATGAATTGACACAAAAAAAATAAAAAAAAATTAAGCATTTCTAAGCAAAATTCATGTAGCAATTAGCGGCACATTTAACCGCCAAGGGCTGCACAATGGCTGATAGGTTAGACCACTCGCCTCTCACCTAGATGGCCTGGGTTCGATCTCAAGTGACAGCATGTGAGATTTGTGGTAAACAAACTGACACAGGGGCAGGTTTTCTCTGGATTCTTCGGTTTCCCCTGATATTACACTCCACTGGTGTTCTATCTTCATTTCATCTATCATCATTATCATTGCCTGTGGTACCAAAGTAGTAAAAGTTAAACACTATTTAAAAAAAAAAAGCTGCTGTGCCAGAGCTAATCTCAGTTGACTTCCTCGTCAGCAACACACAAAACTGCCTTTGGCTCACTTTCCCTTACAATGCTGTGCTGTCCTTGCTACTAACTTACAATACCTTTAAAATCCCTGCAGGTGAATTAGGAAGATCATCGTAAAATGGAAGTGAATTTGAAAATATGGCAATGTAATATATCAAATAAAAAGAAGTATTTTAGACAGTGGAGTGCCATAATTAAATTTATATGTAATGAGTCACCTTTTTTACACTTTTTGCTCATAGACCGGTAGGGAAAACCAGTTTCAGGGTAGTTTAACCCTATCTTCAGTTCCGGGGATTACTGACGCTACATGCAACAGGTGGTTGTGTGCAGTTCTGTTTTTGTAGCTCTCTACCCTTGTCAACAGGATGATGTCATCAACGGCAGGGACCTCAAAATTCATAAGGGAGTCTTCTTCTTTGGTGATAAAGATATTTTCCCGAATTTGTAGTTCCAAAGGTTTCTTTACACATTTAATTAACTCTATTTCTTCCTTTGATTTTCAGACCAAAAATGATGTGCTGCTGCAGATTTGTCTACATGCTTCTACCTAATGCTCCTCAAGTATTCTTTCATCCTAGTTTCCAAATTTTGTTTTGTTTTTCCAATATAAATGTTATTGTAGTCTTGGCAGCTCATTTTATAAATTCCTGATTTTTTAGTGTTCGGAATGATATCTTTCAAAGGGTGATTCAATAAGCTCCGGATATTACATCTATTTTGAGGGGCCAGTTTTATATTAAAGTCTTTAAAAATAATTAAAATTTAGTTGAGTCGATTTTGTAACACTACATCACTTACTTTTTTATTTCGGAAAACATGTTTCAGAAGCCATGTGCTTCCATTGTCAATTCCTTTGGTTGACTACCGGCATTGCTTGCTGTGGTGGTTGTCTCTGTCCCTGGTGGTGGTTTGATGAACTTCTGGAGGAGTAGATTGCCTGGCGGGATTTCAAAATTGAAAACCCGGTTCTTGTTTTTCCAAATATATATGTTTTCCCAAACTTTTAATTCTGTCTTCCTTGTGATGTTTTTGAGGATTTTTGGGCTTCTATTTATAGTGTGTTTCTCTTTCCAAAAATGCCAAGCTACTGCAGATTTGTCTTCTTGTTTGAGTTTAATATTTCTGTGGTGTTCTTTTGCCCTGGTTTTTATATTTCTTTTTGTTTGGCCGATGTAGATTTTTTCACAGTCATTACAGCTGAACTGATATATTCCTGGTTTGTTTTCTTGTGGGATATCATCTTTTAATTTAGAATTTAAAATGTTTTTTATAGAGTAATTGTTTTTAGGGGCTAGAATGATGTTATGTCGTTTGAAGATCCTCTGGAATTTGTAGAAAGTTGTAGGGTGGTATGTAAACTTCTTGTAGATCTTGTTTTCTTTCTGGTTTTGAGTGAGTATGCTGACTTCTTTAATTCTCTTTCTATTTTTGGCTTTATTAACTTTTTTGTACACCAGTTCTGCCCGAAATCCATTCTCTGTAGCTATGTCCAATATTTTAGTAAGTTCACATTGGTATTCTGTTTTTCCCATTGGTACATTTACCAATCTGTGTGTAAGGCTGTTAAGTAAAGCATGCTGATGGGGAATGGGATTGTAACTCTTTTGTTTTATATAGCTGTTGGTGTGGGTAGGTTTTCTGTAGATGCCAAATGTAAGGTGATTATTAGTTTTTATGATTTTTAGGTCGAGGAATGGTAGTTGTCCATCACATTCCTTCTCCATTGTGAACTTTATAGACTTTTCTTGCATATTTAGGAGTTTTAGTGCATCTTCTAGGTGTCTTTCTGGGACTATTGCAAAGATGTCGTCTACATAGCGGTACCATATTTTGAACATCCAGGGGAAAGCCTTTTTAATCCTAGTTTCCATAGTGCTCATGAAGAGATCTGCTAATATTGGTGACAGCGGGCTGCCCATAGCTAAACCAGATGTTTGTTTGTAATATTTCCCGTTAAATGTGAAAAAATTTTGATTTATGCACAGATTCGTTAATATGATGTATTCTCGGACTTCTTCTGTTGTTTTCCCTATTGCAATTAACCAGTTTTTGATGTGGGATTGTATGCTTTCTGTAGGTATGCTTGGAAACAGAACAGTAACATCAAAGGAAACTAACATATCGGTTTTTTCCAATTTTATGTCTTTAATTTTATCGATCAGATCTAGAGAGTTTTTTTATACTTGCTGTTTCAAAGTTAGGGAAGGAAGAGAATCTGTTTGTTAACCATTTTGCTAGATTATATGTAGGTGCACTTATATTGTTTATAATTGGTCTCATTGCATTTCCCGGCTTGTGTATTTTTGGAAGGCCATAAATTCTGGGCAGAACTGGATTATCAACTTTAATTTTACATTTTTCTTTTTTGTCTATTAGTTTACATTCTTGAATACTGGCATTTAATTTAACTATACATTGGTTTAGAGGGTTCTTTTGTACTGTAGAGTATTCTTCTTTTTCTAAAAGTGTTTCCATTCTTTCTACATAATTACTCTATAAAAAACATTTTAAATTCTAAATTAAAAGATGATATCCCACAAGAAAACAAACCAGGAATATATCAGTTCAGCTGTAATGACTGTGAAAAAATCTACATCGGCCAAACAAAAAGAAATATAAAAACCAGGGCAAAAGAACACCACAGAAATATTAAACTCAAACAAGAAGACAAATCTGCAGTAGCTTGGCATTTTTGGAAAGAGAAACACACTATAAATAGAAGCCCAAAAATCCTCAAAAACATCACAAGGAAGACAGAATTAAAAGTTTGGGAAAACATATATATATGGAAAAACAAGAACCGGGTTTTCAATTTTGAAATCCCGCCAGGCGATCTACTCATTCAGAGGTTCATCAAACCACCACCAGAGACAGAGACAACCACCACAGCAAGTAATGCCAGCAGTCGACCAAAGGAATTGACAATGGAAGCACATGGCTTCTGAAACATGTTTTCCGAAATAAAAAAAGTAAGTGATGTAGTGTTACAAAATCGACTCAACTAAATTTTAATTGTTAAAACACATCACTGTCTCAAAGTCCACCATATATCAGGATCTTTAAAAATACTTTCGAATTTCCAGAACACTTTTGGGTGAAAAGTAAATTTGCAAAATTTCACTGATGGTTAATCCAATTTTTCCAGAGTGGTGATTTCATGAAGTCTTATTTCCTTTGTGTCTGTAGATCAGTCTGTCTATGATGTTAATATTGTAATTCTTCAGTTTGGCAACCTGATGAATGTGTGTGTATTCTTTTTGGTATTCTGTTTTATTCAAAGGGAGATTGCTAAGCCTATGAACAAGACAAAGTTGGAGCAAAAGTGTAAAAAGGTGACTCATTACATTTAAATTTAAAGGTAATTTAACTTTAATACAAGGAAAGCCATCAGCCAATACCTTACAATGTGCATTCAGATGATGCTTAGATTTGACAGTTCTGGTGTAGCTTCCAGCATATTCTAACAGCAGTCCAAGATGTTGCTTCTCATTCCTGCAGGAGAGTTCCTCTTACACTTCAGATGTTATCCTGGCAAGCATTGATTGGAGACTATTCTATGCAGGCAAATATATACTGCTGCAAGCAAGCAGGTGAAATGGGTAACCCACACATACAATCCCTTAGAAAAGTGTGGTAATGGTTACCATACTAACTTCATATACCCAAGGTTGCCAGCTCAAACCTTGTAGACGACAGATTTTTTCAGATGTAAAAATCCTCAGCAGGCTTCCTTCAGAAGGGAAGTAAAACTGTTGGTCCATGGCATAGATTTACAACATGTAAAAGAACCTCAAGCCTGATAAAGAGGCTTTTGAGCAACATTAAGCTGTCTTTCATGCCCAGTATAAAATGGAATGGTGAATACCACAGCAGTTAAAGAGCATCCATCATTTCATTCACTCAGAAAAGTAAGTGACTGATGCTACTCGCATGCCTCAGTGTGTGTGTGGTGTGTGTGTGTGTGTGTGTGGCATGTGTGTGTGTGTGTGTGTGTGTGTGTGTGTGTGTGGTGTGTATAATGAAACAAGCTAATAATATCATGGATAAAGAAATTGTTAAGCAGATCTACTATACTTTCATTTATGCACACATAAAATATGAATTACTCTTTGGGAAAATATCACAGAAACAGACATGGAAAAGGTATGCATTTTTCAAAAACAAAAGCACTTAGAATAGAAAATAGATAAATAGCTTCGTCCAGACACATTTTTAAAAATTGTAAGATTTTAACTGTTCCCGCATGTATGTGTGTTTGCAATGTATATGAAACCATAAAATGTATTGATTAGATAAAGAGGAGTCAAAAAATAACAATATTCATAAGTAATGCTTAAGTAGCAACAACGGGCTTTAAAGATCCACTGTTTGGGTCACCTTAAGTAATAGAGAGGGAAGAAGTATGGGGAAACAACTATTTAATATGTTACCTACAGAAACAAAAATCATTAAAAATGACAAACCAATATTAAAATTTCTAAAATAAATACTTATTAGAAAATGCATTGTGTAGCCTAGAAGAATATAAATTAAGCACTTAAAGGTAAACTAAGTAGTAAATATGTATGTGTATATATACACACTTGATATGTTCTTTAAAGTTTGTTTTTAAATGATGAATAACATGAATTATGGACTATTTCACCAAGTGGCTAGAAGTATATACCAACCTTCGGTGATAATTTCAGGAGGCCTACTGACCTGATTCTACTGGTCGGAGATTGTGCTCGGATTTGACCAAAATTCAAAGTGGGCATATTTTTAGCTGACAAGCCACCACTGCAATATATAAATATTAATTTTTTATTTTTTGTTGTTTCATTTTAAAGGAAGGATTATTCAATTTTGTTATTTGGAATTGTTATGTTCATCTAACAAGGGCTTGATATTTGTTGAGTACCTGTTACATACTGGAGATACCTTACATCTTTATGCAAAGGCAATCTCTTATACATATTTTATACAAACAAAATGCATTTTGCATCAGTGATACAACAATTTGAAGCTCAGTGACCTTGGATGAAAAGTAGTAAATCTCGGTTTTCTGCAATTTTCTAGGTGCTATTAATCTGTTTGGTGCACAAGAACTAAATATGTAGTACTCTGCTGAAAATAATTTTCTTATAGTCCTCTCTTATTAGTGCTGGAATAATAACTGCATACTGCCAAAGAAAGTAGTTCCCTAGTTAAAATAAAAAATGTACTCTTTACATTCAAATTGCTTTCTGACACATTTGTAGGTTACTATTCTAATATATCAGGGAGGTCACTTCTCTTGTTTATAACAAAGGCATGTGCAACTTCAGTACTGTCTCTTCACTAATGCTTCATTCACACATTGAAGCCCAGGCCTTTCTTTAGTTGGAGTGCCAAGAAACCCAAGGTTTTTACGCCTACTTTGAGTAATTATTTACAGTACATCAATCAAATCTGCCAAAAAGTATTGGGAGATTCTAAAAGTGTGGTTCTTGAATGAACTTCTCAACAAGTAAGAAAATAGTCATAACTTCTGTGTTAATGTCTTCTTTTAAATTTACAACAATTATCACATATGAGTTTGAAAAAATCTGCGTAAAGCAGCTTACATTCCATTTATTGAAAGTTCGAAAATCTCCCTCGGAATCAGAATTTTCCAGACCTTCATTTGTATATTAAATGTCAGCTTCAGTTCACAGAAATCGAGGCAAAATGCAGCATTTTAACATTTAAGAATACATAATGTAACAAACCTTCAAGGAAAATGGCGGACTACCCGAGAGCAGCCAATATTACTAAATCTCCTAAAATTCCTAATAGTTGACTAAAGCAAGGACAGATGGCAGCAAAAATCAGACAACTAAACGATAACTGATGTATGTTCATTGCTACATAGCCCAAGGCCGAGTTAAGGTCGTGGAATTGCATTAAAAGCTTTAGAAATACCTGTCCGACCTATACTCGGGTATGGGTCTCATGAACATTTCGCACGGCCCAAGCTATACTCGGGTTGGGCTTGAATGTGTTCAGAGTTGTTGCTATTCACAGGCATTAGTGCTTATTTGTTATTATGTGAGGCAAATCATGCATAATGGCATGAAGAAAAAAGGAAAAAACCCATACTTGGCAAGTATGATGAGTTTGTGACAACTTCCTGGTAGCAAGGAACAACACAACATTCAAACTGCTAGAGGTTAGGACACTGCTTAGTTGCAGGTTAACAACATTATTGGAAAGGAGCAATTACTCACATAGTTAAACTGGAAACAAATCATGGGAGCTGGATAGCAATATTATTTAGAGCATCATTAACCTTGCTGAAAGTTCATCTGACAGCAAAACTGACTTTCATGCGATCAGATATCGATAAGGAAGATACCTTCTTCCTATACCAAATACTTCATAATTGTAAGTTATTTTTTATACATTTGTTGCATGCCTAATTTTCATGAGTCATCCAGTTTTTTTTTTGTTTTTCTGAGATTTCCATTAAGGCAATATACCTATGAAAATTGAAAAATCCACAGCTTTCTTCCAATTGTTTTGAATTTTTTATCACACACTAAGGATATGAAACAAAGAAAGCACACATATTTCCAGTGTTCTATGTCGAACAGCTTTTAGGATATTAATTGTTTTATTCATAAATAACCACTTTTGATATGCCTATATAAAATGCTCCTTGAACCCTAGATATTAATGTATCTCTCTCAAATTTTTAATTTGAGCTTTGCACAGAAATATAATGAAATTGTTATGCATACACTGCTTAATTTAGTTTAAGAGAGAAAAAAATGTGTGACAGTAAATTTTTCTGTTTTTTAAGTATAAGTTATAGAAAATATTTAATTTGTGATCAATCTTTTGTTAGTTTCTAATTTGTGCACAAAAAATTTTAAGTCCTTAAATCCTGAAGCTCTCCTGAAATTTTCATGCCAATAAGTTAAAAACTAGGGTCCAAGGAGTATTTTGAATAGCGAAAAATGTTGGAAAATTTTTTTTTGAGAAAAATGGATTTTAAAATTTAACATTGCATTTCTGTACTTTACAGAACTCCAAATAGCTTAAACCTCCCCTCTGCGATCTTCTTCCTGGCCTCTGCAGCAGTTTTTGAAGTTGCTGTCCTGAAAACTCACTGCTGTCCAGTCAATCTTTGTCTCTTTTTGCACTAATTTTTAGTTCTGTAGCACTCAGTTTTGCACCAGTAACAACAGTTTTAACTTTTTGGCTTGCTTCACATCCCATGTTAAATTTTGCTATTCCTGAAGTGACAGCAATTTCTAGTTTTTATTTGAAACAAAAACTTCCTTTGGTCATTTAGCCCAAATAACACTATGTAAGCACTCAATACTGCAGCACCTCAATATTTGATCAGCTGCTAACCTCTGATACACAGACATTATTTTACCCAATGCCTCTTGGGACAATGTTTTCATTGTTGTCGTGGTGGTTCTTTTACTGCAGCGAGATCTCTGTTATAAAAACACCAAGAATCTTCTCTAAATGGGCATTTGAAATGTTGTGGTCATTCACCTGTTGATACACAGTGGTACAGAGTAGCAAAAACAGCTGATTTCATCTCCGAAATATTGGGTACATTATTTTTAATGACAGTTCTGTAACAATTGCCCAGTTTCACAATTGCTTTCCCTTTCAAGTTTCCTGGTTTTTACCACCCAATGTCTCCATTCATTTACAACATTGCTCAAACCGTTCTTCAGTCTCTTGGAAATATAATTCAAACATTCTTCTTTTTCAATTGTAACATCTGAACCATAAACGTTGAGCTTCTGAAGGTGGTTATGAGTCTTGTCATCTCCATCTGATAACATTGAAATTCTGTCATGGAATGTTTCCACAAGATTTCTACTGCAGCCATCTTTATTGAATTTGAGGGGATTTGAATGGGTTTACTTGCCATTCTTTGTATTCTTTGGTTTTGTCCCTTGATTTCTTTTTATTTTGGTCACAATATCTTGAAAGAATGTGATAACCCACAGCGTGCCCTGTTAGCACATCAGTGATAATACCCATACCATAATGTGAAGCATGGCCATGTTTGTCCCAGTCCCATCATAGGAGACAGAAATATTTATCACATCGCCTTCACAAAAAGCTGGATTTAATTGAGCATGGGCTTCACAAACGGCTGCATGTGACAGCTTCATCACTTCTGCTTTAATTTTGTTATTTTCTTCTGCCAAATATTTTACATGAAGATTATACAACAAGGAACTTAACACATTGAAGCCCAAGCCCAAGTATAGCTCGGGCTGTGCAAAATGTTCATGTGGCCCTCACCTGAGTATAGCTCGGGCCGTGCAAAATGTTCATGAGGCCCACACCCGAGTATAGCTCGGGCCATGCAAAATGTTCATGTGGCCCACACCCGAGTATAGCACGGGCCATGCAAAATGTTCATGAGGCCCACACCTGAGTATAGTTCGGGCCGTGCAAAATGTTCATGTGGCCCACACCCGAGTATAGCTCGGGCCGTGCAAAATGTTCATGAGGCCCACACCCGAGTATAGCTCGGGCCATACGAAATGTTCATGAGGCCCACGCCCGAGTATAGCTTGGGCTTTGCAAAATGTTCATGAGGCCCACACCCGAGTATAGCTCGGGCCATGCAAAATGTTCATGTGACCCACACCCGAGTATAGCTCAGACCATGCAAAATGTTCATATGGCCCACACCCGAGTATAGCTCGGACCATGCAAAATGTTCATATGGCCCACACCCGGGTATAGCTTGGACCGTGCAAAATGTTCATATGGCCCACACCCGAGTATAGCTCAGACAGGCATTTTTAATACTTTTAATGCATGACCTTAACTTGGTCTTGGGCTATGCAGCAAAGATTATGCATCAGTTATCATTTAGTTGTCTGATTTGTGCTACCATCTGTCCTTGCTTTAGTCAACTGCTGCTCTCGGGTAGTCGCGCCGTTTTCTTTGAAGGAGGTGATCTGTTTGTTACGTTTTGTGTTCTTAAATGTTAAAATGCTGCATTTTCTTCGATTTCTGTGAACTGAAACTGAAATTCAGGATACAAATGAAGCTGTGGAAAATTCTGATTCCAAGGGAGAGTTTTTCGAACTTTGAATAAATGGAGTGTAAGCAGCTTTACGCATCTTTTTTGAAACTCATATTTGACACTTGTAAATTTAAAATTAAATATTGTTACGGAAGATATGGCTATTTTCTTACTTGTTGAGAAATCCTTGCATACCATACTTGTAGATTTTCCCAATACTTTTCAGTAGATTTAATTGATGTACTGTAAATAATAGCTCAAAGTAGGTTTCTTGGCACTTCAACTACTGAAATGCCCAGGCTTCATCGTGTTAAGGAAGATTGATAAAGTGATGAAACTATTTGACTTCATTTCAGAAGATTCATCCTGCAGAGATGGAACAGTTGCAGCAATCAAAGAAAAGAAAGTTTGAAGAATCCAACAACCCAGATCCAGCAGCCAATACTTTCCTTTACAAACAATGCAGTTATGTAACATACTGTTGATACTTCTGTCTGCAACTCAGTGCAGCCATTTTTAATTCTGGAAGAAGATTCCTTCATGAAATTAATTTAAGAACTAGCCCTAAGCAGAGCAGTTATGTGTAGGAAGACACTATCTTTGAGAATTAAAGACAAATATGACAATTTAAGAAAACACCTCATTACTGAGTTATCAGTATGTATCACAGCAGACTGCTGGAGTCATGTTAATAAATCCTTACTGTTCATTGGATCGATACACAAACATTGCAGAGGAAATCAGCAATGTTGATGTCAAGGGGCGCCACATGTATGATGCCAGTATTGAGAGTACATCAGGAGTTTAATCAAGGGCCTATGTGTTCAGTGGTTGAGTGAACCCACGGAAAAAAAAGTTGCATTTTAAAATACATAAATTTATAATTTACATAATTATTCTTTCTTGTGTTATTCATTTTATTTACATTTACTATTTTATTGTACAAAAAACCTTTAAGTCTTTGCAATAGCTGCATACGTTCCAACGTGCTGCCCAAGTTCAATCTCTCTTTTGAGCCCCCGAGAATAAGTTTGTTGGTGCTTCTTCGGCAGAGAGGGGTAAGGGGAAACTTTGCTAACAGTACGTGGATTTGAGCTGGAGTGATGACCAACTCCGCTGTGAATCGGCTCTGGGGGAAACGCAGCTACAGGATTGCAACAAGTAGCAATTGCGTTTTTATTGTAATAGAGTGATTCAATAAACAATTGTTTACTGAATAATATACATATGTAACAGAGTATTCACTTATATACTTTTGCTTTGGTGTTCATATGCATACTCATCTGTTCGTGTTTGTTTTCAAAGAAGAATGAACTGTGTTCAACACCTTTTAAAAACAAACTTCACAGCTTTAAGTTTGGAAGAGAAGTGTAAACTTGACAGGCCAATACCTCAGCCCGAATTAAAACAAGCGCAATCCAGCCAAGGTAAGACATTTTGCAGGTCTTTCAATGTAAATATATACAAAATAAATAGTTGGATTTGTGGTTGCATTACTGCAAATAACCTTTTTTGTTTTCTGTGCTTACTTTTTGCTAAGGGTAAAGATACAAACTGGACATGCCACGGCATGTCAGATCTATGTCATCTAACACAGAAAATTGAAAAGCACAAGGAAATCTATTGTACATAAGAATGCTTATTTAGATTTATCAGTCCTTGGAAAAACGAAAATTAGGCGGCAACTTAGCTCAGCTTTCAGACAGAACATAGAAAGACACAATGACAATGTAAGGAAAAATCGCTACATTCTTTCCAAAATAATTGGTTGTATTAAGTTCTGCGGTGAGTTTGAACTTGCCTTATGTGGACATGATGAAAATGCAGAATATAACAATCCTGGAATATTCAGAGGGCTAATAAATTTTACTTCAGCTTTAGATGCAGTTGTAAAAGAGCACATGAGCAATGCTACAGTCTTTAATGGCACCTCTAAGGATATACAAAATGATTTACTAGAATGTATGTTACATGTGTGTCGTGAGGAAATTAATGCTGAAAAAGCCAAGACAGATTTCTGTGATAACAGATGAAACATCTGATGTAGATTTTGGAAATTTTTAAATTCATCTGGTAATGACGCTTCCTCCTTAGCAGCTTGCATTAAAAATGTCCTTGCCGATATTGTACAAGAACAGAAAGAAAAAGTGATATCTCAAAGTTATGATGGTGCTAGCGTCCTGCGTGGCCAACATGCAGGGGTGCAAACAATCGTAAAAGAAGGGTATCATTTCAGGTATTACGTGCATTGTTATGCTGCAGAAGTGCCAATATTCTTCTCTCATTCACCTCAAAGAGTGGCTGTTCTAGATGCAATTGTGAAGTGAAGAGTCCCTCAGGGATCAGCCACAAGATGCAACTTTAAATCCAGAACAGTTCTTATAATTCATGAAAATAAAGAGGACATTCTGGAACTTCTCCAACAAATTGAAGACACCAGCAACCAAACGACAACTGTCAATCAAGCCTATAGTCTAAGGTTGAAACTGCAACAGCCAAAATTTTGATTTTGGTTAGAAGTAATTTATAAAACAATGCCCCACGTGGATATCTTGTACAGCCAATTACAAAAGCACACCGGTGATCTTGTAACAAAAAGCAAGCAATAGCAGCATTCAAATATGAAATTTCAAAAATTAGAGACAATGTTAGTAATATCATAATCCAGAAAGAACCAAATGTAGCAAAAAGAAGATGCAAGGACTTGTACATAACAAGGAATGTAGCAGCAAAAGAAGTGTGTGACATAATAATTCAGCAGAGCAAACAAAGGTTTGAATTCTTCAGCCAATTATTGGCCTCTAATTTACTTGACCAGCACTTCTTCCCTACACTGAAGAATAAATTTCCTGAAAAAATGATTTCTGCTGTTGTGCAGTCTTATCAATTTGTAAATAAACCTAAGTTAAAAATAGAACTACAGGTCATTTATTCTCGAGATGATTTTCAGGAAATGAATATTTCAGTAACACTTCTGAAGTTTTTAATTGAAAATAGTCTTCAAGAACCCTTTGGAGATGTTAGGAAATTGGTAGCTACTTTCCTACTGATGTGTGAAGCAGATCAAACTTTGAAGCAGATCAAAACGTTTCTTAGAACCACCATGGATGAAGATAGGTTGTCTGCTCTTGCCATGTTATCCATTGAAAAGGAAATGATCCACAAGCTTCCACATTTCAACGACTGAGTCATAGACAGATTTGCCACAAAAAAGGAAAGGAGAATGGACTTTATAAACATACCTCTACAGGAGGTTCCAACCCATCAACGTCTTCAGGATCATTTTAAGGTAATTTTAGAACTATATATATATATATTTTAAATAATTTAGAAAGTCACATTATTTGGAAAGGTAAACTTCATTAAGCAGTAAAAGTGGTGAACCCCGTCATTTAAGTCACTAGCTGCCACTGAGTTTAATATTCTTGATATTCTTGTGTTACAGACAATGGCAGCAACTTTGTTAAAGTTTTCACATAAGTTCCTTTGTCTAATTAGCCTACATTATATATATATATATATATATATATATATATACACACACGAGGGCTGTAAATAAAGTAGTGGCAACATTGATAGAACACAATATTTATTGAACTCACAAGTACAATTGCATTACATTCCTTCAATTTAGTCACCTGCAAAGTCCCTGGCCTTTTGCCAAATGTAGGGTAGCCGTTGGGGACCGTTGGCAAGGCGATTTCTGTTGATGACAGCGACAGAGCGCCCTAAGGTGCGGACTACAGATGCCACATCAGGAAATCAGTGGTCTCGAAGGGGTTCCTTCAACTTCGGAAACAGGTCAAAGTCACAAGGACTCATGTCTGGTGAGTACGGAGGATGTTCCAAAACCTCCCAATGCCACCGTTGCAATAAGAGTTGGACATTTTTTGCTACATGACAACGTGTGTTGTCATGTAACACTATGGAGTGATCGTCTCGCAATAAACGTGGATGTTTGCGCCGCATAGCTGGACAGAAATCGGCAACAGTAGTTTCTGTTGATGGTTTGTCCCTCAGGCACAGCGTGCGTAAGAATAACACCCTCGTAGTCGTATGCCACATTCAGCATCAGCTTCACCCGACTGGGTTCCTGTCCAGGTGGATGACAGCCAGTGCATACCGGTGCCATTTCTGTACATCAGTGAGTCAATTTGGAACCCAATGGGACGCAATTTTCCTCAGGTGAAGACATTTCATCAGAATGTGCCACACAGTTTGATGACTGAGACCAACCTCTACAAATAACTCCCGGACAGTTCATCGATGGTCCATGGCAACGAGACCACTCACGATGTCAATCTGATCTTGCGGAACGAACAGCCGACCTGTGCGGTGCAAATCCGCAGTCTCAGTTCGACCTGCACGAAATGCCTTGACCCATCGTGCAACTGTCCTTTACGGCAATGCATTCCCGCCACAGGCTTCGCGTAATTATCGATAACATGCTGATGCATTTTTTCCACGGGCAACCTCGATTTTAATCCACGAATGCTGATTGCCTTTGGTAAACATGCTTTAGAGCAGTGCACTTGACTGTTCACTTCAACGCTACATAGCAACAACACACTCTCAACTGGCAGCCCGACCAAAGCACACCACACACTGACACTAGTCACTTGATCGCTCCCATATCCTATTGGCTCATACCCGCTCTCCTGTGCATGTGGGGACCATGTTGCTACTACTTTCTTTACAGCCCTTGTGTATATATATATATATATATATATAGAGGAATATGGTGAAACAGATGTGCAGTTCGTTGAGGTGACAATGAGGTTGAATTCAGCCTACTTCAGCATAAGAGGTGTGCTGCTCATGTACTCAATTTCATAGCAGTAAATGTAAACTATTTATTTTATTAATTTATTCCATAAATTTTCCTATCATTCATTTCCTCATATCATTTCATTTGTCACACACCCTGCAGAAGGCAAATGGAAAAACCACCGCAGTTTCTACTTGCCTGAATCACCTCCTGAATGTGCCTGGAGTTGGATCTGCCTTCGGACAGTATACTTAAAAAAAAACAAAAAACAACAACTTGCATTTATGATCAGACAATGATTCTTAAGCAAGCACTAGAGAAATTACAGTTTTCTTTTTGTTCTGACAAAAGTAATTGGAAACGTTTTAAAAGAAGCTAAATCTGAAGATGCATTTAATTTTGAGCACCATATTGTACACAAAGTGTTTAACCTAAACCATGGTATTTGTCATTAACAATATAGGAAAAAAACATAATTAAAATGTGAAATAATGAATGTCAGTAAGGCTTTGCAGTTGCATCTTATGACAAATGTTGAAATTACACATCAGAAGTAAAGTATAGCAACCACATGGCAGCCTAATTAGAAAATTCATGCTTCTGCTTGCTGCAGTGCTTTCAATGTTCATGCAGCACTTCTTTGCTTGTCAGGCTCTTTGCAATAAACAAAGGAGCACTGTTGTTGCAGGCTCTGTCCACGAAAGGTTCCAAAAGTTACTGGTAGCCCCACATACAATGAGATCGAGTAGTTTGTCCAACAGCGTGAAATGTCTGGCTTCAGTTATTGAGGCATTTGGCCCAGCAGAGCTGGATAACCTCATGGACAGTTTAGACTTGCCATCTTCTGACGTGCTCAATTGACATTTTTGAGAGTATATTTTGACAAGTTAGTAGTAGTAAATATTCTGCCTTTCATACTATATGTGGGCTGAATCTTGCTATGTTTCACTGCAGCAATGCTGGTTGTGAACTAGTGTTACCCTTCATATGATACATATTGAGTTTAACCTTCATACCAATGTCTCAGGTCATGAAACCTGTAGCAGTGGCGCTAAATACTTTGCAGGCAGAGAAAAACCTACTGCCCACAATAAAATGCCTTCTAAGGGAGCTGAACAAGAAGTCCAAAAATAGTTCCCTGATACATCGCAGGCCTTAGAGCAAGGTACAAAAAGCAGGTTTGGTCAGGCCATTTGAGATTTTCATGGTTGGATGGAGAAGAAAAGGCAAAAGCCATTGGCAGGAAGTATTATCCGGATACAAAATGGCTGAGGTAGTAAATTTTGCAGGGACAAGGGATAACATGGAACTTGGTGATGATGAATACTGGTCGAGCATTAAAGCCATCCCCAGTTCTGGATGAGGCACTTTCATATCTTTCCAGTGCTTCAAAAGATGTAAAATGAGTGTTGCAGTATAAGTCATTACTCGGGATGTTCTTGAGTTTTGAATCTGGCATTCCTTCAAGTGCACCTGCTGAGAGACTTTTCAGTCAGTCCAAAGACTGCTTTCACGATCAGTGACAATTTTAAGATGCAATTGTTTTGCATGTTAATGGAAAATTAGATCAGTAAGTCTTTCACAAGACAATAACAATTCTGTTGAATGTGTATGTATATAATGTAAACTGCATGTTTAGTTAACATTTTTCAATAATAAATTACTGTTGAATGCATTCTGCTGGAGGACTACAGTTATTAGCATACAGTCGAAACAATGGCATATTTTTTCCTCTGTTAAATTTTCTGCATGTAGGCAGCACTTAAGCCAGAAATTTTCAGGGGGAGTAAATGTTGCACTCAAACTTAAAAGGCAATAACTTCACCTTGATTTGTATTTGGTTAAATTTCATCAATGAATTTTCCTGTGGTGCTGCTTATCTACACTGATTCCAAATGCAAGATTCCTTCAGATTAGTGAGACTCAACTGTATTTAGAATGAATAGAAAGTTGCACTTCACTTATCTAGATATTTTACATTATGCTAAACGTGATAATTTTGTTTATAATAATTAAAATGATGTATAATGCAAGAGTTTCATTGTTAAATCTTAAGTGGTTCTGGCAAAAGTGATGCGGCTATATTTCATGATTTCAGCAGAGAGTGTATACCAGGTCCCATTATGCAAAGTAATTTGTAATTGTAATTGAGCCCAATTACTTTTTACTTTCTCTATATGTACTATGTACTACGTACCATGTACATAATGTATTGCACCCAAAAATTCAATACCCAAATTTCACCAGAATCCAAAAAAAGCATTTTTAGAAAAATGTCTGTGTGTCTGTCTGTCAGTGAGTGTGTCTGTGGGCAGCATAGCTCAAAAACGAAAAGACAGTTTAACACCAAACTTGGTATTTAAGTTTGGTATCTTCCAAGGATGCGACACAAAGATTTTCAAGAAAATCCCCCCATGCCCAACTACCCTTTAAATGGAACATTTTTCGAAAATTTTGATTTCCTAAAAAATGGCTCTAATGATTTTGATTAAAATCTCTTATATTTAAGATATTTATGTGACAAATAAAATGTATATCTTCAATTTTTTGGAAATAGCCTCTGAAGACATGTTTATTCTGAATGATTTTTATTGAATTTTGCATAACTGGTAAACTGTAAGAGATAAAAAAAACTTACTACACAAAAACACACATCACGATAAAACCCACAATTTATGTCATATATAGGTATATATACTTTTCATGGAGTTCATCATTTTTTTAGATATGCCATGTTATTTATTTCAGCTTTAAAAACTTGCTTTTCTCATACAGGAAGTTGTCAACTCTGGCCCATACAAACAAAGGATTTCAGTCACATAGCAACCATGTTTTGACTACCACTTTAACATATGGTACTCCCTTATTTCGATCCTACTTTCAAGGAAACAAGTAATAAGACTATTTCTGCTATTTTTTTCTTGATTAGCATGGAGTAAAAAGAAGAATAAGCTTTTTAAACAATAATTTGTTGCAAAGATATGGAGAAAGTCATGTGAATGGAACACATCAGATATTTTTCTGTACTCTTCCCATCACTAACCGCTACCTATATGCTCCTACTGATTTCTGATCTTAATGCATACGATATCACTAACTCCTGCTAAACTACAGAATAACAAATACACTAAAGCTTATTAAATGTGTAAATAATGCCTAGAAATAACTGGAACACCAAAATAGTCTGGAAAATAATGCAAAATCACACACCACTAGATACTTCTTTGTTTACAAGCAAACACATGGTGCAACACATCAACTTGATATATCGGAATACACTCATTTAGCCAACACATGCCCTCACTGCACTAAAATTCCCTGCAAGAGAAATGCCAGCAAAATTAAAAAACAGTGAAAATGAACATTCGAATGGAATACTGCAGCACTGAAGATTTGCCTACCCACACAGGGGCATTTAAATGCCCTCCTGGAGCTTTGAAAATGGCCGATTTTTGGAGAAACAATAGTGTGCTATTCAAATACAACATATAAGCATAATAAAAAACAAAAAAAAGTGAAAATCGAAATTTCGACGATTTTTGCCAAATTTTATTCATAAATTGCCTTAACCTATGTTGTCTGTTCACTCCATTCACTGTATTAGCCAAAATTATGGCTGGAATGCCCTCAGCAAATAAACAAGAAGGGAACGCAAACAAATGTGTACATTTTGATGTGATGTAGGTTTATGAAAAGCAAAAATTAGTTATTAGTAAACTAAATATTCCTGCCCTATTATTAAACTTAAATATACAAAAGGAAATCTAGGGAATGATTTAATAATTGAAAGGGGCTGTTTTGTTGCTTTTCTATTACAGCTTCTCAATATTTTCTTTTCTTTTTAGAAAATATTTGCTGCAAAATTAATTTTGTATATTATCAGTATAATTCCCTTGCATGGCTTCATAAATGTTTGGAAAATTACATTACCAGATATGAATATCCCCTTCTTTAAAGCAAAATAGCATGTCTCAATAGGTAAATCACATCTCTGATACCTTATGCAATATTTTGGATTCATTTATCATTGGCTCCAGTGCTTAAACCTTTTAGTGCCAATCATGATGCCATTTTCATGTTTTAACTTTTTTCATCATAGCCATAGAGAAAGGTTTTCTGGAGTGTTTCAGGACCATTTATTTACACTCCAAAGCACAAAATTAGCTCCAAATTTAATTTCCCTAACTGATGATTGTTTATGTTGTATGAAACATGGCGTCATCTAGCCAAAAGCTATGCACCAAAGAGGAAATAAGAGCGATGTATTAGAAGAAAACGAGTGATTTTGAATTTTCAGACCTTAATGAAAACATTTCTGACATCAACACAAGAAAGGTAAATATATATTCTAGCTTCAGTGATGAAAATGCATCCACAACAACAGCCCTTGTACGCATGCAAATAATCAGTGTACTTATCAAAATGGATTTACGGAAGTGTAGCCAAATGAGATGCAGACAATGTGAACCAAGCATTCAGCTGCACGACAACACAAGTGCTAAACTGTAGAGTAATCTACGTTACATTTGTATGCCATTTTCATTAATAGTGTATGTGTGTGTATGTTTTTGGTGATTTTTTTTTTTCCTTCAGTTTTTAGCCTTCAGGTTACACGAAATCATTTTTGTATTTTAAAAAAAAAAACACCAGACCAATACAGGAAGCTGTTTTGGTACTTTCATTTAATTGGCCTGAACTTTCTGTGAAGTAAGGTTTTGTAGGCCTAATTAGTGATTATTTTGGGATTTTTAAGTTTATTCTCAAATTTTTATCTTATTTTTAATTTTTTAAAAATATTGAACTGACTTCTCATCTATATAATGCATATTATACGGTAGACAAAAGGATTTACTAAAAATGAAATAAGATTCAGCTATGTCACTTGCTACTCATTTTATTACTAATAATAACTGTATTATCCTCTAAAATTGCTTGGCATTTTTCAGACAGCGTTTTGTTATTCAGGCTGGTACTAAAAGGTTAATAAACTGCAATTACTAGTTTTGTTAGGAACATAAAAAAAGTAAAGATGCTTTGGATACCATAAACTGCAGCTATCTTTCCTCTTAATAATGACCATGACTATGCTCCTGGCATTGCTCTGCTTACAGAAGCATCTCCTTGTTTTGAAGTCAGCACACCACTTACACATACTGGGCCCACTGGATGGATCAACACCAAATTTTCTTATAAAATTGCTTTGTACAGTTACAACAGACTGGGATATGTGAAAAGCTAGCACAGAAAATGCCCTTCTGTCTTTGTTTGCAGCCATTTTTCTGTTATATTGTCTCCTAGCAACAAAATGAATAAATATATAAAAAGTTCACCAACATAACAAAAAATATTTGAGTTTCTCTTTCCATTGATACCAATATCATATTTCTAAGTGTCTTCTAATGATAGTTATTCAAGTTTTTATTGGAAATATCATTTATAGTAACACTGTATTATTATGCAAAAACGGTTTTTAAGTTTTGCCTCCCACCCAAAAGAAAGAAATCACTTGAAAACTTTGAGAAGCTGATGATATAAAGCATGTGGGCTATTGCATAGCAGCTTTTATTTAGCTTGTATGGGGAAACTATTTTCAAAATTTCACTTCAATAATTTAAATAATCTTATGTGTTCCATTCACATGACTTTCTCTACATGTTCTGCAAAAAACTGCTCATACAAATATAATTCTTTTATCTACTTCATGTAACTCAAGACAAACATTAACTGATATGGTCTTATTATAGAAGGAAAACAAGGGAATACCCTAGGCTAAAGCACAACGAAGTCCTTTAAAAGCTAGTAACCATGTGGAATAACTGAACTTGAGTTCTCTTTGCATGGCGAGCAGTAAAACAAATGAATCAGATGGCATCCCATTTGAGAAAATTTAAACCATTTTAAAACTGAAAACAATAAAAATAAATACCTTGGAAATGGTTAACTCTACAGAGAAAATGTGTATAACATAAATTATGTTTTAAGAAGAAATTCATTTCTTTGTGCAACAAGCAATTGTCCCTTTTATGATTTACCAGTTATGCAAAATGGAGAGGACTTAAGAGGTTGTTTCCAAGAAATTCAGGAATATACCTTTTTTTCATGTACATCTGTTTAATACAATTTTAAAGTATTTAAAAAAAATAAAAAAATCTTCCATGTAAAGGGTAGTTTGGGTAGGGTTTTTCATAAGGATCTTTGTATCACATTTTTCGAAGATATTTTACTTACATGTATTTAATGACCTTTCATTCTTGAGCTAGGCTGACCACAAAAACACAGGTCTTTTTCTAAAAATGCAATTTGTTGGAGTCAGGGGTCTTTAAAACATGTATTTCTGGTGAAATTTGAACATAAAAATTTTGAATGGAATACCATACCTTCTCTATTTAGTATGTATATTGTACATACCTGCCAGAGAAAGCAAAAAAGGTGAAATTAAAATGTTAAAAATATTAGAACCAAGAAGCAGATTTGATTATCTGTATACATTAACTGATGATAACTTTTGCTTATCAGTTGTCAAATCCTTTAAATGTGAAAAAGCTGAGGAAAGTTGTAACTGACTGCCAAGACCTCAGCAAGAATTCTTTAAATCACTATATAAAACATTTAATTTCATTTAGAGAGCAAACATGTGCAAGAAAAATTCCATAGAGTCTTGACTTCTAAAGTTCAATTGCCAAATATTTGATTTTGTAAAACTTGCTTCCCCCACCCCCCTGATTTTCTATCCTTTATAGAAACCACGCAGCCCTCCGCAGGGATTTAAGTGTCACTGACACCTATTTCTTATTATTGGGCAAGCTTTCCCTTCTTTGGAGACAAGTACAGGAAGAGATGTGATCAGAAGAAGCACCCAGAAAGTACATGATTGCCAATCAAATGAAAATATAAGCATACTAGGGCAGCAGTCCAGGATCATGAGGTATTAAATAAAACAAAGCACTTGTGATGCTCTTTAAGTAAAAATACTTTTTCGGACTAAGGGAGCCTAAAACATATATTTCTGGTGAAATCTTTTCATCAAAATTTAGGGTGGAATACAATACCTTCTCTATCCACTATGCACATTCCTATACCATCCCTCTTCGTTCATTGTTTGACCCACACAAACAGTGCTTCACTAAGGGCAGTATGCAGAGTCCTTACCGCAAGGATTACTTAAGGTTTCCTTGGCAGTTTGGTATGCAGAGTTGCAAATACCTAAGTAGACCTTTAATAATCGCCGAGGAACAGACAAGGCCGCTCGAGTGCACCTTTATCCTCTCCTTAAGTAATCCTTTGCTCGATTTGTTCACAGTGGCGGGCATTCTTGACCATAATTTGGTAGAGTTTCTTGATTTTATGGAAAATGAAGATTTTGAGCATGAACCACAGTTGCATTGGAGGTATTTAAGCGATAGCGAAAATCCTTTATAGCAGTACATTTTTTCAAACGGCACAGATTCACAAAAAATACTGTTACAGAAACTATTTTACTCTTACTGCAGTTTGAAGAACCATGGACACAACGAGGCCTACCAGTGCCTCCGCTTTATCAAATTCTGTGTGCATAAGCTTTTATGCAACTGGAGATTTCCAGGTAAATATAAGTGTAATTAAAACTGTGTATTTGATAGTTTAGTTATAGAACTGTAATTAACCAAGCATTGTGTTTGTTAAGCTATTTTGGAATAATCATGCAATAATTAATGTACGCCAATTTTATATCTGAGCAATGTGATTTTATTCCCTTGAATAATGTAGGATATTAAATAACTCAGAAGTTTGAGACAAGTGAAGTTTTAATCAATGTAATGTTGAAAATGAGTCGGAATAGTAACACTCACCTCACTTATATGTATTATATCCAAAACATATGTTTCAAGGGCAATTGCCCTCTTCTTCAGTTGAAGTCCGACTGCAAGTCCGAGTCGGACTTCAACTGAAGAAGAGGGCAATTGCCCTTGAAACATATGTTTTGGACATAATACATATAAGTGAGGTGAGTGTTACTATTCCGACTCATTTTCAACATTACAATGTAGGATATGCCTATGTGAGTAATAAAATGGGTTACGTATGAAGAGTGTAATGTTAAAAGTTAGGTTAGGTTGCCTTGTTCGAAATTTGTTTGCTGTTAATTACTTTCGATGGGGGGGGGGGGGGTTGTTTGTGTAAAATGTACAGCAATAAAGTGTTCATGCCACACAAAAGGCCATACAGATTATCAGTGGCACTGGGCCCCATCATTCATATAGGCCCTTATTTAAAACCAAAACAAATTCATTCTTGCTGGTGAATACATGTACAATTACCTTGCACATCCTTTGCAGTAACTTCACAACAAACCTTGATGTACATACAAGATGCAGGTGATTTACATAGACAAGCAAACAGTTTAAAACTGTTTTAAAAAGGATTTGCTATGCTGCAATTATCAATTTAGGTAATTCTGCACAATGGCTGTATTAATTCTGCTGTATGCAGAACGGAAACTACTATGTTGGAATCTATAGTAGGAAATAAAAATGTGTGCGAATTGTGGTGAAAACACAAGCAATTTAAAATCGGTAAATAAATAAAAGGTGCAGAACTACCCTGCTTTACGTATAATTTGGCACGTATTGAATTCATGGTCTTTCCTGGATCTGAATTGCAGACTTTCTATGTATTGTACTGAATTCACAGTCTTTGCTGGATCTGAATTGAAGTCTTTCTATTTATTAATGATTTTAAATTACTTTCTGTGTTTTCACCACAATCTACACATTCACTTTTATTTCCTGCTATAGATACCCTGAGGTATCTCCGTTTATCAGATGGTAGAATTAATAGAGCCGTTGTGCAGAATTACCCAAAGTTATAATAAACTTCCATGTTGCCTAGATTTATTAAGTAGCCCTAATTAGCATAAAATGATTAAAAATATTTTAAAAAGGTGCCATATGCTCACTCTTCATACACTGTAGGGGAGATTTTTAATGCCAAGCAACAGGAAAATATTCCATATAGGGAGCATATTGCATGCTTTAAGTGATTTACTCTTGTTCATTTTACTTACATTACTGCATATTGTAAAGTTCACTCTTGAAATGGTGGTAGTTTAGAAATGTTCATCATCTGTGATGGCCAGGTGAAAAAACTGACTCTAGGATAACCAATTAGTTACACTGTAAATCTTATAATTGTATGACATGTTCTATATCTCTGAGCATTGCTCAAAGTGGGACCAAATGAACAAACAATGCACGCTTCTTCTGGTCATTTTGTTATACATAACAATACACATTCCTAAAAATTATAATGATAATGATTTAGAAACTTATTTTTTTTTTTTTTAAAACTCATTTGTAGTTGGCAAGTAAATTTTGGGAGAGCTCTGTTATCAAGTAATTCTTAATATATTTGATATGCACCCAAATGTTTTAAGTATAGTAGTAAGATCAGTTTTATTGTGGTTGTACTTGAATAAAATGTTTCAATTTTCTTATTTACATTTTCAGATTGTTGTTGGTGATCTAAGAAAGTTAAACCAGAGCACAGTGAGTCGCATTATCAGGCTGGTATTGCACAAAACTTGAGACTGTTTGTGAAATTTCCGAGTACTGAACAGCAGTACAGCAGTAACAGTAACCTATTCTATGATGTTTCCCACTTTCCAGGTGTAATAGGTAATAATAGTTATAATAATAATTATCACTTTATAAGAGTAACAGTTTATTAGCTTTTTTAACTTAATGAAGCATCAGACATTAGTTATACCAGACAGAAATGTGATACAAATTTAAGGGTATAATAGAACATTTTCTCAAGCAAAAATAATCATAGCTTTCAAAGTAGCAGTGTCGAAAAATTAAAGTATTTCAATAGTAATCCTAAATACTGCATTTGTGTTCATAAAATGAATACATAGTGAAAGCATAAATAGTAATCTCTAGTACTGCATTTTTATTTATGTTCATACAAGCTTTGATTGCAATAACTTATTTCTAATCTTTTCAGGTATAGTCGGCTGCACCCATATTCCAAATCAATGTCCTGGAGGACAGTTTGCAGAGCTGTGGATGTCCCTGAATGTGCAAGTAATTTGTGGGCCTCAAATGGAAATAATGGACATTGTTTCACGTTGGCATCAACCCATGAGAGCAGAATTTTTTAAAACTCTATTTGCCAGAAGTTTGTTGATTGTAGGGTACATGGAATTCTGCTTGGGGACAATGGTTATCCGCGCCTACCATACCTGTATACTCCAATACTGGATCACCACGTGAGAACCCAAGCAGAACAAAGGTAATTTTTAGCTGAACACTTACCAAAATAATAAACTATGGAGGGGGGCTGGGTGAAAGTTAAATGTTGTGAAATTTACTAATGAAATGCATAATATGGGATTCAAAGTTCTGTAATAAAAATACCATTTCTTTTCGCTTACATATTTATTACTGTATTATAAGTTTAAGAACTTAGATAATTATTACTTTAGCTGGCATATCAGCAGATTATATCTTTTTAGCTAATATATGGATGCTGTTCAATTATAATCTGATTGTGTTTCAAAAACTAAAACATAAAATGTAAGTTTACTAGAGCTGTATATTTACAATAGAAAGCAATATATCACAATTTGATCCTTTCTTTTCAGATACAATAGAGCAGACAAATCTACAAGAAACATAATAGAGTGACTGAGTGGAGTGTGGAAACAAAGATTTCCTTGCTCACAATAGCAATTGCCACACAGTCAATTATTATTGCATTCTCAGAAGAGGTTACTTTGAGAATGTGGAAGAGGCTGTACCTGTGGCCAATGCCAATGTTGGAAAGAACCCACGTGGATGTATGCTCAGGCAACAGTTCATACAAAGACATTTGTATGGGTTACGAGCACATCCTGCAGAGGATGCTGTCATTTTAGGAGTGCATATTTTATTAATATTACAATGTTTACCCAATATTATTATTTTATTAATATTTCTAATATCCATTAAACTAGACATCCTTTATTATTGCCAAAATCCATTCTGCCTTACGAATCCCTGTCATTTTCTTAGTTGTGTCTTATTCATGATTTCCACAACTGTATTCTTTCATGTTTGCCCTCTTTTTCCTCTGAATCAATGTAACTACACTGTTAAAAAATGTTGTAAAGTTTCCTTTCTTTTGTTATCTGGAAGTATACATATACTGTATAAATGTAAATAATTACTGTGAACCAAATTTAGTTTTAGATGTTCACAGCAGAAATTCTTCCAGCTTTTAAACACGCCAGTATATTTGCTGCCAGTCCTAAGCCTGGATAATGTGTGAAGGAAAGCTATTACATGTTATATTTTGTATAAATTAGCAGATATAGATTGACATAGATATATTGTGTCAATTTTACCCATATGCTTCAAAACATGAACAGAAGATAATTTTGTGCGCTGTTCATATACAGGTAATCTGTAATTATGTAATAGGTACATCTTTTTAAATAAAAAACAATAATTTACTAATTCTACCTTTCATTTAATTCACAATGGAGCCTACAATTCATTGTATACTTGAACATTATTTTTGAAAAATTGAATTTTCAAAACCATAATTATGTATCACATAAAAACTGTAAATAAATGTAATAATAAGTTGGAAAGAATAATTGAGTAACAAATTGTTGCAGTTAGCAACAATTATCTATTGGTACAATTGCCTATACTTCAGTATATTTTCAGAAATAAGTGGAACTATTGAAGGCAGTCGTGTTTGTTAATTCATTAAAATTGAAGATAATTGTGTGTATGAGGTTCTGATATACACCTATATGCATTACTGTTTCAGATTTTTTTTTTTTCTACATGTAAACATTATTTTGCTTTATGTTGTTTTAGGTAAATATGGTGCTTCTTAATCCTTTTAATACATTTTAAGATATTTCCCCTGAATACAAAAATAAATAATAAATTCTTGTGTGATGTGTGTGTACAACTGTGAACAGCATAATAGAAAAATGCGATGTGTTCCATACACACAACTTTTTCTATTCTTTACATAGTATTTTCGACATTACAGAAGAAGAATGACTAATTTATTTGTGTATCAAAAATAATCTCTTATATTTTTACTAAATGGAGTATTGATTAGCTAGATATTTTGATATGAATTGAATAAATGTATCCATTCAGAGTAGCAAATGAGAAGGTGCAATGATATGTCAGAATGAATGGTCTGTGTTGAACATAACCAGATATTTGATGAATTGCCTGCAATTCTTATATCAAAGTTCACGTTTCTTTAATAGTTGTTGTGGAATTGCAGATATAGATCTTTATCAAACAAAACTTCAAATGAACATAATGGTAAATAAAATAAGGTTCCATAGTAACCTATAAATGCAATAATGTATGTTCATTTCTGTATGAAGTGTAAATATTTAATTTAATTTGAATAGTTATTTTTATTAAATAAGTAATGAATTGAATAATATATTTCACTATTTTATTAGCTTATAATTAAACCCCTTCTCATGGAATGGAAAGTATTGGAAATACCTTATTTAATTTTATTTGCAACATCGTTTACAACAAAGCATTCCAACAGTTAATGAAACTTCAAGCTTATAAACTTATAGTTCTTATATTATATCCATTTTTCTTCATATAATTCTGTGAAGTCAGTATGATACAAAGTAACATTTTTTGTCCAGCAATTGATATGCCAACTAAACAGAGTTAAGAAAAGAAGCATTGTTAGAGACCAGAAGGACATACTTTATACAAGGCCATCGTAGTTGTGAGGAAGCCGTGAACATCGTTGATGGTAGAATTAAATCATTTACAAAGCATTCACAACGTGTTTATTTATGTGATGGTAATAAAGAGTTATGTGCATACAGTGCAGCTATTCAAATGAGTTAAGCCTGAGATTAGAATATTAGAAAGAATTGTAATATTTTATGAAACATTGAAAATAAGCATTTCTTAAAATTAATCAATGATTTTATTATTCATAATAGTCGAACCTTTGACTCCCCACGTGAAAGTATATTAGACAACACAGTAAATAATTATAGATTCATTGCTCACAAATAATAACAATAACAACAATAATAATAAAAATAATTGCTGCTGCTGCTGCTGCTGTACTTTAACTTAAATTGCTATATTTTATTTATTTATTTATTTATGCTAAGCATTATACAGGTGAATATGATCGGTGTTCAGCCCTGGCTCTTTACCGGTCATACTCATATTTTACAATAGTTTAGTAATTCTAGTTTATTACACCATTTTGTCTATTTACTGTCCATATCCATTTATTTTTCACTTTGCATAAGAATTATCCAATCTTCTTACTATCTTTTTGAAACATTTCAACTACTACTACATTTCTATCTATTTTAAACCATTTCTTATTAATATACTTTTTTCTCCAAATTTCAGTTCCTTTACATTTAAATAAAATGTGTTCTATATCTTCATTTCCGCCACATATAGGACATTGATTTTGTGGAATACCTTTCCTTAGACCTTTTAATCTCCATACTCCTGCTTTCAGCCATGCAATACCTTCTCGCTCCTCTTTATTTGTCACATCAATGTACTTTTCCCTTCCCCATGAGACTTTCATTGGTATATAGAAAACTAAAGATCTCTTTTCAGTTATTTCACTAAATATTTTTTGTATTTCTATATCCTCAAATCTTTTCCTTGCCAACTTCCAGAAGTTATTCACATTATTTTCTCTTCTTCTCCACATTTCCCCTAACCCACTACTTTCCAGGTTATTTCGAAGACAGTCTACCCATCCCTTGTTCTTTAAACTTTTCTCTTGATATACTAAACACTGTTTTAACAAATTCCTTTCTTCCAATTTCAATATCCTATGCCAAAATTTCAATGCCCTTTCCATAATCTTTCCCTTACTTGCCACTCTACCCAGCTCTATTTGTGCTACCTGCCTAACAGTTGCATTTGGTAACCCCAGTATTTCTTTGCAAAATTTCCTATGCACCTCATCTATGCCTTCCCATCCTCCTTCTAATCCCCATACTTCTATCCCATATAGCATTTTTGCCTCAACCACCATATTGTACACTTTTTCTAACCATCTAATATTTATATTAGGTGCTTTGTATTTGCAACTTCTAATAGCTGATAAAGCTCCTTTTCCTTTTGCCAATGCAAATTTCTTTTGCTTTTCCCAATTGCCACCACTATCAATTTTAACTCCTAGATAAATACATTCTCTCACTACCCTGTACTCCTTTTCATTCTCATTCTTCCATTTTTCATATTTGCTCAATTTTCCCCCTTTTTTGAACACTACAATCTGCGTCTTGTCCTGGTTCACTTTTAAACTCCACTCTTTACAGTAATTATTTAATGTTTGCAAGGATTGTTTCAAGCCATTCACTGTAATTGCACCTATAACTAGATCATCTGCAAACAGTAATCCTGGAATCTGAATATTATTAATTACTGGCATCGAGTTATTATTTCTCCCAATTTCTGTTAATACATCATCTATATATAAATTGAATAGGACTGGACTTAACTTACATCCCTGTCTAAGGCCTTTCTCTTGTTGGATTTCTCTTGTTACAACCCCTTCCTCCACTCTTATACAAAAAGTATTTTCCTTATATAATGCTCTAAGGGTGTCCACCATTTGTTTACTCACTCCTTTAGTCAACAACTTATGCCACAGCAATTGAAGCTCTATCCTATCGTATGCTTTCTCTAAATCCACAAAAGCCATATATAACTTTCCTCTTTTGTCTTTCAAGTATTTATCTACCAGTGTTTTTATAATAAATAAGTTATCAACTGTCCTCCTCCCTTTTCTAAAGCCCATCTGAAGTTCCGAGAGGATATCATATTCTTCAACCCATGTTTGTATCCTGCTTGCCATAATACCAGTAAAAATTTTTCCTACATTTGATAATAATGCAATGCCTCTATAGTAAATTGCTATATAGGCAACACAAAAAGAAATTAATGATTTTGAAATTTTATCCTCTAAGTAATCTTAATTCCATTAAATTATGGGATTGTATTTCAGGTGCACAATTCCTTAGAAATGAGTAATAGTAATATGCAAAGTTACAAGTTTTCAAAATTATAATTGGCAATAATTATACCCCTTAAATAGGTTACATGACATTAAAAACTTTGTATTTCCATCTGAAAATCTTATTTTTAACATAATAATTATTTATTTTCAAAGTAACTAAAAGATGGCTGTTATGTAATTTATGGTTTATTTCAACATAAAACTTATATATTCACATAACATATTTCAATTAATTACCTTGTGTAATAAAACTGCTAGCTGCAGCTGCAGAATCAACTGGTATCCATGTGACTGCTGGCATAGATGAGACTGAAACATATATAGGCCACACAATTCTTTAGGAATGAGTAATAGTAATATGCACGGGACCAACGGCTTTACTTCCCTTCCGAAGGATGCCATACCAAGGATTTTTACGCCCGAAAAAATCCATCGTCCTCCGCCAGGTTTGAACCCGCGACCTTGGGTATATGAAGTCAGCATGGTAACCATTACACCACGGAGGGCGACGAAACATATCAAGTAATAATAATTCAATACATGGATATAGATAACTTTTTTCTTAATACAGTAGTTACTTTACAAGATTATATGTGTATGATTAGGTACCTGCAGGTGGTCTTACAGCATCTGCATCACTATCAAACCAGAACACTACATTGTGACCAAAATGGGGCACTGCGAGGTCCAGTTCTCGTTCAGCATTTGTTAAGCTGGGACAATGTTCACTGAAATAAACAAAAGCAATTTTGTATAGTTACTGTAAATATAGCAGTTTAATTTGAATCGAATGCAACAATGCATAATTTATTTAATTAGGGTTGTTTCAAGAAGTGAAATGCATTTACATGTTTTCATGGAGCATTCAAATAAGCATATTTGCCATATTTAAGATTATACCTTCGAATGGTATTTTCATACTACTTTCAACTTTGTTTATTTAAGTTCATTCATTTCAGGTTTGCATAAATGAGGCCCATACATGTTGAAAATAACTAAATAAGAAAGTTACTGTTCCTAAGATAGGTTGACCAGTATAAATGTAGTACTAGACTGCCAAATTCGTTTTTTCAACACATATTTTCGTAAAACCAACTTGCATAAAATATGTTTAAAGACCTGTCACAAATCGTGTTGAGCTGCCTTTTTATAAATATTTCAATGTACTATTTTTAAAAATGCTCCATCAAATGTAATAATTACATCTGAATAAATTATACCATCAAATGTTGTTTAATATTCATAGTTGTTATGACACAAATTTAACCAAACTTTTATTTCCTTACCTTGGACACAGCATCATTACTGTTGAACTGGCATTCAATTTCTTGCCGGGCTGCTTTTTTTTTTTTTTGCAACGTTAATTGCATCTGTCCTTTTGTCTTCTATTACATTGTTTTCCTTTATTAAACAGATTAAAATTTCCTTTTCTTCTGCAGAAAATATTCTTTGAGACATTTCGCCTACCATTTCGACTCATATGACTTATGTTTATGAATGTTTACTATTGGCTAAAAATGATGTATTCCTATGAGAACTATAAGCACACATATAATTTCTCAAACATTTTCCGAGTGCTTCCGAAGGTCTCGCTTACGTAATCCTCGGGGCCAAGGAATCGTCTCTGCATACAAAATCAAATCCTTCAGCTTTACTTCTCCTTTCCTTTAAGTCTGCTTAAGCAAATAACAATTATGAAATGTATTCCATAATAGTTAGTGGACATGCACGGTGGTGCCATAAGTAGTTAAAGCGGGCATTAAACACTACCAAAAAAAAATAAAAGGACATGCATGGTAAAATGGATTCTTTCATATTGTAGCATATATTAAAGAAATGCATTGTGTAATATATATTGCATACATGAATAAAATATGTTACTACAGAGGTGTAATAATAACTAAACATAAATTAGAAATGAATTTTGTGACAGAAGTTCAAACTTATTACATCCATTAGTGAAGAAGGCAAATGGTGAAATATCCAGACTTCACTAGTGGCTATTTATTTAAATATAAGAATACTTAGATTTAATAATATAGCATTAACACAAAGAAACCTTGGTTAGGACGTTACCTGGATAAGGATTTTTCTGGGGTTTTCTCTTATTCTGAGAAGATAAATGATGAATAACTTTAACCTCCTTGGACCCTGGGCTCATATGAGCATCTCACTCATTTCAATCATCGTCCAATATGACCTAAAAAAATTACATAAAAATAATGATAATATAAAAATACATGTGGAGATGGCCTTTATGTAAAACACACAGATTTGTAAATAAGGATAGAGCCAGGGCATAACACAGGCCATATTCACTTGTATATAGCTTAGTATAAATAAATAAGAATACATTAAGTTTATGTGGTATAACAAATATTTTTCAGTATTGTTAATAACAATTTAATACGTAGGCCACAACTTCATAAATAAATGCATGTATTATAAACATGTTCTGCAATTTGATAACTGATAAACTCTATTGACATATCTTATACTACCATGGTTTTTTGTCTAGATAAACTATAAAAGTCAGTAAAATTCTTAAAATTGTTTACTATTCATAAATAACAATACATAGGGAAATGAGCCTTATGTAAAATACACAAATTTATAAATAAAAATAAAATTGTTTATGTAGTATACAAATTATTTTTTAATATATTTAGTCACACTTGAATTACAGTGAGGGCTTAAATTAATGAACTGTTTCATTATTAAAGTCATGAAAGCCTCAACATTTCAAACTTATTAAAGTGTTCTGACATTTGACAACTGAGCATATTCATTAACATTACATTACTGAGGCTTCTTGTGTTGGTGAATTAATTTGTGTCTCTTAAAATTTGAAAAATCAGTAAAACTCTTGTTACAAATGTTGCACTTGTATGGCTTCATACCATCATGAATCAATTTGTGTCTTTTCAAACCTGATAAATCACTAAAAGCCCTGTTACAAATATTACACTTGTGTGGCTTTAAACTCTTGTGAATCAATTCATGTGTTTTCAAATGTTGTGAGAGAGTAAAAGACTTGCCACAAACCTTGCACCTGTGAGGCTTTATGCCTTCATGAGAAAGTTTGTGTCTTTTCAAATTGATCAACTGAGTAAAAGCCTTGTTACAAATGTTGCACTTGTGTAGCTTTATACCCTCATGAATCAATTTGTGTGTTCTCAAATTTGATGAATCTCTAAAAGTTTTGTCACAAACATCACATTTATGTGGCTTTAGGCCATCATGAATTAATTTGTGTTTTTTCAAACTTGCTCGATGACCAAAATCTTTGTTACAAATGTTACACTTGTGAGGCTTTATGCCCTCGTGAATCAATATATGTTTTCTCAAATTTGACAACTGAGTAAAACTCTTGTTACAAAGAATACACTTGTGTGGTTTCTTGCCCTCATGAATTAATTTGTGGATTTTAAAATTTGGCAAACTTGTCAACGTTTTATTACAAATATCACACTGGTATGTTTTCTTGGCCACATGAACCAATTTGTGGGTTTTAAGATTTGGCAAATTTGCAAAAGTCACATTACAAATACTACACGTAAGTGATATTTCACCTTCATGCACCAATTGGTGTCTTTTTAGAGATGATAAATGTTTAAAATCCTTCTCACAATATTCACACTTGTTTGTTTTCTTACTCTCATGAACCAATTTGTGGCTTTTTAAATGGCATGAATATTTAAATCTCTTCTCACAAATGTCACATTTGTATGCCATTGTACAGTCACAATTTACAATTCTCATGCAGTTCTCCATACACATAACTTGTTTACTTGTGTTGCTTGGCTGAAACAACTTATTTTGTTTCAAACATTGTGTCACACTAACAATTTTCCCAGCACCAGGTGTTTCTGAGCAAATACTTGTTTCTATTGGAGATGTGCTGGTAATATCACTTTCTTGACTTTGGCACTCTCTTGCACCTTCACTTGGAATGTACTTTCTCATATTCAAACTTATTTCTTCATTGAAGAATAACTCTGACATACAGCTGTTAACACCCTCTTTGTATGAACTGGAATTTAAGAACATAATCATCACTAATTACTTCAATAATGATCAGATATATAATTACCTCAAGAAAAACAGTCATAAAACTATGGATGAGCTCTTAATGTGTGTTCAGCTGCAAGTAAAACAGCATAATAAATGTGAGTGAGCGCTTGAGTTCTGTTTGTTTCAAAACACTATCCTGACTAGCTTTGCCTGAAAGTGTAAGTTTAAGCTATTTGGGTAATGTGGGGTTATAATGAAACTTTTTATCACATTTAGTTTTTTTGTTTGTAAGATGTCCATTTTCTCTCTCAAAGGAAGTAATGAGTATATTTACTTTAATTACCCTTTCTTCACTTACAGAAATGGGTGAAACATTTGTATTAAAATCATATGACTGTTATAAGCTTACAATAACAAAAAATATAACAATACATTCAGGAATAATCACTGATTAAACTTGCTCAAACTATTATGTTATACTCCTTAAGCTCAGAGAACAGTTACAAGATGGTAGCAGGTGGTGTTGTAACAAAAAGAATGGTGCAACATTTATGTAAAAACATCAGTTTTGAGAGTAGTGTAGCTAGTAAAAATGTTAGTGATCTTCAAATAAAGGCATCACATTATGCAGGAAATGAAATTATCACGGGGGATGCATCGGTACATGAAGAAAAGCAAGATACAAAATTGACTGTGAGTACGAGGCAAGCCACTCATGAGGGAGAAGTAATAGTCTCTCCAGATAATCATTGGTTTATTAAACAAAGATCTTAAAAGTGCACAGTTTGAAATTATATAACTGAAAATGGAAAATGAGGAAATAAAATCACAAATAAATTCGCGACAAGTACAAGAAAGTTTTGCTCAAATAGTTAAAAGTAAAATCAGAAGTAGGCGAATGGAAGTGCCTAAGCACCATGTGGGTGTAGAGGATCAAGTTGCTGCCATACCAACAAAAAATCGGTTTGAAATTTTAGGAAAAAAAAGGAAACAGCAATCATCCAAACAATGTAGCAACTAATGATGGTAAGCATGAATAAAAGATAATGGTAATCGGCGATTCATTACTTTCGCTGGTGAATAATGCCAGAAAAGAGGATTTGATGTTCACTGCTTTCCGGGAATAAAGGTGAGCAAACTGAAACACAGTGAAGGAGAAAAAGCCAGAAGTGGTTCTGATTCATGCAGGATCTAACGACATCAATCGGCAGGTGTTTGCTGAAGAAATCATGGGGGACACCTGGGACCTGTGAGAACTATCAAGAATGAAGCTCCTAATGCAAAAATAGTGATCATACTAAGAATAAATAGCGAGCTGAATTCACAATGTTGGATAGTAACTTCTGGTTAGATAACAGTGATTATGGTAGAGATGGTGTACATCTGAACTACAAAGACTCCTATAGATTTGGTGATTTATTGTGCAAAGTTGCATCCTCTGTGTTGATGGGAAAGTAACAAAAGGTAAGGTGGATGCAAGTCATGACATAGTCCCATGGCATCAGTTTCTAATAGCTACAGTCCCATAGCAGCTGAATGCACACAGTCTCAATTCAAATAAATTTACTCTATATGTAATGCCTCACAATGTGCAAGGTCTTTCCAATAAACTCCTGGATATTGAAATATTCTTAAAAACCCAAAATAATATTCAGGTCTATTGTTTCACAGAACACTACAAACATTAACTTAAACCAGGCTATTCTCTCAAATTACAATGTCGTTATCTACTGTAGAGAAAATAGCATACACAGGGATACCATCATAGCAGTCAAAGAGGGTATTAAATGTAAAAGATATCCTAAAACAGCAAACTTAAATGAAGAGAAATTTTTTTAATATGCTGTGGTAGAAATTTGCAACCTAAAATTAATTATTGTATGTATATATCCTGCTCCAACAGGAAGTTTTGCTACACTCTTAAAAAAATTTGAAACTCTGCTTCATATTCTAAAAGGAAAGGGAGAAAACCCATTTGATTTGTGGGGATCCAAATGTAGATTTCCTAATAGCAAATTCAAATTTAAATAACCTAAAACAACTTTTGGAATTGGTAAATTTAGAAAATATTGTTCATAGCCCTACTAGAATTACAGACTTCTCAAGCACATCAATTGATATCATGATTCTTGATTAAACCATCACTGATTTTAAATACTGAACATCAACACTGGTTACTCTGATCATAATGCCTTAATAATAAGCCTTGCTGATGCCAAAATCCATGCCAATAGTGAAAGCATGCCGAAGGGGGTACAGAGAAGATGTTTCTCCGCTGAAAATATACATTACTTTAATTCATTGTTAGCTAGAGAGAATTGGCATGATGTGTACGAATCAGATACTAATGACTTGAAGTTTCAGAAATTTCTGGCAACATTTTTACATCATTTTAACACTGCCTTTCCTCTGAAATCAACAAAAGCATGGGGTGACTGCAATGGATAACCAAAGGAATTATAAATTCCAGAAAGAGAAAGCATCTTCTTTTTGAAATAAGCAAATCAAATAAAACTGACAATTTCGTGAAATATTTCAAACAATATAAGCAAATTTACAACAAAGTAATTAAGGCTGCTAAAAAAAAATACTTTGATGCATTTATACTTAACTCCTCAAACAAGAATAAAACAATATGGAATATAATAAAGAATGAAACAGGAAATACGAGGTCGAACACCTGCAACAACATAACGCTGGAAGTAAATAATACAGTAGTCAAAAATCCAGCCGATATTACTGATATCTTCAATGAGCATTTCTGCACAGTTATTGATAGAGTAGTATTGCCTCAAATTAGCACTCACATCCCCAACCCCAAATTGAATAGAAATGATAAAAGCATCTTCCTTACACCTGCGACTAATGTTGAAATTATAAAAATTATTAAATTTAAAAATAATAGCCTCTCAGTTGGTCCTAATGCAGTACCGGAATGCATAATAAAAGTGTCCATGAACTTTGTTTCTAATCCTTACTGGAAATATGTAATGCTTCAATGAGCTCAGGAATTTTTCCTGACATCCTGAAATCAACTAGGATAGTCCCTATACTAAAAAAAGATGACCCTCAAAATGTTGACAATTACAGACCCATCTCCCTACAATCCAGTTGCTCAAAAATATTGGAAATGGTCATGTGTAATAGATTGATTCCTTTTCTGGAAAAATTTGTGTTTAGTGACCAGCAAAATGGTTTTCGGAAAAACAAGAGCATATCTAATACTCTCTACTCCTTCTTTAAAGAAACACTTGAAGGAGGTATATCCACTCTTGGTCTCTTCATAGACCTAAGTAAGGCATTTGACCTAGTGGATCATACTATCTTGTTGTCTAGATTAGAAGCTTATGGTATTCGTGGAGTAGCTCATATGTGGATGATGTCTTATCTCAGTAATCGTAAACAAGTTGCAATCATATGAAATGGTAACAGTCAATATGTTAGTTCTAATTCTAAAATGATAAAAGGTGGGGTTCTCCAGGGCTCTAATCTTGGACCGCTATTATTTTTAGTATACATTAATGATTTGCCAATCAATGTACCTCATGGGGAAACCATACTATATGCAGATGATACAGGGGTGATAACTTTGCACAATTGCAACAGCAGGGTAATTGTGTTAATGACTGTCCTCAAACAAACTGGCCTTAAACAGTGACAAATCCCAATGCGTGAGCTTTGCATTATCTAATAGAGATAATGTCAACATTAAACCAGTAATCAACTATAATGGTAAAATAATTCAGCATGTACCTAACATAAAATGTTTAGGAATAACTAGTGATAAACTTCTAATTGAAAACTACATATCCAATGCATTACATCTAAAATTAATAGAGCGCAATATGTAATATCAAAGCTAAAATGTTTATGCACTCCTCAAACAATAAAAATGATATACTTTTCCAATGTGCAGTCAGTACTTGCTTATGGCATAATCCTTTGGGGAAATTCAACTGATGTAACTGTTTATAACTCAAAAGAAAATAATTAGAAACATGTATAACTTAAAGAAAACCGAACACTGCAAAACACATTTCATACAAAACAATATACTTACCCTACCTTGTTTGTTTATATTAGAAACAATTTGCTTCATAAATAACATCCATCTCTTTAATTCAAACAGCACCCTACATGAGCATGCCACTAGAAATGAGAAGAATCTCCACTTGCAAGCTGCCAGAGATTAACTCCATACTACATTCAGGAATCCTAATGTATAATTTAATCTCAAAAAAAGGTAAATGACAAGCATTCACTGAAGTTCAGGAAGCATGTTAAGAAGTTTTTAATTGAATGTTTATACAATGTACAAGAGTTTTACAAGTTCTTTAGCCACAATTCATGAACGATGTAAATATGATGATTATGTTGTATATAATTGTTAATATAAGCATGATTACTATGTATAGGATTAGATAAATTTCAGATAATTGTAATTTGTACTTGACGAAGCCTTAAAAATGTAATTAATTTTCAATTGGTGAATAAAACATACATACATAACTGGGAATATGATAATACGTCTGGAAATAGACATTGATATCTTGATTAAACTATTACATTACACCCCTTATGTTGAGAGAAAAGTTCCATATCTGATATTAACAGGAAATATGATAATACATGTGGAAAGAGACACTGATATAACTAGATTAACCTATAATGTTCACTCCTTATACTCAGAGAACAGTTCCATATCTAACACTAACTGGGAATACGAAAACAATCTGGAAACAGTCACCAACACAACTTGGTTAAGGAATTTCTTTCTGCTCATTAAGTATGGAAAATATTTTCATGTGTAACATTAAGGAATATATAGAAAATTAAAAAGAAATTGAAAGCATAAACCAGAGGACCTACCTTGGCGATTTTGTGGAATAAAGATCTTCATCTGTTCCATGCTGTAACAATAATTTATGTGTAAATAACATATTCTGCCTTGTTTTTCACATTGTCATCTTCAGAAAATAGGTTACTTCATATTAAAAGTATGAGACAAAAAATATCATTCTACCAAGAAAGCAAATAAAGACTTTATAGGGCAAAACGAAGAACTGGATTTCAAAAATTCTGTTATAAATAGTAAAATAGAAAAAGTGTTGAAACATTTTATTACCCATTCAGTAAGCTAAAGCTTCTTAATTAAAACAAAGTGTGTTCTGAAAATCTGTATCTAGCCAAGAATTTTAACCAAAAACTTGTTTCTGTAATGCCAATGATGAAAACTATTTAATAACCTGCAAAAACTTTCAAATTTCATGTGTATTTTAATGGGAATAAAATGAACAAAATGTGCTTGAAATTTTAATATGAATCATATTATTACTGAAAGTACTTCTGTTATTTATACCTTGTAAGGGCATGTATCCTCAACACTCATTCATATCCTCAATTCTATAGACTCAGGAGTTGCAAAAAGTGTCCTAAAGGTTTGAGATGGAGTAGGAACACTTTCATCACTTATATTATTCCAATTCAAATCTTGTGTTAAGTTTAAATTTCACATCACTGGTACTAGCTTATCCGAATATTATATACTATTGATGCTTGCTTATAAACCATAATTCAATATTTTAAGACGCAAAATTATAAAAAAAAAAAAAGAAAAAAGAAAAGCTTCTGATGCTCTTTCCCCAACTTACCTTTATGTCACCATCAATACCGAATGTTTCTGCTGCAGTTGTCTTTATCCAGTTCTGTTCTTCTTTAATTTCTAGTTTAGGCACAAATTCACTTTCTTTGCCAACATTAATATATTCCATTACAGTACCTGCTGAAACAAATTCCCTCTGATTTTCTGAACATACATTGGTAACCATGGCCTCTTCTTCAACTTTTGTTTTGGTATCTATATCACAGTCACTTATATCAGTTTCATGCTTAAAGTCTTTGGAACAAAGCTCTGTTTCACTCTGTGAACAGAAATCCGAGAAACAGTGCTCTTCTTTGATCTCTACTTTGATATCCATTTTATTGTTCCTGTATTTGAACAGTTCTGTTCTTAAACTTCAGGAACAAATCTATGGAAAAAGAAACACATTATTAATATGAAATATTTCCACGAGTTTTGCTTTTACAGACTTGATACTATATTGCATTTCAACTCATTGGATGGACAAACATAAGAGTATTAAAGATAATTTGAGGTAATATGTTGGGTAGCATGGTTTTAATGTTTTCAAGATCCATAAATTGCCTACCTAGGTTTTGTTTTATCCTGATCTAATGTGTATTGTTAAGAAAAACGTGTTTTAAATCATATTATTCCAAATACAGTTTTATAACCTTGGACAAAGCAGAGCTTTCCATTTAATAAACATTCAGAGTTAGTGATTTCTACATTACTCCTAAGGACTTCAATCTGCTAGGACCCAGTTCTTGTAAAATGAAAATATTTTCAATCAGAATCACAGAGAAGAATTTTCCTATATGAATTAAACATTCAATATTAATAGTGTCTAGGAAAACATAAGACTGACATTTAAGTATTCCAAAGTACACTGAATAATTAACAAAATATACTTTACAAACAAAATGTTTAAGAAAATTCACCAGAAACATAATTTCAATATATAGATATGGCTTCTGCTTCTTTTCTAGCAGTAATCTTCCAAATGCTTGTGTCTTGATTTCTATTTTATTACTTCAGTAATTTTACAGAATTTAATGCCACATCATCTTCCATATTTTACCTATAATGCATGTTACAACAATGTGGGTAAGTTTATAGAGTTTTCTCTAGTGAAATAACTTTTATATATAGCTTTGCTAATGTGAATATTCTTGTCTACTAAGACAGTTTTACTTTCTCTAGCACATTCAATGTACACAGAAGATAGACAAGGCATGTATTACACCCAAGATTCCACCAGAAAAACATGTTTTAAGAATTCTGAATCCATAAAAAGGCATTTTTAGAAAAAGATAAATATGTGTGTGTGTGTGGACAGCATAAATCAAATAAAAGTTGGTTTAATACTAAACTTGTTATTTAAGTGTAGTATTTTCCAGAGATGTGATGAGGAGATTTTCAGAAAGATCCCCCCCACCCCAAATTATCTTTACATGGCTAAAAAATGACGTTAATTAAAATGTCATATACTAAACATGGTTACATAGTAAATAAAATGTATATCCTTAATTTCCTGAGAGTAACTCCTTGGCCCTCTTTATTTTGAATGATATTTGCATAATTGATAAATAGACAAACTTACTGCACAAAAAATGTAAATTTCATTAAAACATACAATTTATATGAAATACAATTTTTTGTAGAGCTAACCATTTCCAAGAAATTCCCTGTTGTTGACTCCAATTTTAAAGTACTTTAAACTGTTCTTAAATGAGAAATCAGCAGTTTCACCTCTCTTTTGTTATACTGCTGCCCCTGGAAATACAGTCAAATTCAATGTCAATGGCATGACGACAATTTTTAAAAAAAATTGACTATTGCTTTATTCTAGTATATTGGCTTATTTTCCTCTAGTTATAAATGTGTCATAAGACTGTTTCTGATAATGTTTATCTTGATAAGTATGATGTAGGTGAAAGAATAGTTTGTGCAAAAAATAAAGAAAGTCATGTGCATAGAACACATCCAATTTTTTTGGATTGTGTTTAATGCCCACTTTTACTGCTACAGCACCGCAGGCAAACACATACTTTCCGAGAGAAAGTTAATCAAAATTTAAAATAAGATTGACTTGTAAAACCTGAAGTTGTTTGCTTACTTTTGTGATTTAAGCAATAATCAAATGATACATTGTCCTTGAATTTTAAAAGCAAACATGAAGCTAAAATCAGAATTAAATCATTTGTGTTGGCATGTTACATTTTCAAACATTGAGAGAAAGTGAACTAATAATTATAGACGAATGCAAGTCAATAAGCTTTGGGAAGCATTGCTGTATGTAGTTTCAGATACATTTACTAATAGCATAACATAAGTTCCATTTCAGTATCATTATATTTTATTTATAAGATGTTTTTGTTGCTGTGTTTAGCAACTACTTTTACTAAATTGGCTCCACAGGCAGATTCATAAGATAGGTTGAATGGTGTAATGCATATTGCGATTATAGCAAAAAGTTGTGTTGTTATGAAGTTGAACTCATATCATGTTCTATACATCAATTCAAGTTGCGTTTGTGATTCTATTACCTGTGTAATACAGTTGTGGTTGTCTGATAGTTTTCAAGTTGTCTTTGTGGTTCTATTACCTCTGTAATACAGTTGTGGTTGTCTGATAGTTTTCAAGTTGTTGTCTTTGTGGTTCTATTACCTCTGTAATACAGTTGTGGTTGTCTGATAGTTTTCAAATTGTTGTGTTTGTGGTTCTATTACCTCTGTAATACAGTTGTGGTTGTCTGATAGTTTTTGTTGTGTTTGTGGTTCTATTACCTCTGTAATACAGTTGTGGTTGTCTGATAGTTTTCAAATTGTTGTGTTTGTGGTTCTATTACCTCTGTAATACAGTTGTGGTCTGATTAGTTTTCAAATTGTTGTGTTTGTGGTTCTATTACCTTTGTAATACAGTTGTGGTTATCTGATAGTTTTCAAATTGTTGTGTTTGTGGTTCTATTACCTCTATAATACAGTTGTGGTTGTCTGATAGTTTTTGTTGTGTTTGTTATTCTATTACCTCTGTAATACAGTTGTGGTTGTCTGATAGTTTTCAAATTGTTGTGTTTGTGGTTCTATTACCTCTGTAATACAGTTGTGGTTGTCTGATAGTTTTTGTTGTGTTTGTTATTCTATTACCTCTGTAATACAGTTGTGGTTGTCTGATAGTTTTCAAATTGTTGTGTTTGTGGTTCTATTACCTCTGTAATACAGTTGTGGTCTGATTATTTTTCAAATTGTTGTGTTTGTGGTTCTATTACCTTTGTAATACAGTTGTGGTTATCTGATAGTTTTCAAATTGTTGTGTTTGTGGTTCTATTACCTCTGTAATACAGTTGTGGTTGTCTGATAGTTTTCAAGTTGTTGTGTTTGTTGTTCTATTACCTCTGTAATACAGTTGTGGTTGTCTGATTAGTTTTCAAATTGTTGTGTTTGTGGTTCTATTACCTTTGTAATACAGTTGTGGTTATCTGATAGTTTTCAAGTTGTTCTGTTTGTTGTTCTATTACCTCTGTAATACAGTTATGGTGTCTGATTAGTTTTCAAATTGTTGTATTTGTGGTTCTATTACCTCTGTAATACAGTTGTGGTTGTCTGATAGTCTTCAAGTTGTTGTGTTTGTTGTTCTATTACCTCTGTAATACAGTTGTTGTTGTCTGATTAGTTTTCAAGTTGTTGTGTTTGTGGTTCTATTACCTTTGTAATACAGTTGTGGTTGTCTGATAGTTTTCAAGTTGTTGTGTTTGTGGTTCTATTACCTTTGTAATACAGTTGTGGTTGTCTGATAGTTTTCAAGTTGTTGTGTTTGTTGTTCTATTACCTCTGTAATACAGTTGTGGTTGTCTGATAGTTTTCAAGTTGTTATGTTGGTTGTTCTATTACCTCTGTAATACAGTTGTGGTTGTCTGATAGTTTTCAAATTGTTGTGTTTGTGGTTCTATTACCTCTGTAATACAGTTGTGGTTGTCCGATAGTCAAATACGTGGCCAGGTTCTTCACTAAATTTAATGTCATTCAGTAATCTTTATTCTGAGACAATGGACATTCCACTCAAGTGCAAATGAAAATATTCCCAAGGAACCTTGGCACAGCCAAGATTCTTGTTTTGTTAAATTTTAAAATATGTCTTTAATGAGTTCACTAGCATAATTCTATAGTGATAAAGAACAAAATGTAAATACAACACTGTAAAATAGTAAGGGAATGTTTCGTTAAGAAATTCTGTACATCAAATTATTGGGTAATTTTATGGTCTTGCATTATGACAGCTATAGTCATTGTTTCAATAACACTAGAAATTACTGCCTCCAAACTTTTAATGTTTTGGGGGCACTTTTAGCACAGAAAAATTAAATTCAAAGCTTGAGAATACCTATCATGTATACTTTTCTTATAACTGTATTTATTTTAAAGTATTTGATATCCGCTTTTACTATTATGGCACTCCAGGTGATGACACTGATAATACATGGAATGAAGATGGAGCATCAGTGGAATGTGATGGTGGGGGAAACAGGAGAAATGGAGAAAACCTGCTCCTGCACCAATTTGTCCACCACAAATCTCACATGTGGTTCAGGCTGTCTAGGTTGATAATTGTAGTGTAATTATTTAAACTAGTGCTTTAACAAATGTAGTTTTTGCATTCCAGAATATGAAAACCAAATTTATTCAAAATATTTTAAAAGGATCAAGGATCCAGATGTTTCTTATTTGATAGTGGATGCAGACACATAAGGAAGTTACAGTGAAATTGCAAGCAGCCTTGCCATTATGTTTATTTCTGGAAAATAGGAATTGAACCACATCTAAAGCGAACAATCTTTGTAAATACATTCACATTTCATCTGGTTTCTCTCACATTTAAATAGTCTTTTCATTTGGAATTTTTTATATTAGAGATAACACACTGACTTTTAGTTCGGTAAGATGTCATAAATAACAAGACTACTTTATTTACATACAAGGGTGGTTTGATAAGTCTTAAATTTCCATGCAAGAATGGAACATTTTGTATAATAAGTGAATTGATAAATGGTAACACTACATAACAGAAAACTCCACGCATTGGATGCATTTCGGGAACAGAGTATTGTTCCCATTATCAACAATTCTCCAAGTTTGTTATGGCTTCATAGTTGATAAGCTTGATTATTCAAAGGATTGTATATTTCATTTTAACAGCATACAGTTCATTGTTGACAGATGTCAATTAGTCAATGTGATGTGATTGAAAATGGAGAAATACAGAGTTTTGTACTATTTTTAAATATTTTCATGTCAAGGGTTGGACTGTCGCGTAAATCTAAACATATTTGGATGAAGATCATGTGGCCTCTATGCCATTATTGAAGATCATTTACTTTCAGATTAATGAATTTAAATTTGGAAACCATTCACAAAATCCATGATTTAGTAATGCAAGAATGCTGAATAAAAATTTATCAGATTGTAGGCTTCTCAACTGAGCGAATGTATAATATCCTACTTAGAAAATTGGCTGAGAAGAAGATGTGTGTGAAGTGGGTGCTCATAGTTAACCAAAGGTGCATTTGGAACAACATTTCAATACAATGTTTAATTGCAGTCCACAAGAATTTTTGTGACAATTTGTGACTGTTGATGAAATCTGGATTCATGATTACACACCAGTCAAAATAATGGAAAAAGGCTGGTGAAAATGCACCAAAGAAGGCAAAGACCATTTTGTAAGATGGTATGGCGATGGCCACTGTTTTTTGGGATTCCCAAGGAATAATCCCCATATATTACTTGGTAAAAGGCAGAACCATAACTTAGCCCTATTATTTTTGGGTTGTTGAAAAATTGACAAAATAGTGCAGTTCATCAGGATAATGTAGCATCCCATACATCAGCGATAACAATGACAATGAAATGAAGAACTGAGTTGCAATCAACAAAGATTGGCAGAGTTAAACAGAACCTATTTTTCCGATGGGAAGATTAAGCTGGAGGATCACTGGACCAAGTGTATATCCCTCAAAGAGACTTTGTCAAGAAGTAAGGTATCTTGCTTTATCAAACACCCTCATATGTGAGAAATACACATCACACATTTTGTGAAAAGTCATATGTCTATTTTGGCATAAAATTTCAGCCTGGGCACCATGCAAAATATGAAGAGCTGCAATGAACTTCGGTCAATGATAGGTCACCACTATCTTTGGATTACTTTCGTTATGGAGAGAACAGTTGAAAGATGGTAATGGTTGCTGTTTCTGTTCATTTTAAGGGGCAAAATTAAAAAAAAAAAAAAAAAATGTATAAGAAGGGAATTTTACCAGTTGTCCATGGGCCACCTATACCAATCCCTGAGGATTAGAACATTTTGAAGAGATTTTTATCTGAATGTAATGTATAAATTAGGGAAATTGCAGTGAGTGAGTGAGTGACAAGCCTATCTACCAGAATGATTTGCTGCAGTTAATCAAGAGTTAATAGGGAACCTCCCTAGTTTCAAAGTATTAACCAAGTTGTTAGGTTCTAGACTTCACAAAGATGATCTACACTGCCCAGAAATATTATTTTATTGGTACCAACAATGCAAAATAAAATTCCCTTTTCCAATGCAGCAATGCAAAAAATTTTGTGCTAAGTTTTGGATTTGAAAACCATGGGGAATGTATACTGATGCTTAGTGGAGTTTAAAGATGTCCTTCATAATGCAATTACTTTTGCTTCAGTGTCTATTACCTATTTATTGATTTCCAAAGAATCATATGGAAATTTGTAACTTTATTATTGTAACTGAGCTATAGTAAATAAGCTGGCCAGTTTTTTTTTGTAATTTTAACGTTCATACCATGCTACTGGGTCAACAATATGGTGTTATACAACTTCCATTTTTAGCAGGGTATGGGTTGATATGTAGACCAAGAAAGCCTGTCACACTGGGACAATTTGGAACTTGGTTCTAAGAATAAAATTCTTTAATTTAGAAAACAACCACAAAAATTTGATACGAGGGGCATACTGAAAGTCATGAGCAACACTGTTTTACAATCTTAATATTTATTTTTAAGCCAAACCAAATACATCATCATAATCTACAGACTTTCTTTCACTTTTCGACATAGTCTCCATTGTTTTACACACATTTTTCTGATCGTTCTACAAGTTTGAAAATGCCCTTGTGATAGAACTCCGTTCCAGCTGCCCGCAGACCCTGACGCACTGCTTTCCGAATATCCTCCAGCGTCTTGTAGTGTTGGCCACGCATCTGCTCCTTCACAGAACCGAAAAGATGGTAGTCAGAGGGTGCCAAGTCGGGACTGTAGGGAGGATGTGGAAGAGTTTCCCACCCTAATGCCCTCATCTTCTCCATAGTGGCACGGGCAGTATGCGGACACGCATTATCCTGTTGAAGGATGATCCTCTTTCCAGGGCGTTTATCACGCAAAGCCCGACGGAGCTTCAGAAGTGTCTTGATGTAGCGGGCAGAATTTATGGTTTGTCCAGGTTCAAGAAAGTCAACCAGAATGCAACCTTGTGCATCCCAAAAGACACTTCCCATAACTTTTCCTACAGACTGCACTGTCTTCACTTTCTTCTTCGATGGTGAGTTCAAGTGGTGCCATTCCATACTCTGACGTTTCGTTTCTGGCTCATAGTGATGGAACCAGCTCTCATCTCCAGTCACAATACACGTCAAAAATTCATCACCTTCATTATGAAATCTCTGAAGAAGGTTCTGAGCAATGGTTCTTCTCTGAAGTTTGTGGTCTTCAGTCAATAAACGGGGGACCCAACGGACACAAACCTTTCGATAACCCAAGCTGTGGATCATTTCTTGCACTGCACTATGTCCTATTCCAAGTTGCGCAGCAATTTCATTCACAGTGAAATGCCTATCTCCTGTAATGAGCTCATCAACTCTTTCCTTGTTGCATTTTGTAGAGGCAGTTCGAGGACGCCTGCTACGAGGCACATTTTGCAGACTCGTGTTTCCATCTTTGAAATGTTTCACCCATCTTCTAACACTGCTGGCACCCATGCAGACACCTCCATATGCACGTTGAAGTCTGAGATGAATTTCAGGAGCAGATTTTCCTTCTTTCACAAGGAATTCAATGACAGCACGCTGTTGAAACGAAACATCAATGTCAGCCATTTTTCAAACACCGTCTGTGGTCACATGATAGAAGCTAATGATGTCACAATATGTCAACATGTGGCTTAAAGTCTGTAGATTACGATCCTGCAATTCGTTTCGTTACATTGTTGAAATTGAAATTTTTACAATGGGTTGCTCGTGACTTTCAGTATGTCCCTCGTACTTGTATAACCCAATGTAATTATTCCTTCATACTGACTGTGTATACAAAGTTGAAAAATATAACTAGACTTGAAAAGTTCACTACTATGGCTGGCATCTAATTTATGCCTTCAGTTTCCTAATTTAAAATAAAATTATTTGTTTGTTAATCACGCCATCAGTTACCAGGATCATATCAGCACTGCTGGTGTGCTGGAATTTTGTTCCATAGGAGTTCTTTACTTGCCAGTAAATCTAATGACATGGGGCACACTTTATAAACCACAGTCTGGACTGAGTGTGAACCCCATGACCATGGGATCAGAAAGCCAGCGCCTAACCAACTGAGTCACTTTGTTCAAGCTCTACAGCTATGCTAATATGGAGAGATAAGTGACTGACAATTATTCAAGGTTTATTATATAAAACTTATAACATAGCAAGTGCCTTTAAATTCTGGGTATTATAGTTAACTACTATAGGTTTAATTTGGTGTCTGAATCACAAGAAAAGGCTTATGTTGTCATGGTAATGAGCATTAGCAGAGAAAACCAGAGATCTGTGGTCTGAGCAGTTAATCTCCAATTTCTACTTTCTGCATAGATTTCTTCTATTTCCATAGTGAACTGGATTGATTTCCGTTGGATGTTTAGAACTTTCAAAATGTCTAGTAGATACTGTTTGGGTATTATAGCTAGATAACTCAATTATGCATAGGCCAGAATACTTCTCATTCAACAACAAAATATACAAACAAAAAAAAACACTGGTTTAACAATGGGTGAAACTTGTATCCCCATTCCTTGCAGACCTTCACATGAATTGCTTTGAAACACATTTAACCACAGCATTTCCACACATGTTCAAATCCTGCACAGATGACATCCCAACTACAGAACCCAAATGACTTATACCAGATCCCTACTTCTAAACGTCCAACGGAAATTAATCCAGTTCACCAGGAAATAGAAGAAAACAGAACAAATTGACCATAAAAGTTTGCCATACTATGAATCCTGGGTCTAAAGTACTTACAGCATTGTAAGCCGCCATTGGGGTTGTCATCTCAAAATAATTTGAGATCACCTTGTGGTTTATCGAGAAACATGCGAGTCAGTTGAAAAATTCAATGCTATGCCGGCATGTTACCATGGTAGCTCAATGGCAGAGCAACCGGCTAGAGAAAGGGAGATCCATGGTTCAAATTCTGGCTATGACATTGAATTTTTCAGTTTGACTCTACCTATCCAGCATTTTATTGTGTAACACAACATTGTCAATAACATTGATGCTCTTTGGGGGTAATCCAGATATTAGTTGATTTTGTACCCATTTTGGAACAGTTTTTGTAGTTCAGTTTTTTGTGGTAGTTAGATGTATTAAATCTGGAATCGTAAATGAAACAAACACCTGGAATAAATCCTATCTCCCATTCAGCATGCACAATAATAATACACTGTACAGCACTGTCATTTGCATTCACTCCTGGAACATCGTCACTCTGCCAACACTGGGAAACAATGCAGTGGGTGTGAATCCAGGTTTCATCCGTGCAAATCACTGACTTATTTTCCCCTGTTTAATTCTTAAGAAAGTTCTAAGAAATTATGCTCTTTAAGCTGCTATGCCAGTGCATTCTCTCAGTAAACTCAGTTTATCTTTACTTCTTTTAAATTGAAATCCAATAAATTTCACTTTTCTTAAATGTTTCTTACACCCAAGGAAATTAATTTCCTTCTTGCAAAAGTTCAATAACTTTCGCAGCATTGGGATATCCTTTTATACTTGTAATCATCCTAATATTTTCTCATGTCAATACATACATCCATATCGTCGAAACAACTTTGTTTGCAAGACATATAGTAATCTTATGAGGTGATGTAATTTTGCTTGCTCCACCTTCTTCCTTGCTTTGCTCGCATGTGTTTGATTAGCTCTAGGTTAGGGTGTATTTGTGTGTGAATAAACTAATTTTCATGTAATTTGATTTTAGTAATTTCCACTGCATTTGTCAAGCATGCTCACATGCGCTTGCTTAGCTCTGTGTGTGTGTGTGTGTGTGTGTGTGTGAATAAACTAATTTTCATGTAATTTGATTTTAGTAATTTCCACTGCATTTGTCAAGCATGCTCACATGCACTTGCTTAGCTCTGGGTGTGTGTGTGTGTGTGTGTGTGTGTGTAAATAAACTGATTTTCGTGAATTTGCTTTTAGTAACTTCCATTGATTTCCCTAAAGTATGTGAACGAAAGCAGCATTCTCTCTATTACGTTAGGTTGAGTTTAATGTATAAATTAATTTATTACTTTTTTGTAGTTAATTTTTAGGTATTTCCAGTGGTTTCGCCGAAGTATACGAGCAACACATGCTTAACAGAACAGAAGATTCACGGATTTCGTGAAAGAATACGTTGATAGTATAGTTTTAGTCAGCATAAAATGGAGTATGTTGTTTACATTTTGCGACGAGTTTTAGATAAGAAAACGCTTAATTAGGGCCGGTGGGTGGAACACAGCAACACACATTGATCACATTAATTACAAAATATACCTTCCATGCGAATTTTTGTTGCTCAAGTTAATATTTTCAACATTTTCAATCTGGACGTCCTGCGGAACCTTGACCAAATTAAGAATAAAGAGCGAATTAATAGATAAACATACATAACCGTAAAAATATAGCGCGGTTCATGCTTTGCACTACCGGTGTTCTACCAAATCACGCATCTTACGGAAGGTAAGTTTTTCTTTTCTTGAGGCCTTAAAACCATAATTAAAAGAAAAAAGATGCGATTGAAGCAGAATGAAAAGTAACTTTAAATTTTACTTACAAAAATGAAGAAATATGTTATTAATTTCAATGCATTCTGATAGCAAAAGTTAGTCAAGGTACGTGATCAGGAAGGCACTGTTTTTGTGAATTACGTTAGAGCCTGCCAAGTGGAATAGGAACTTCCGGTGTCGAGTCAAGGTTCCACAAAAAATTAGTTCGAAAGGTGACATTTCGAGCGCTGCACATCAAAATTATCTTGTACTGCTGTCAATAGATGTCTCTTTCTACCAGAGTTCAGCGGAAGTATTAAATGGTTTAGTGGTACCAATTGTCATTAATATAGATACATTTTAGTTTGGGCTAAATAAAGGAAAATTCCGAAATAAAATTATAAAGATAGGACTTAGATGGGACTTAGTATCAATTAATTCTATTTATTCACACATTACGTAACAGGACTGTGAAACAATAGCCCATATTGGGAGTCTGCTCCCTAGTATAATGTTGGCCATCTTGATGACATGCTTTGAATTTGAAAAAAATTTAACGTGGCCGTAATTTCATAACTGTAAAATGCAGAAAGTCTTCTGAAAGAAAATATTGCCTTTTGAGGTTGTCCTGCTACAGGAAGGATTAAGGGAATTAAATTGTTTCGTTTCCCGAATTATACTGAAAGGTAAGAACCTTACAGAACAACACAGGAATAAAGAATCAGTCTTTACCTAACCTGAGAAATCCTGCCGCTTGGTTGTGATAACTTTGTGAAACGACACTTTAATAATTGTTTCATATTCTCGCGCAGAAAAATAATTCACTAGAAAATTAACTGTTGTGTACACTATACATATAATTCTTAATGAAACAATGTCAGATTTGAAGCAATATCTTTATCTTAACCATAACCACCAACTTTGCCCCTTTTTCCTGGAGTGTATACTTGACACTCGTTATATAACTTACACTAACCACATACTGCATTGCAGACTCTTATGACTAATTTATTGTTTACCTCAGCCATTCTGTAATTAAATGTGAGTTGGCATTTCAGTACAAGCTTGTATAAATTTACATTCAATGCACATATTATTTACAATACTTTTCTTGCATTAAACAATCTAAATCATATCATGAAATGCTGATGAATGATATATAAGCATATATTTGCACAGTTTTCTGTCATTTGTTTCAGGGTAGCCTAAATGCATTTGACAAAAATAATGTTTTTAAACAGTCTTTTGTCAATGATGCTATCAATTGCCAGGATACCAGTACTACCTGTGTGTCAGAATTTCATCATGAGAAGTTCTTTTACATGCAGTAAATTTATAATATGAGATTGCTTTTAAACACACTTAAAACCACCTGTCTGGGCTGTTTTAATTTGGCTGCACACATTTTGGGTATCAATCTGTAAACCTCAATGGTTCAGAAAGACTACTTTGTGTTGTTTGCTTTGCTTCAGCATGCGTTATCTACATTGGAAAAACATTACTATAGAATAAGTGAGGTGAATTGATAAGGAATGATCACTTAATTTGTTTCCTTAATTTCTTTTGGCAAATAACATTAAAGAAACCAAGGGATTCTATACTATTGGCATATAGATACGTTAAGTGTGGCGGAAATGTTGGTTAACTCACTTGAATTAATTATTTTTAATTTTTTTCATTTCAATAGCATTGCTTTGTTTCTAATGTAGTACAAGAATCAGCAAATGAATTTAGCTGTATCATGTCATAGACACCATGTCTACCCAATAATAATCTTGTTATCTAATTAATACCTTAGGGTGAGTTACTTGGTTATGAATTTTTACAACTTTTTTTTTTTATCATGCAGTGACAAATGTTTCTAATAATGTGGCAAGCTAATTAATACTTTTGGGCAAGTTGTTTGGATATGCATTTTTATGTTTGTAATAATGTGGCAAACTAATTAATACTTTAGGGCGAGTTGTTTGGATATGAATTTTTATGTTTGTAATAATGTGGGAAACTAATTAATACTTTAGGGCGAGTTGTTTGGATATGAATTTTTATGTTTATAATAAGGTGGCAAACTAATTAATACCATGGGGTGAGTTGCTCGGATATGAATTTTTATGTTTGTAATAATGTGGCAAACTAATTAATACTTTTGAGCGAGTTGTTTGGATATGAATTTTTATGTTGTAATAATGTGGCAAACTAATTAATACTTTTGGGCGAGTTGCTTGGGTATGAGTTTTTGTGTTTGTAATAATGTGGCAAGCTAATTATTACTTTTGGGTGAGTTGCTTGGAAATGGGTTTTTATGTTTGTAATAATGTGGCAAACTAATTAATACCATGGGGCGAGTTGCTCAGATATGAATTTTTATGATTGTAATAATGTGGCAAACTAATTAATACTTTGGGCGAGTTGCTTGGATATGAGTTTTTATGTTTGTAATAATGTGGCAAACTAATTAATACTTTGGGCGAGTTGCTTGGATATGAGTTTTTATGTTTGTAATAATGTGGCAAACTAATTATTACTTTTGGGCGAGTTGCTTGGAAATGGGTTTTTATGTTTGTAATAATGTGGCAAGCTAATTATTACTTTTGGGCGAGTTGCTTGGATATGAGTTTTATGTTTGTAATAATGTGGCAATCTAATTATTACTTTTGGGCGAGTTGCTTGGAAATGGGTTTTTATGTTTGTAATAATGTGGCAAACTAATTAATACCATGGGGCGAGTTGCTCAGATATGAATTTTTATGATTGCAATAATGTGGCAAACTAATTAATACTTTGAGCGAGTTGCTTGGATATGAGTTTTTATGTTTGTAATAATGTGGCAAACTAATTAATACTTTGGGCGAGTTGCTTGGATATGAGTTTTTATGTTTGCAATAATGTGGCAAACTAATTATTACTTTTGGGCGAGTTGCTTGGATATGAGTTTTATGTTTGTAATAATGTGGCAAGCTAATTATTACTTTTGGGCGAGTTGCTTGGAAATGGGTTTTATGTTTGTAATAATGTGGCAAGCTAATTATTACTTTTGGGCGAGCTGCTTGGAAATGGGTTTTTATGTTTGTAATAATGTTGGCAAGCTAATTAATACTTTTGGGTGAGTTGCTTGGATATGAGTTTTTATGTTTGTAATAATGTGGCAAGCTAATTATTACTTTTGGGCGAGTTGCTTGGATATGAGTTGTTGCAAGGTTTCCTTTAACATACAGTGACACATGTTTTGTAACTTTTTTTTATTTTTTGTTTTGTTTTGTTTTTACCTTCATCATGTCTAAATACCTCTGTAGCAATGATAAAGAATGTCACAGTCTTCGATTTATTCTCATAAAAATATTGCTGAAAATACATAAATTCCATTTCTACCTGTTTTGTGCTTTTATCATTATGCAACAAATATGGCACAATAGGAATGCATGAATAAGGAACTTCAAAAATATTATGTGGTTTTTGGAACTGAAAAGGGAAAACTTATACATGTGTTAGTAAACTCACATAATAGTTAATAATATTACATTTGCATATCCTTGTATTATTATGTGTATTGTTACTTTCATTTTAAATATTACAGTGTCAGCAGCAGGTACGACCTAAAAGTCGAGTGTTACATCTTCCTTCTTAATATATATGTGTATATAAACTTGATTCTTGTCATTTTTAAAAACAAAAGTCCAGGATGCATAGAATTTTTAGCCATCTTCAAAATAGCCAAACAAAATGCAAAATTTGCACTAACTAGGCCAAACTTGTGCATCAATGACATAAATATAACAATCTGAAATAAACTGCTTAAAGAATCCTTTGGTATATCTATGAATATATCACAGTAAAATTAGTAATTGTCCTATGCAGAACGTCTGTGTGATTTAAGTTTGTAAACACTGCACTATCTTAAGTAATTGTTTATAAATGTAAAACAAGGAATTGTTGCTTTTACTTTACAGCTATTATAGATGCAAATTAATTGGTAGTATGGAATTAAACATTTTCATAATCGAGGAGTTTCTACTCCATTTTTGCCCTGATATTATGAGCAGAAATTTTCTTTGATTAATTAATTTAACACAATCTTTTCTATGTATTCTGAGAGAAACTGCACAAATTATACACACAGCTATTGTTGCATATAGCTTCCGAACATTATTGAAAATAAATTATTACAATGATGTCAGCTCAGTGCTTCAATAGCCAAGGCTTTTGTGACTCATTGTTATTACCTTAATGTTCAACTCCTATGTTATTGTGTGGAATGGGCATTTTTCTGTTTTACTTGCATTTGCATTCATATAAAGACAATATATATGAAGGGAAGATATGGGCACTGATATTTTAGTGTGGTTTGTTTGTACTCCTTTTCATTGTTTGCCATTCCTATTGAATAATAAAAATATTCTTCAGTTTTGTAATGTTACAGACTATAAGAGTCATATCAGCTTTATTTTATGCCAGAATTTGTTCCACAGGAGTTATGTGCATTGAAATGAAACTGTTGCAGTTGAAAATCCTTAAATGCAATTGCAAATCCCTCACTCTTGGCATAAATGAAATGTGCAGTATTCTCACTTTGAGAGTGTAATCGTTCCCTCAGTTGCTTATATGATACACACTCTGTCGAGTCCTGCAGCCTGAGACATACATGCTAAGCAAAGAGCTGAAGCAGCATATAGTGCATTGCTTAAACTGTTACCAATATATTTTGGGATACGTACTCAAAAAGATGCTTCACTTGACAGACAGAATACCAAGCATATGGAAATTTGTCATACAAACAGATATATTGGATTTTTAAATTTTGTTTATAAAACTACATGTTTTCTTTGTCAGTGTTGATTACCATGCAAGATATTTGGTCTCAGAAACTGAAGAGTCTAGTATTCCTTGTGTTGTAAAGACAAGTAGATTTTAAACAAATGGTGCATTTTACTACTTTCTTATTTTCATTGTGCAGTATATGTTATTTTAATTGTAATAATTTGCTTTTTCTGTATTTGTGAAAGATACATATTTTAACCAAAGTTGTTACAAGAATGCACAAATAGTATGATTGACAAAAGTTATGCCACTAGTTGCTGACATTGTCTCATATACAAATGTTAAAGGTGCTGCTAAAACGTTAATACTACAGGAGAGAATTTCATATTTGAGGTCTCTCTCTGAGGAACTTCTGTAATCTTATGCAAAAAATGTATATGTGTATATATTGAAATGCAGCTGCTTTTATTCAAAACTTAATTCATTAATACAAGCATTAACATAACACTTTTGTTTTCTTCTTGAAACAGGTAGTGCTGTTTTTTACACTACTTTTTAATGAAATTTTTCAATATTATTATTAACTTGCTATGTATCAAAAAATTGCATTACATTTAACCTTGTTGGCATCCCTTCCAGTTTTCCTCCCTTTACAGAATGCATTAATTCAATGTGAAGTTATAATTAATGTGCTCATATATCAAACAGGATTTTAATTCTACTCAATGAAAGGATGAAACATGTATTTCTGCACAATCCCAATTTCATATAAATATTGTGCTTCTCATCTGATTATATGAGGTACGTCCATAAAGTAAGTTCTGTTTGGTAATAAAATTAAATTGTGTACAGATAGAGAATAATTATTTATTGCACAAAATTCTACAACTCTTAAACTACTTTCCACATAACTGCCGAAATTTTGCAGGCCAACGTGAGCAAAGTTTACAAAATTTCAGTTTTTCGGTAACAATTTCATGAATTAGTGATCGTGAGCTTTGGGAAAATTCCATAGCGAGGGCACTAATTGTAAACTAGCGGTTTTCCTGAATCTTGTCATCAATCGTATGAACCAGTTCTTCTGTAACCAAAGATGGACGCCCACTTCGTTATTCATCGTGCACTTCACTACGTCCTTCATTGAACTGTCGGACCCATCTTCTCACCATTGAATCACTCATCGTATTTTGTCCGTAAACTTCACAAATTTGCCGATAAATTTCAATTGGATTCCCTTTCCTAGCATTCAGAAAACGAATCACAAATCTGATTTCACAAGTGGCAGGATTTTCAATCAACACCGACATTGTAAACAAGCACAACAAAGCGTATGTGGCTGACAGCGATCTCAAAATGGCGCATGTTTCTTCTCCTTGATACAGAGCGTCTACCACGCATGTGCGGAACTGCAATCGCAGCGCTGCAGTGAAGATAAATTGAAACGGAACTTACTTTCTGGACGTACCTCGTATATAAAAAAAAATCTAATTTGTAGTATACAGCAGAAAAAAGTTCAGTTAAACATGGATTTCTTCTTGCTGATCATTTTCTTTTCAGGAATTATCTACCGAACTTCTTTCTAAGTCACATCTCGGGCACAATGAATAAGTTACCGCACTTTTCAATTTCTTGCTCAGAAATGTTAAATCAGCTATTTGGAAATGTTCGGTAACAATTCATTGGTGCATGAGATGGGACTTCGAAAGAACTTTGGTAGATAATTCATGCGTTGAATATGCGAGGGAAGGGAGGGTACAGAATCGCACGCTCGCTCGATATAGAAGTTGGTTATGTTATCGACGCTATGTTAGTTCTAACAACACCCATGCGAAAGGTTTTAAAAAGCGCCCTATTCGACCCCACCATGGAGTTGACAGTCTAGTAATCTATGATTACAAGCAATATTTTGGAATTATTGTGCCATTCTACAACACACGTACTTTTTAGGAATTTACACATATTGAAACATGTTTAACAAGATATTGCAAAGTATGAAGTTTTCATTATTGTTTTATAAAATTAGGCACTTCTTTCTAACTTGTTATGCAGAAGCTTTTTCAAGTTCAACGTGAGTGGCTTTTTTTTTTCTTTTTTTTTTTTTCTTTTTTTTTTTTCTTTTTTTTTTTTCTTCTTTTTTTAGATTCTTCTATTCAAACTATGTGATATGTTCCAAGAGGCTATTTAAACTGGAATATAATGTACATAATTGTAAATAAAGCCTTATGTTATACTTGCTCTGATTAATTAGACTTGGGCAACATCTTGAACAAGACGGAGCAGTATGAGGAACTTGTTTCCAAACGCAGTGTCAAATTAAAATTTACAAGCTTGTGCATTTATAGAAGGTTAACGCTAATTGACCTGAGTGGGTTGAATAATGAAGCCCTGGATATAAATACTTACTGTATGTATGTCATCTCAGCTCAGTAATTTGAGATCTCATTGTGGTTTTCCAGGAAACGTGCAAGTCAGTTGTGGAATTTAATTCTGTGCCAGCAAGTTGCCATGTTAGCTCAGTGATTAGAGCAACTGGCTAGAGACCGGGAGATCTGTAGTTCAAATTCCGGCTTTGGCATTGAATTTTTTGGTCTATCCAACTTACTGGTCTGCTATTAACGTCTAGGGCCCTAAGCCGCAAATCCAAGCTGCAAAGCAATTACAGGGTGTAGGTGAGGGATCTATGTAAACCCCAATGATTCCAAAAAGAAGTCAAAACATCGGCACACTAGTAGATTTCTTTATCTGAACATGTTAAATCTGGATTACCTGTGAAAGTTTTATGCAACATTTTTAGATTATTATGTACATTAAAATAAATTTAACACAAATTTAAAGTTAATAAGCATGCAAGTAACATTGATAAGCATTATAGCTAGGAATTGCACATATGCATATTAACTTTGTAATCATTAGTTTATTTGCATTGTTAAATTTGTTGCACTACTTGAACTGGTGTGCTTGGGATGGCAGGTAAGGATATTGTGGGGGTAGATATACTAAAGAAAAAGAAAGGAGTGACATTTTCTCATGTTTGTCACCTAACTCAGCATGCACTTTCCTGGCAGTTGCTGCTTATACCATACTGAAGTTGAGCTTCCAACATATGAGTAATGGTTTCACTCCTGACCAACCAACTTGCTAGATAGGAGTTTATCCTGATTAGCAAATACCACAGAACAGTGGTACTACCAATATGCTAGCCCTAAGCTGTAAAGCATAGCTCAATAATCAGGGCCTGAAATTGCAAAAGTAGCCAAAAGGTGTTTTTTACAAGGACAGGAGTTTTTGGTCGCAACTGCGGAGTGAGAACAGGGCCTAGCTGAGGGATTTGCACAACCAAAACTCCAATCCATAAAATAATGTAGGGATCTCACCAGTCTAGCAGATTTCTATCCTTTAGGCTGACAAAGGGCAACATGGTGTGTTTTCATTGCATCTCACAGTCATTTTCCATATAAACGAAATGGCAGGTGAGTTTATTATAGGCTCCCAAGCTGTTAACAACTACGCCTGACAAATACTAAAGCAATTTAATCATCATTGTTTGATCTTCTTAACATTTAGATATACAAAAATATGAGTGTTGTTTTCATTTTTCTTTATTGGCACAATTACTACATTTAGGACGGTATTTTATACAGGTGAAGAAGGAGTAGATGTTCTAGTTGTGTTGTAAGCCATGACACAATCCTGAGCCACTGGTCATGAAGCCAGAACTGTAGCAAGGAGAGATTACATTACACACAAGCAACATGATACTTCTCTTTTGATTATAATACACAGGTTATGTTGAACACATCAGTGTTCAGTGACAATACAGATCAGTTTTCAGGTGTTTGATAATTATACAAGTTGCTATGCAGTGTTTATTACTGGAGTTGGAAGGGGCACTCTCTCCTTTCCTTATAAACACCAAAGCAACAGAGTCTGCCAAGTAAACATACCTGCAAGAAGGACACTTTTTGTGAGATTTGGTTAATTGTTTTTGCTTGTATATGTTTAGTTATACAGTGCATATAATGGCTGTTCCAAACTTATTTTATGCGTTGGGTCTGAATGAAACAATTTGAGGTCCTAAGCTCCATAGCTGTGCAGGGTTGAAGTTTCTAAGCCACAAAAGAAGGTTCCTATAAATATGCTGCAGTTGCACAAACAATGATAGAGCATAGCTGAGGGATCTGTGAAGTTAGATAATGTTGCTATGGGTTGGTGCATTTGCTGTAAAATGTCAAGCATGAACCATTGCATAAAATATGTGCTGCAACATGTAATCTGTGTTAGGGAGTGTATAGTGGTACTATTGTATGGTTCCATAGGAATGCAGGAAAATGCATAAATGCCTAAAGTAATACATTAGCAAATGCAGGCTATAGAACGTTTTGAAAACACTGAAATATCTAATGCTATGCATTAGCAAATGCCATGTAACTGAATGGTAAACGCTTTTATTCTCGATGCAAAACATACTGAAATCATGATACTGGTGAGTTATATTTTACACATTTTTATTAAATATAACATAGTTTTAAAATTATATTTATAATTATTTTGTTTATAACTGAATATAGTTTTATAGTGCCAAATGTCACTACTGTTATTTTGATAGAAGAGTGTAGTATTTCATCTCAAATTACAATGCATGAATTATCAGTTTATTGTGATTAAATATGCACTGGATATCAATTCAGTACCCAATAGTTCTTCTAGTCAATTGATTATTGAACAGAAATGAATTTGTCAAAATCCAGTTTTAAACATTATCTAGCATTAAAAGTATGTGTGTCATGATTTCTTTTCTAATGGATGGTATTTCAAGGTGTAGAAACCAGACATTTTTCAATTCTACCGCCATATTTAAACCTGGCATTTAAAAGTTGGGCAAACACTGTTGATCTGTTTGACATGCATCAGCAAGAGGACCCAATAGTTCTTCTAGTCAATTGATTATTGAACAGAAATGAATTTGTCAAAATCCAGTTTTAAACATTATCTAGCATTAAAAGTATGTGTATCATGATTTCTTTTCTAATGGATGGTATTTCAAGGTGTAGAAACCAGACATTTTTCAATTCTACCGCCATATTTAAACCTGGCATTTAAATGTTGGGCAAACACTGTTGATCTATTTGACATGCATCAGCAAGAGGATTAATAAAAGAAACCTTTTCCATCAATCTATCTTCTATTTTTTAAGAAATATCCTAATTACAGCACATTACCACACTACATCTACAAATGCTAAATTGCACTTGAAGTTGTATTATGTGCTCCAAAATTGAGTTTTATATACTTTGTACTATTTAGTAGCCTTCTCTATTAGACTACATAGTGAGATTGGTTCATTTTATGTTTTTTCTTGCACCTTTAACATTTTTAAAGATCAAATTGTATTAATTGCTGAAAACTAGTCAGTCAAAAGCATAATTAATTCATACTTAACTTCCTTAAGCTTTGCAGACCTGTTAAGACTACTTAAATCTCACCTTTTCAAAGCAGGAACTTTCATAGTGTAGCCACAGAAAATTAGTGGAAAAGTCTGTGCCAAATGTTCAAGGTCATTTGGTAAGAGAGAAGATGCCTTCCAAAATAAAGCAGATAAAAAGATTTGGAGAAGCAGCATTTTGTTTTGATATACAGCAAACACGACCATTATCCAAACTATCTATTGGAGAAGCTGACGATATCTTTCTATATATACAGTGTCTGTAGCAGTAATGGACAATTAAGTGAGTATATCCTTCAAGTGAACAAAAGACAGGAAAAACAAATATTGTGCCTGAACCTCTATTCCATCTTCCGAGAATGGCCCGGCAGGTGGCAGCTCTGGTAGAGGAGGTGGAGGAGGAGCAGGAATTGACAGAGCTCAGCAGCCCCCAGGGTATGTTCCTCAGCCAATGGGATGGGGGAGATTCTGCTGGCTCAGGTGAAGGATCATTCCTCATGACCGTCCCCCACTGTTCATGATCCCTCCACTGCCTTGTTTGTCACTGAAAGAATGTCAGGAAAATTATCAGTACTGCCAACAGTTAAGGAAAGAAAGTGACCGAGGTTTTAATAAGCTCATTTCTGTGGATGCAGAAGGTATTTTGTATGGGAAGGGCAATATGACAAAATTTTAATCCCTAATCCCTTAGTTCTGTTATTACAATGCACCATGATACTACATTTAGTCCTCAGCAGGGGATTAAAAGAACACAATCAATAATTTCTTAAAGGTATTTTTGGTCCACATTACATGAAGACGTTAAAGAGTATGCCAGACATGTGCTTTGCGAAAAATGACTAGGAAACCTATAGCTTCAGTAGGTATTTCACAAACTGCAACACTTTTCAACTTATTTCTATAGACATAACAGGACCATTAAATGCCACCGCAAATAATAATCCATATTTACTAATGACCATAGATAAGTTCATAAAATGGCCGTGCTGTGGCCGCATGGTCAGACCATTCGCCTCCCACCTAGACGGCCTGGGTTCGATCCCAAGCGACCACATGTGAGATTTGTGGTGGACAAAGCGGCGCAGGGGCAGGTTTTCTCCAGTTTCCCCCGCCATCTCATTCCACCGGAGCTCCATCTTCATGTATCATCAGTGTCATTGCCTGCGGTGCCAGAGCAGTAATAGTGGGATTTAAACACTACCAAAAAAAAAAAAAAGCTTCACAAAATTTTCGTAAGCTGTTTCGATACCTGATCAATCAGCCAATACAGTAGCAAGAGCATTGGTTACAGAAATATTCTGTAGGTATAGGGCACCTGAAAAGATTTTGTCAAATCAGGGCACAAATTTTCAAAGTGTGATTATGACAGAAATTTGTAAATTATTGCACCTGAAAAGATTTTGTCAGATCAGGGCATAAATTTTCAAAGTGTGGCTGTGATTGAAATTTGTAAATTATTCAAAGTTCAACACATAAACAGTAGTCCAATGCATCCACAATCAAATTCTATGACTGAACATTTTCATAGATATTTGGGCGATTCTTTGTCAATCATGGTAAGTCATTATAATGAGGACTGGGTTTATATGGTTCCATTCACATTACTGGCTTATAGATCAGCACCTCATGCAATCACAATATAAAGTCCTTTCTATATGCTATACGCTCCTGAGATGAGATTACATACTGTAATTGATCTAGAACTTAACACATTGAAGCCCGGGCATTTCAGTAGTTGAAGGGCCAAGATACCCAAGATTTTTAAGCCTAATTTGAGTTATTATTTACAGTACACCAATTAAATCTGCCAAAAAGTATTGGGACCATCTAAAAGTATGGTATTCAAGGATTTCTCATCAAGTAAGAAAATTTAAATTTACAACAAGTATCAAATATGAGTTTGAAAAAAAAACAGTGTAAAGCTGCTCACACTCCATTTATTCAAAGTTCGAAAAACTCTGCCTCAGAATCAGAATTTTCCACGCTCATTTGTATCCTGAATTTCAGCTTCAGTTCACAGAAATCAAGGAAAATGCATCATTTTAACATTTAAGAGCACAAACATAACAAACCTTCAAGGAAAATGGCACAACTACCTGAGAGCAGCCAATATTACTAAATCTCCCAAAATTCCTAATAGTTGACTAAAGCAAGGACAGATGGCTGCACAAATCAGACAGTTAAAAGATAACAGATGCATGTTCTTTGCTGCATAGCCTAAGACTAAGTTAAGGTCGTGGAAATGCAAAAAAAAAAGTGTTAGAAATACCTGCCCGAGCTATACTTGGCTGTGAGCCTCATGAATATTTTGCATGGCCCGAGCTATACTCAGACTTGGGCTCCAATGTGTTAACACTACTGACGCTGAGTTGATATCGGCAGAGGAAAACAATCTATGAAACAGAGACTAAGAGAAGCATATCAAGAGGCATATTACGTTATATATAATAAATACAAACAAAAACCAAATTACAATAAGAAAACAAAACTCATCGAATTTGAAGTCGGAGATTTAGTGTACCTAAATAAAAAAGCAAATAGGAAGTTAGCACCCAAGTATAATGGACCATAGAAAATAATAGATAAACTATAATGCTGAACTATAGACTACAAATCGGTCCAAGACTACTAGTGCATATAAATTGCTTGAAGTGTAGTCATCAGTGCCAACCAGAAATTGATAATGTCAAAACAACAGAAGAAGTGGTTATATCTTGGCTGCAGAACAAAGCTCAACTGCCGCATGTTTTCCAAATGAGCAAGAAAGGAATCACTCTTCTGAGCTTGGGGATCATATGAATACTTGTGATAAAGCCTCAGTAGAACAACTGAATGAAAATGAAGGTAATAAGGTTAGGGATGATGTATCTCAGAGAGAATTTCCATATAACCGAAGGTCCTGGCTTCATACTGAAACATAAAATGCTAATAATGCCAGTTCAAAAATAGTTCTGTTCCTGAGAACAAACCAAATGTAATTAAATACAATATTTTAAAACTACAAAATTAAGCAAATGCTTTTATCCAAAGGAAGCTAAGCATGCTTTCTTTTCTCTCATGTGGGGGTAAGGCGAGTACACAATCATCCCTATATTGACCCTTTGCAAATACCTAATGAACCTGTAATGAGCAAGGGCATAAGTATTTGCCTATTGAGAAACAATCTGCTGATAGACAAAAGTATGCCCTACTCACAGAATCCTTAATCATAAACATAAATCTGAATCTACTTCCATTTATCCTGCCGAATTTGCTTTATATTCCGTAAACTCCTACCTGTATTTCCTCTCTTTATTTGGGCCAAGAATCCAATGTCCATCACCTATGCAAAAGAGTCATCATTGATTTTGAATTTTCACCAGTCTGGTATTGATGTCAGATTTAGAGGAAGAAGTTATTGGATCTACTCAGTTTCGAGTCCACTTAGATCGCAAAATTCTGCTCAGCATGAAAACGAGTGTCTACAAGTCTTCTACTACTGCATGGTACAGGTGTCCTACCAATGACCTGGATTGCTACTTCCATTCAGCATCAATGATTCTGCTGTTGCTGGAGAAAGTCATTGGAGTTTGGCAGAAGACACAATTGTGGTTTCCAACATAAAAAGTATCCTGTCACCTGAGGAAACTATAAAATTCACTATCATTGATGACTCAAAACCTAGCAGCTATACAAAGCGAGTTACGAGATGATGACAAACCACCACATATGTCGCTACGGCATCTCATCAACGGCGCGCAAGAACCTCAAACCACACTACTCAAAGATGTCAGATCTACTACTGCTGCTACTTGGAGTGGTATGGGAAAATAACTCTCTAAATGCAACCAAGGCAGTTCTGATGATGTTTATGGCTATACCATGCATATTTTGCATATATTAAGAATTTTGAAAGTACTTACCTTTATTATTTGATGTTCTTCGCATTGGGTTGCACCCCAAGGCTTATATCAGGTTGGGGAGAGTATATTGCCCTGCTGTTGTAGTATAGCTTATATAGGGTGTTTCTAAATTAGACTAACAAAACTTGGCAGTAGATAGATAACCTTATGTGAATCATATTTTGTCAAGTAACCTATGGGCTGCGACTCTTCATTTCAGTGCAAGATGGATATGAATAGGAAGCAGTTGGAGAAAACAGAGTACACTCTCAGTGCAAGAGGCATTTGTTATTACTACTATCACTAGGTTTGTTTACTTCCGGAGTTCACTAGCATTTGATATTGTTTACAGCATGTTTGTTTACTTCCCAGTCTGTCCCTTCTAACTGTTATTCTACATACTGCTTCAGTCGTAATGCATCTTTCATTGTGAACAGAACAGTGAGGTTTGGGAAGTATGGCTGACATGGAACGTTACACATGGCATGAATTGGCAGACCTGTATTTGGTATATGGTGAAGCATTAACATGTGGTTGTTTGGCACAGAGGCTTTACCAGGAAAATTTTCCAAAGTGCTAGTGAGCTCACCATACAACATTTGCCAGTATTCATCAGAGGCTAAGTGAATGGGGGTCATTATACAGACGAGCAGATGGGCAAGGACGGAGCTGTGTTCTGCGAGTACCTGAATGTGGAGAAGCCATGCTGCAGTGGATAGCGAATAATCCTTCGCTGAGTACTCAAGAGGTCGCATGACACTTTCATACTGGCCATGTGACGATCTGGAGAATTTTGCAGTAAATGCTATTGCATCCATATCATCTTGAGAGAGTTTGCTCTTACACCAGGTGACTATCCACTCTGAGTGAACCTCCGTAATTGGTATTTGAACAAATCCATATTCCAACCAGAGTTTGCAAGTCATGTATTGTGCCCCCCCCCCCCATCACATTTCACTGGGGCTCCATCTTTATGTATCATCAGTGTCATCGCCTGCAGTGCCATTGCAGTAAAAGCGGACATCAAACACTACCAAAAAAAAACAACAAACATCAACAGCGATTTAGTGTCAATGGCTGGGCAGGTATTGTAGAGGACTTCCTTGCGGAACCATACATTTTGCCCAATCAACTGAATGCCAATAATTATTTAGTATTTCTTCAACATGTTCTGCCTGAGTTACTGTATCCACTTCCTCTCAACATCAGAATAAACATGTGGTTTCAGCATGATGGGGCACCACGTATGCAACCATCAAACAGTTACATTCAGCAATTATTGGATAGGTCGTGGCAGACCCACTGCCTGGTCACCATGCTCTCCTGATTTGATGCCAATGGATTTCTTTTTGTGGGGTTTATGAAACTGCTGATGACATGGAGGAAATCCTTGTAGCAGCTGAAATCAGGGAAACCCCTGACATCTTTGGAAAGGTAAGACAAGGTATTACACGACGATGCATTTATTGTCTGGAACCCAATGGATGTGTGTTCCAGCACTTGTTGATGTGATAAGACAACCAATTGGACCAATTGTTTTTTTTTTTTTTTGTTTTTTTTTTTTACAGTTGGGTGAGTATTAGAACTTTTGTTTTTTCATTATGTTTAGTCTCTTCTTGTCTGCACAATAAGCACACAAATATATGTAAAACTGAATGGCTTATTATTTGCACAAGCCTACTTATGTTCACTCCTTCCACTAATATACTTCTTGTACTGAAACGAAGCGCCGCAGTCCATAGGTTCCTTAACCAAACACGCTTAAAAGGGTATATCTGCTTCCAAAGTTTGTCCGTCTAATTTAGAAACATCCTGAAATATACAAAAGGATCACTGAGTGGCCCTGACATTTTGGGTGTTCTCACACACCTGCAAGGTTATAACTTCCTCAAATAATTAATGTAAATAACTAAAACTCCCATTTGAAGCCCCTAAGGTAACACTCATAAGCCAAAAATAGAAAGATTAATGTTCAACAGGATGTGAGAAGCCATAATGTTACCCCAGATTATATAGACGAGAAGTTGACTTGAGGTTGAGTATATAAGGTCTTATCCTGAGTTGCTGAGTCATCTTGTCTTTGATCTGTGCTAGGAGAACTAGAGATGGACGTCGCCATAGTCATCCTTTGTCTGATATGTGAGTAATGGTACATAAGCCTATCATCACAACTGCCTGTAAAGAGTTGCTTTTCTATTTGTGTAGGGTATACAAACAGTTTACCTTACTTTGTCATTCAATGTATTAAATGTAAGAACACTTGTAGTCAATAGTTAGGAAATAGGGAATGACGGACATAGAATTAGTTAATTAGCTTAGAAAAGTTCAATCACTATATTATCACACTAACCTTTAATTCAATATTAAATATAGCAAAATATATTCCCAGTGTTTTAATTTAGTTCCTTCTTCATGCTCCCTGTGATGTAAGGGGAGATTTCACCTATTCCTCCACTTTCAGCATCCCAGGCAGAGAAAATACTTAGAGCAAAAATGTTAGGCAGCTACCAATTAAGGTTGAAAAGCATAAGGGCCGAGTGGTTAGACCACTTGACTCTCACCAAGGTGGCAGAGTTTGCTCCCAGGCGACTGCATGGGGGATTTGTAGTGGGCAAAGCGGCGCTGGGGCAGATTTTCTCCGGGTTCTCCCAACATCACACCGGTGCTCCATCTTCATTCCATGTATCACCAGTGTCATCGCCTGCAGTGCCTATGTAGTAAAAACTAGCGTAAACCTCGATAAAAAAGGAAGACGTGAACTCCTTGTGTGGCGTTATCACCAATCACGCATTGGACGGTTTGCCCAACAAGGAACTTCAAGAGGATCAGGCAGAGCAAGGCGTAACATCCGTTTATAGGGTTCAATGATGAATTTGTTGTTGCCAGTACCCTGTTCCTTACCTTAGGTCGGGTAGATATCCCTCAAAGGATTAAGGTAGGTATGAAACCATTTACGCCTTATATTCCGAAACCTTAAAGATGTTACAAACACCAATGGTTTGGACATGTCAGGGCATGTGCTATCTGTGGTGACGCATCGCACGATGGGGATAGATCTAGCCGTCCATCTTGTGTGAACTGTGTCGGGGAACATGCAGCTAGTTCCCGAGATTGCCCACGTTTTACAGAGGAGAGAGCAATCCAGGAGATAAGGGTGAGAGAGAAGCTGTCCTCAGAGGCGCAGTCTCCTGCGCCCAACCTTTCATCCCGCACTCCGGTACGCACAGTTCTGTTGCCGCTAAACTGGGACCCCATAGCAGAGATTTTTTTACCCAGATCCTTTCCAAAGACTTCAATATCAGCGTCTACGTCGGCATTACCATCTAAATCTGCCACCGAAAAGAGCAAACCGATCACCGTGTCCCTGAGCCGGCAACCTCGGGCAATTACACCAGTATACCCACCCATAGGGTATTCTGCACCTGAAAAAAATTCCGGAACAGCTATATCAGAACCGACTTCCTGAAGGTTAGTGTAAAGTCCTCTCCCAAACCATCCAAGGGAAGGAGGAGTCCACGCCACTCTCCACGAAGATCCTCTTCTGGTGGGGGAGGGGGTGGAGCATAGATCTGTGACTGCCATCTCCGCCGATCAGCACCTCTAATCTATTGATAAGGTGTCCTCCCACATGAAGATTGAACAGGATGATGATAATGGTGTTTAAGGGCGCTCAACTGCCGAGGTCATAAGCGCCCTATTGAACAGGAGGATTCTGCCGACACTGTCAGACGGGTAGTGCGTAAGTGGCAAGACCGTGCTCCTGAAGAGTATTCGGCCAAAAGAATAAATTAAACCGACCAGCACCGCACAATATGCAGAAACGCCTTTCTATTTAAAACTTTTTCCACAATATAGATCATGACTATACTACAGTGGAATATAGGCGGCATTCGACCACATCAAGCAGAGCTTGAACTGTTGCTAAACCAGTATCAACTTTTGGTCTTGTGCCTACAAGAGATAAAACCCCGTCCGCAAGATAATGTGAACTTCAGACACTACTCTTCTGTACGGTCTGATTTATCACCAGAAGGTGTTCCAACATATGGTTATCAGAAACGATGTATATGCTGAATGTGTTTCCTTACAGTCTGATATCCAGTCAGTGGCTATAAGAATTAAGATGACATTTGCCATATTTAACATTCGTAGTATGTAGCTGCCTCTTTTTCATTACCTATCGCGCACTGACTTACTGTTTCCCAGCTACCAACATCATTTATGTTGGTAGGGGACGTGAATGCCTACCACCCACTTTGGGGCCAACCTCGGGCTTGTGCGAGAGGTAACGTATTCGCGGATTTCTTGGACACGAATAACCCCCCCCCCCTCCTCACCCCTCTCCTGAACACTGGAGAGCCTACATTTTTTTTCAACGCCTTCTTTAGTTTCTCACTCCTGGATATAGCTGATTGTTCTCCTTGGTTAGCTGTTTCCTTAGAGAGAATATCATCTGATTTACATTCCACTGACCACTTTCCTATTCTTGTTAGTCTCTTGGCACAAGATATATGTTCCACGTATTTACCTAAACGGCACTTAGATTGAGCCAACTGGAACCTTTAATCCCGTTTACTCATTTTTAGCTACGACGAGCACTTTACAGCTAACATTCTTTCTACTATCGAACAGTCTATTCAGCGGCCAACTGGAAAACCTCAGCACTTTCCTATTCTACGGTGGACAGACGAATGCAATTCGTGCTGGCAGGCATGCTCTCAGGGTCATCCAGTGTCGCCCTACGCTGGATAACCTACGATATAAGAAGCTGCATGCAAAATCTAGACTATTTATTAAGAATGGAAAAAACAACCATAGAGAGAGTTTGTAGCATCCTTCAATGGACATACACCTACCTCTGTCGTATGGGATAAGTTAATGCGTGTGGCTGGGAAATCGACACACATGCTGATCGCCGGTCAGGTAGTGGTTGGCACGTTTAGCGTGACTAACACTCTTGGCAGTGCTTTCGCTCAAGTATCTGCCTCGGGCAAATATTCGCCTGAGTTTCTTCCAGTTAAGGCTCAGATGGAATCTCAAGGTTGCTTTCTGTTCTGGCAACTTTGAAGATTACAATCACCTATTTACATGGCAGAGTTAGACCATGCACTTTCATCTCCGCGAAACTCTGCGCCTTGTCCAGGTGGCATCCACATCCAAATTTTGCAACATCTCCTGAAGGAAGGGCTTTCCCACTCGAGGTCTAAAATCGTATCTGGGTTGATGCCACTATCACACCTGTTTTGAAACCTTCCGTCCAGCTACCGTCCTATTTTCCTCAATAGTTGCGTTTGCAAGGTAATGGATTGGCGGTTGGTGTGGTGGCTGGAATCTCACAATCTCGTTACCAGCACCCAGTGCGGTTTTCGAAAATGCCGATCAGCAACTGACCACCTTGTATCGTTATCGACATACATCATGAACGGCTTTCTTAAGAACAATCGCGATATTTTATATCTCAAAAAGCCTTATGATGCATGTTGGCAAGCAAGGATATTACGCTCCCTCCACAAATGGAACATACGAGGCCGTCTACCGTTATTCATTCAGTTTATGAGGGGATCCCGTTTTCCGAGTAAGACTCGGCTCGGTATTTTCGAACCTTTTTATTCAAGAGAACGGTGTGCCACCAGGATCGGTTCTGAGCTCTTTGTTACAAGTTATTCTATTTCTCAATATGTTCCCCAAGGTGTCTCGTCCTACCGGTTCGTGGACGACTTTGTCACATCTTGTGCTCAGTGTATGCCTTCTCAGGAACGCTGTCTCAAGCGGTGCTTAGAAGCTTTCTGACAGGAGTTAAAAAAAAAAGGAAAAAAAAAAAAAAAACGAGAAGTGCGTCTGTGTTAACTTCTGGTACTGTAGGATGCAGTTGCATCGGGCCAGATTTACTTTCATTCGCAGATGAGTCAAGATTCCTTGGGTAGATCTTCGATCGGAAACTTTGCTAGTCACCACATGTAGCACAGCTGAAAGTACGAAGTGACCATTCCCTCACTATTTTACGGATACTGAGTGGGAAATCTTGATGAGCAGAATGGGCACTGTTGCTGCGCTATCGTGCATTGATTCGATCCAAGTTGACTATGGACGCATTGTTTACTCCTCAGCATGCCCATTTGTGCTAAAATCGATCGATGCTGTTCATAATGAGGGCATCCGTATAGCATTTCCGACCAGCCCAGTTGTGAGCCTCTGTGCCGAATCTGTAGAACCTCCTCTGCGATGTCGGCGGGATGCTCTGCTAGCTAATTATGGCGGTAGCTTTAAGTGTATACCTGTGTATTTATCGTTTAATTCTGAACTGGACGACCGCTATAGAAACCTTATCCATAGTCCAACGCCTGCAGGATTTCGTTTTCGGGAGCAGCTTCGAATTCGTGCTCCCTGCCACATAAATCTGGGAATGATGGCTTACGCAAAATGTGCTATGCCTATGTTTAGTATGTGTTCTTGTTTTGTAGAATTTTTATCCAAATACAGTGGCCACATTTATATATACGCGTATCTCAAATGTGCCTTTGTCGCTGGGATCGATATACTTTCAGTTTGCCAAGTATCATATCAATTTATACTGAGGAGCTGTATGCCATTTACCGAATTGCGGTCGAAAATTGGGCGGCTGCCTTATTCTGATTCCCTTAGTGCACTTCAGAGCATTCGTGAAATATACATCTACCATCCTTTATTGCAATGCATTCACCCACATTTTGCTTGCTTCTCATTTTAATGTACAGTGTGCATGCATTCATTCTTGGACATGTTGGCTAACCAAGGAATGAGCTGCCAGATTTGGCGGTACACAATGCACTAATGGAGCCCAGTAATAGAAATAACTGTGTAATGGCTTGCTGTGCGGAGAGCTGTACTTACGGGCTGGCATGGAGAATGATCCACTATCCGTGACAACAAACTCAGGTAGGTGGAGGACCTCCCTATCTACTGGGTAACATTCTCACATGTATCTCGTTGTGAGGCTACTTTGACTTGACTATGTATTGGCCACTGCAGATTATGTGCCATAAAACTTATGTTTTGGTTGTGTTGCTGACACCTTAATATGATGGCCTCTACTTCTTAAATAAATTTGATAATCATAACATGTGAAATTTGACAACTGAGTAACTCAATTTACATACAATATAGTACTGTGGCGTTTTGTCATTATAAAAGTCTTGCTAAAATGTTAAATTTGTTTGCTCGTCATAAACTACAATACATTTAGAAATAGGTCTTGTGTAAAGTACGAGTACATAAAATAAGAATACATTTTTTATGTAGTATACAAATTGTTTTTCAATACATTTTAGTCACACTTGAGTAACACTGAGGGCTTGTATTAATGCATTACACTTAAATGAACTGTCATGAAAGTCTTAAAATTTGAAAATTATTAAAGTATTCTGAAATTTGGCAACTGAGTGTGTTCACAAACATTACATTACTGAGGCTTTTTGTGTTGATGTACTAATCTGTGTTTTTTAAAATTTGAAAAATCAGTAAAACCCTTGTTACAAATATTGCACTTGTATGGCTTTGTACTCTCATGAATCAATTTGTGCCTTCTCAGACCTGATAAGTCACTAAAAGCCCTGTTACAAATGTTACACTTGTGTGGCTTTACAGGCTTATGAACTAATCCGTGTTTTTTCAAATGTTGCAAGAGAGTAAAAGACTTGTCACAAACCTTACACCTGTGAGGCTTTATGCCTTCATGAGAAAGTTTATGTCTTTTCAAACTGATCAATTGACTAAAATCCTTGTTACAAATGTTACACTTGTGCAGCTTTATACCCTCATGAATCAATTTATGTGTTCTCAAATTTGATAAATCCCTAAAAGTTTTGTCACACACATTACATTTGTGAGGCTTTATGCCATCATGAATCAATTTGTGTTGTTTCAAACTTGACTGATGACCAAAATCTTTGTTACAAATATTACACTTGTGTGGCTTTTTGCCCTCATGAATCAATATATGTTTTCTCAAATTTGACAACTGAGTAAAACTCTTGTTACAAACTATACAGTTGTGTGGTTTCTTGCCCTCATGAATCAATTTGTGGATTTTAAAATTTGGCAAACTTGCAAAAGTTTTATTACATACGTCACACTTGTATGTTTTTTTGGCCTCATGAATCAATTTGTGGCTATGGTGATTTGGCAAATTTATAAAAGTCTCATTACAACTGTTATAATTAGTTATTTCAACTTCATGCACCAACTGGTGTCTTTTCAGAGATGATAAATGCTTAAAATTCTTCTTGCATAATTCACACTTGTTTGCTTTCTTATTCTCATGAACCAATTTGTGGCTTTTTAAACGGCATGAGTATTTAAATCTTTTCTCACAAATGTCACATCTCATAATTCTCATGCAGTTCTCCTTACTCATAACTTGTTTATTTTTGTTGCTTGGCTGAAACAAGTTATTTTGTTTCAAACATACAGCCATTTTGACAATTTTCCCAGTATCAGGTGTTTCTGAGCAAATACTTGTTTCTATTGGAGGTATGTTGGTAACATCACTTTCTTGACTTTGGCACTCTCTTGCAGCTTCACTTGGAATGTACCTTCTCATATTCAAGCTTATGTCATTCCCTAAATCTTCGTTGGAGAATAACTCTGACATATAGCTGTTAACACCCTCTGTGTACAAACTGAAATTTAAGAACATAATCATCAGTAATCACTTCAGTAATTATATATATGATAAATAATGATCAGATATAAAATGTCGCCCTCCGTGGTGTAATGGTTACCTTGTTAACTTCATATACCCAAGGTCGCGGGTTCAAACCTGACGGAGGACAATGGATTTTTTCGGGTGTAAAAATCCTTAGCATGGCTTACTTCGGAAAGGAAGTAAAGCCGTTGGTCCCGTGTCGTAGATTTACGGCATGAAAAAGAACCTCAAGCCTGACAGAGAGGCCCCTGAGCAAAATTAAGCAATCTTTCACACCCAATATAGAATGGGATGCTGAGAACGACGGCAGTTAAAGAGCGTCCATAAATAACATACCATTGCATTTCAGATATATAATTGCCTCACATAAAAAGTTACAGAATATGAATGTGGTCTTAATGTGTGTTCAACTGAAAGAAAACAGGGTAATACATGTAAGTGAATACGAATCTGTTGTTTCAAAACTGTCACTAGCTTCTCTGAAAGTGTTAAGCTAGTTTGAGCTATTTAGGTAATGTAGAGTCATTATATAACTTTTTATCTAACGTGCTTTTTCTCTCTCTAAGAATGCAGTGAGTACATCTTCTTTAATAACCCTTTATTCACTTACAGAAATGGGTAAAAGATGTGTATTCAAACACTCATAAATCACTTATAGAAAATATGACAATACATTTAGGAATAATCACTGATGTAACTTGCTCAAACTATTATGTGTCACTCCTTATGCTCAGAGAATGAAATAGAAATGGCGTGTTATTTATGGATGCTCTTTAACTGCTGTGGTTCTCAGCGTCCCATTCTAAATTGGACATGAAAGACCACTTAACTTTGCTCATAGCCCTCTCCATCAGGATTGAGGTTCTTTTACATGCAGTAAATCCTCGATCCAGGATCCACAGCTCCTCCGACCTTGGGTATATGAAGTTAACATGGTAACCATTACACCATGGAAGGCGACACTCAGAGAACAGTTCCATATCTACCACTAACAGCAAATATGAAAAAATGAAATGGCATGTTATTTATGGACGCTCTTTAACTGCTGTGGTTCTCAGCGTCCCATTCTATACTGGGCGTGAAAGACCGCTTAATTTTGCTCAGAGGCCTCTCTATTAGGCTTGAGGTTCTTTTACGTGCCGTAAATCTACGACACCGGACCCACGGCTTTACTTCCCTTCCGAAGGAAGCCATGCTAAGGATTTTTATGCCCCAAAAAATCCATTATCCTCCACCGGGTTTGAACCCGCGACCTTAGGTATACGAAGTTAGCATGGTAACCATTACACCACGGAGGGCGACTAACAGCAAATATAATGATACACCTGGATATACATTGATATATCTTAGTTTAGCTATTATATTACGCTGCTTATGGTCAGAGAACAGTTCTATATCTAACACTAACTCTGAATATGGTAGGTAATACATCTGGAAACAGACATTGATATAACTTGATCAACCTATAATGTTATACTCCTTATGATAGAGAGCAGTTCCTCTAATGCTAATTAAGAATATGATATATCTGGAAACAGTCACCGACACAACTTGGACAAGAAATTTCTTTCTGCTCATTAAGTAGAGAAATATTTCCATGAGTATTACAAAGAAGGAATATGTAAAAAATTGAAAGCATAAACCAGAGGACCTACCTTGGCGATTTTGTGAAATAAAAATCTTCATTTGTTCCATACTGTAACAATAATTTATTTGTTAATCACATATTCTACTTTGTTTTCATATTGTCATCTTATGAAAATAGGTTACCTTATATCAAAAGTATCAGACAGAAAATGTCATTCTACCAAGAAAACAAATAAAGACTTTATAGGACAAAAAGAAGAACAAAACACTGATTTTAAAAATATTATATAAATAGTAAAACTGAAAAAGTATTGAAACCTCTTTTACCAGATCAGTAACCTAAAGCTTCTTAATTAATACAAAGTGTGTTCTGAAAATCTGTATCTGGCCAAGAATTTTAACCCAAAACTTGCTTCTTTTATGCCTATGATAAAAAATGTATTAATAATCTACAAAAACTATCAGATTTACTGTATTTTAATTGGAATAAAATGTGGATAAAATTTTTAATATGAATAATATTACTGAAAGTGCTCCTATTATTTATACCTTGGAAGGACAAGCATCCTGAACCTTTGTTCATATCCACAATTCCATACAGACTCAGGAGTTGCAAAAAGTGTCCTAAAGGTTTGAATTGGACTAGAAATACCTTCATCACTTAAACCTTCTGTTAAGCTTAAATTTCACGTCACTGTTACTAGCTCATCCAAATATATACTATTAATACCTGCTTATAAACCATAATTCAATATTTTAAGAGGCAAAATTATACCAAAAAAATAAATAAATAAATAAATAAATAAAGCTTCTAATGCTTTCACCTCAAAATTTACCTTAATGTCATCATCAATATTGAGTGTTTCTGTTGCAGTTGTCTTTATCCAGCTCTGTTCTTCTTTAATTTCTAGTTTAGGCACAAATTCACTTTCTTTGCCAACATTAATATATTCCATTACAGTACCTGCTGACACAAATTCTCTCTGATTTTCTGAACAAACATTGGAAATCATAGCCTCTTCTTCAACTTTTGTTTTGGTGTCTACATCACAGTCACTTGTAACAGTTTCACTCTTAAAGTCTTTGGAGCATAGCTCTGTTTCACTCTGTGAATAAAAATCCGAGAAATAGCATTCTTCTTTTATCTCCGCTTTGATATCCATTTTATTATTGTTCCTGTATTTGAACAGTTCTGTTCTTAAACTTCAAGAACAAGTCTGTAGGGGGGGGGGGCAAAAAAACAACACATTATTAGTAACATGAAATATTCCCACAAGCTTTGCTTTTACAGACTCGATATCTTGCAATTCAAATAATTGAATGGACAAACATACGAGGGTCGACTGATACATCCCAGGCCTCTAAATGAAAACATCATTTAAAAACACTTTTATTTTTTTGCTTTATTTCTCAACATGATCTCCAGAAACATTAATACATTTGTCATATCAGTATTCTAATTTATTTAAACCGTCTCTGTAGTGCGATTTATCAAGGTCCTCAAAATAGCTGTTTACTGCATCAATGACCTCCTCGTTGCTGTGAAATCTTTGTCCTCCAAGAAATTTTTTGAGGTTTGGGAACAGTTGGTAGTCACTGTGTGCTAGATCTGGTGAATAGGGTGGATGTTCAAGCAATTTCAATTTTAATTCATACATTTTTCCCATTGCAATGACTGAATGAGGGGCCGAAGCACTGTTGTGATGAAATAAGATTGTTTTTTGCCAAATGAGGTCTTTTTCTTTTCACCTCATACTCAAATGTTGCGGTAATCTTGCATAGTAGTCACTAGTGATACTTTTACCCTTTTCCAAGTAATCAATAAAAATAATTCCCTGTGCATCCCAAAAAACACTTGCCATAACCTTGTTAGCTGATAAAATTAACTTTGCCTTTTTTGGAGTTGGTTCACCTGGCACAATCCACTGTTTTGGCTGTGATTTACATTCTGGAGTACAGTGATGTATCCATGTTAATAAACTGTTTCAAAAATTCACTTCGATTTTTACGGTAGAGCTTCACATTCTTAACAGAAACCATTTTTCTTTGCAACTTTTGATCAGGTGTCAAACATGGCACCTATCTTGCACAAACCTTTTGAAAGCCCAAAACATTACTTAAAATATTACCTGCATGTCCTTCTGATATGTTTAATATGTTTACAGGCTCTGCTATCTCTAACAACTTTAATCTGTGGTCTTCCAGTACTAAACAATGTATTTTTTCATTGAGCTCTGGAGCTGTAACTTCTATAGGGTATCCAGAGCAAGGCTTATCACTAGTGCTTGTACGTCCCATTTTAAACAATGCAAACCATGTTTTAATCATTGAATATGAAGGGGCAGAGTTTTTCAATGTCCATTTCCTCCTTGATTTCTTTAAGCGTTAAGCCCTTCAAATGGAATTATTTAATCACTGCTGATTTTCCAATCTTCCAAGCTTAAAAACTCTAAAGTTGTCCTGTTTAAAATGCGTCATTCGAAAACTAAACAAGCTATGGATGTGTAACTTAAGATACAAGATAGCCTATAGTTAAACTTTACGATGCTACCATCTAACTGGCCTAGTGGTGCCATATCTGTATGAGGCCCGGGGCTTATCAGGTGACCCTCATAGAGTAATAATGATAATTTGAGGTAATATGCTGGGTAGCATGTTTTTAATGTTTAAAGATCCTTAAATTGCTTAGCTAGGCTATGTTTTATCTTGATCTAATGTGTATAAAACTAGTTTTATAACCTTTGTCAAAGCAGAGCTTACCATTTAATAAACATTCACAGTTAGTGATTTCTACAAAACTCCAAAGAATTTCAATCTGCCAGGACCCAGTTCCTGTAAAATGAAAATATTTTCAATCAAAATGAAGCAGAGGAATTTTACTTTATTAATTAAACATTCAACATTATTAGTCTCTAGGAATACATAAGACTGACATGTAAGTATTCCAAAGTACACTGAATTAACACAATATACTTTACAACAAAAAGTTCAAAACAAATTACAAAATTCACCAGAAACAGCATTTCAATATATATCTCTGGCCTCTGCTGCTTTCCCAGCAGTAATCCTTCAAATGTTCGTATTTTGTTTTCTATTTTATTTCTTCAGTAATTTTACAAAATTTAATGTCACATCTTTTTCTAGTATTTCTGAGTAATTTTATGGAATTAAGTGTCATATCTTTTTCCAGTGTTATAGATGAATTATACTAGAGTTTTCTCTAGTGAATTATAACTGTTTGCCTATGTGGATATTCTTGTCTACTAAAATGGTTTTACTTTCTCCAGCATATACAGTGTACACAATAGTTAGACAAGGTATTGTATTACAATAAAAATTTGATACCAAGTTTTCACCAGAAAAATATGTTTTAAGGAACCCTGAATTTAAAAAAAAAAAAAAAAATGAGTGTGTGGGTGGACCACACAACTCAGAAATGAAGTCAGTTTAATACCAAACTTGGTATTTAAGTGTAGCATCCTCCATGAATGGGATATTGGAATCTTCCGAAAATTCCCCATCCCCCGAATTACCCTTTACATGGAACATTTTTCAAGATTTCTGATTTTATGAAAAATGGTTATGATTTTGATTAAAATGCCATATATTTAACATGGTTACATGACAAATAAAATAATTTTTTGGTAGTACTCCCTGTTCATTTTAAATGACATACCCATAACTATTAAACCATAAGAGATAGACAAAAACTTACCACACAAAAAATGTAAATTTCATTTAAACACACAATTTATATTATATATACATTTTTTTTGTACAGCAAACCATTTCCAAGAAATTCCTGCTATTGGTTCCAATTTTTGAAGTACTCAACTTTTCTCAAATGAGAAGTACTTATCTGTTTCATCTCTCTTTTGTTTTACTCCTGCCCATAAAAAATGAACCAAATTTATTGTCAATCCCATAGTGGCAACTTTTACAAAAAGTTGACTCGCTTTAGCTATGTGTATTGGCTTATTTCTCTCTAGTTATAATGAGCTAAGTGATAAGACCATTTCTGATAATGAGACGTGACCATTTCTGATGAGCATGATATAGTTGAAAGTATAGTTTGTTTGCACCACAAATAGAGAAAGTAACGTGAATGGAGCACATCACAGTTTTACTTATGGCACAGACCAATTCTTTTGCACTCATACTTTCAGAGAGAAAGTTAATCAGAATTTAAAAGAAGATAACTTGTAAAACCTGACATTGTTTGCTTCTTTTTGTGATTTAAGCAATAATCAAATGGTAAATCTATCCTTAAATTTTAAAAGCAAGCATGAAACTAAACTCAGAATTACTTCATTTGAGTTGACATTTTACATCTTCCAATATTGAGAGAAAATGTGCCAATAGTAATAAATGAATTCTGGTGGATAAGTCTTGGGACAGCCCTGTGCTATATGTCTCACATGCAGTTTATTCATAAGACAGGTTGAATGGTGTAATGAGTATTGCAATTATAACAAAATGTTATGTTGCTATAAAGTTGAGCCCCTATCATGTTCTGTACACCAATTCTTCAAGTTGTAGTGCTTGTGATTCTATTTCTACAGTAATACAGTTGTGATTGTCTGATAGTCAAATAGGTGGCCAGGTTCTTCATTAAATTTGATGTAATCTTTGATAATGGCCATCTCACTCAAATCCAAATGAAAACATTCCCAAGGAACCTGGCACAACCAAGATTCTAATCTTGTTTTGTTACATTTTAAAATAAGCCTTTAAATGAGTTCACTAGCATAATTCTATAGTGATAAAGAACACAATGTAAATACAACACTGTAAAATAGTAAGGGAATGATGCACATATACTACACATCATATGATTGGGTAATTTAATAATCTTGCATCATGACAGCTATAGTCATTGTTTTAATTACAATAGAAATAACTGCTTTCAAACTTTTAATGTTTTGGGGGCACTTTTAGCAGAGTATAATTAAATTCAAAGCCTGAAAGTGCCTATTATGTACTTTTTTTTTACATTATTTTTCTAGTAAGAGCATATGTTGATAATTGTACCATAATTATTTAAACTGTAGTACTTTAATAGATATAGCTTTTGTATCTCAGCATATGAAAACCAAATGTATTCAAAATATTTTAAAAGGATCAAGGATCCAGATGCTTCTTGTTTAATAGTGGATGCAGATACATAAGGAAGCTATAGTAAGAATGTAAGCAGCCTTGCCATTACGTTTATTTCTATGAGATAGGAATGTCAACCACATCTATAGTGAACCTCTTATCTTATTCATGCTTCATCTGGTTTCTTCCACATTTCAATGGTCTTTTCGTTTAGAAATGAAATCAGATGGAACTTTTATATTAGTTCAGTAAGAAAGCACTTATGTCATCACAGAGGAGATGTACACAACCAGACCACTTTATATACAAGAACGGTTTGATAAGTCTGGCAAATTTCCATGCAATAATGGAACATTTTTGCTGTGGCTTCATGTTTGAAAGTTTAATTATTCAAGATTATATATAACATTTACACAATGTACAGCATACAGTTCACTGTTGACAATCGTCTGAATAATTGCACAAAACTTGGGTGTTAGTATGTTGATTGTGATTGAAATGGAGAAACCTGAGTTTTGTGCCATTACTAAATATTTTAATTTGAAGTGTTGGACTGCTGCATAAACCTAACAAAATTGGATGAAGTTCATGCAGCCTCTGCACCATAATTGAAAACCATTTACTTTGGGATTAATGAGTTTAAACTTGGTGCAGTACAAAAGAAAAGCATGCTCTGGGCATTCAACTGAGGTTACCACATAGGACACCATTAACAAAATCCATGATTTGGTAATACAAGACCACTGAATAAAAATAGATGAGATTAGAGGCCTCTCAACTGAGCAAATGCATAATATCCTACATGGAGAACTGGCTATGAAGAAGATGTGTGTGAAGTGGGCACTGCAGTTGCTCACAGTCAACCAAAGGTGCATTTGGAACATATCAATACAATGTCTGGTAATGTTTAATCACAATCCACAAGTTTTTGCACCAATTTGCAACTGTTGATGAAATCTGGATCCATCATTACACACCAGTCAAAATAATGAACAAAGCTGGTTAAAGTGTACCAAAGAAGGCAAACACCATTTTGTAAGCTGGTAAGGCCATGGCTACCGGTTTTTTTTTTGGGGGGGGGGGATTTTTAAGGAATAATCCCCATAGATTACTTAGAAAAAGGCAGAACCATAATGGAACCCTATTATGCTTCATTGTTGGATTGTTGAAAGTTGCACCACATAAACTGGCTTAAGAATGCATGAATACCCTATCTCACAAAAGCTCAAACTGTGGTGGGGGCAGGGTATCAGGGTATGTTGGAACTGAAAAAGTTTATCAGCTGCCTAAAAGGAGTATGTACTTAGATAACCAATGCTGGTCCTGAGCCCATGGTTATAGTGCCAAAACCTTGGTAAAAGCAGGATTAGAGGAAAACCTTGACTTAGCTGGCACAACTATACTAAACAAAGACAAGCCAGAAAACAGATAGTATGTAGATGCAAAACTATTTTCTCATCTCTCTTGAATTGGATAGAACAGGAATAAGGAAAGTACATCCTTTTATATAAATGACAGCTTTAAATGTGTTTTATATATATATTGAAAATCTTATTGTTATGTACACAAAAATGTATATATGCTTATATGATTTTAATGGAAATAGCAGTTGTAAATAATTTTACATATATCTCTACACCTATCTATCATAGTCCGTAAAATGTTTTAGCAGATTAAGAAGAGCACAGCACAGCTTTATTTCAACAAATCTAATATATAGTTACTATAATGAGTAATTGTCTTTATCTCATATATTGAGGCTGCAATAGTTTGAATTAATTTATAGATGTAATTTAATTTCATTAGAAATATAAGTTGTAAGTTTTATAAGTTTAAGCTGAGATAAAATAATTTAACACTAGATGTGGAATATTTTCTACATAACTGGGTAATTCTGCATGAGAAGTCTATTTATTTGGGTGTGTGCTAAATGAAGGATTAATCTGCGTTAGGTCATGTTTTTTATAACGGAAATTAAAGTGAAGTGCACATTACATGAATATGTGCAGATTTTGTGAAAAAAACAAGAAATGAAAAGCAATAATATCAGGAAACAAAACACATAGATCACACATAGCATTAAATAAAATCTAAAGCAAAGCATATGTAAACTCCACATTCAATATCCACAAAATGACCAGGAAAGCATCAAGTAGGTATACAATGTGAAATTTCAACAAGAGTGCTAAGTACAGTATCTATTAGATTTTTAATTTTTGAGGTATTTGTTCACACAAACACACATTCACAGAAAAACACTCAAGCAGCTGGTATCCAGAGAATACACTCTTCTGAAGTTGATACTTCTCTTAGAATTGCCAGAATTAATAACAGCAGTTGCAAAGAATTACCCATATCTGACTGTTTTGTGTGGTAAAGCAATTTTCATTTTTTTTAACTGTTTGTTGGTTGCTGGATGTCTGAACATTATTTAAATGTTATAATTTTTGAATGCCACCCTTAAGCAGTTACCTGGCTAAGACATCACATTATATAGCTACTCGACTGATCGTTGCAGCAGGAATCCTATCTGCTTATTTGACTTATCCGCAAAAATGACTAATCAACAGTTAGATACCACCAGTACAATCAGACACTGGGTGCTAATTCTTGTTGTATATGTTGACATTTATTTTATATTTTTGTCTTTTTTTACTTTCTGTCTAGTTTCTACGTGTTAATTCTAGTGTTGGAAATCAAAACAAATATTCCATAAGAGAAAGAGAAATTTGAAAACACTGCCCTTAGCTATGCTACATTACATTGCTAACTGTTGATCTTATTTTGAGATTAGACACAAAGTTCTACTCAATGATGTAGATCAAGTCAGAAATTACATTTATTGATTATTCTTGGTAATACATTTATTTACAAAGATTAACTCTGATATTGAAGTTTTCAAAGGAATTTTGCATAATTTGCAATCACAATTACATATCTGCATCCAGAACAGTTAAAGGTGAGCAATGTATAAATCTAATCTGCAATTTAAAAGGCCTTCTGACAAAGTTTGTATTTATAAACTTGAAGAGGCCACAACTGATTATTTGCTAAATACATATCATCAGAATTGAGAAGGAAAACTATGTGAATCCTGTGATAAACACAAACTAAATGTACACATGGAAAATACAAAACTCTACTCTGTTTGGGCAAGTATGCCAATTTTATTTGTGACACTTTCTTAGTTGGAAAAAACACGGAAGAGGTAGGAGGTAATACTGAGTAATAGAGCATTTCAAATTAGGTACAAGCTGCACATCGAAAATGTCAATGTAGTTTGTTTGTTTGTTTGTTTTTTTATACAAATTAGGTATATTATGCATATATTACATTTACGTTGGGATTTTATATTATAAAATATTACTAATAAAAGCGTATGAATTGAAAAAATATGAAAAAAAATTGTGAACAAAAACTAAATAATAGATACACTCGCCTGCGGTACCACAAATAGTAAAAGGGGGCGTTAAACGCAAATAAACATAAAGATACATACATAACCATAAAAATGCGATGTTGTACCAAATCGCGCGCCTCACGGAAGGTTACATTTTACTTTTTATGAACCATTCAAACCGTTATAAAAGCAATAATGTGATTAAAACAGAATGAAAGTAACTTTTAATTTTACTTACAGTAACGAAAAAATATATGAGTATTCTCATTACATTTGGGTAGCAAACACACAAAACCGTGATCAGGAAGGCACTGATTTTGTTTTTGTCAATTGCATGCGATATTGTGGTGGTATTGTGTCGTTCTATAGAACACGTATTTTTTAAGAATTGACATATATTGAACAGATTTTAACTAAGGTATGCCAAAGCATGTATTGGTTTGTAAAATTTGTCTCTTCTTTCTAACTTGCAGTGCGCGAGTTTTTTTGTTTTAAATCTAACGTGAGCGGCTTACTTTTTTCGAAGTGCAGATTTAGATTCTTCTTTATGGACAAGGTGACAAGTTCAGAGAGGCTATTTTAATTGGAATGTATTTCTTCACTACAGTAAATAAATCTAAATGTTATACTTGCTCTGATTTATTCAAGTTCGGGTGACACAAATCTCGAGCCCAAATGCGCTGTCAAATTATATTTACACAGCTGCAATTATTAAACTTGCAAGCTTATCCATTTATAGAAGGTTAACACTAATTGGCCTGAAGCCCAGGACCTAAATACTTATTGCATGGTAAGTCGCCATTGGGTATGTCCTCACAAATTGATTTGAGATCTCGTGGTTTTCCGAGAAACATGCGAGTCAGTTGGGAAATTCAATTGTGTGCCAGCAAGTTTCCTTGTTAGCTCAGTGGTTAGAGCCACCGGCTAGAGAGCGGGAGATCCGTGGTTCAAATACCGAATATGCCACTGAATTTTTCATTTGACTATTCAACTTACTGATCTGTTATAAACGTTTAGGGCCGTAAACCGCAAATCCGAAGACCGCAACTGCAAAGCAATGACAGGTTGTATCTGAGCGATTTCAAGTGATTCCAAGAACTCAAAACGTCAGGACTCTAGCAGTTTTCAAATCTGATCATGTTCAAGCTTTCAACACACTCAAATTTGGATTACTGCGGAAGTTTTACCAAATCTTTTTAGAGTATAATAAATATAACACAAATTTAAAGTTCATAACCATTCAAGTATCATTGATAATCATTAGAGCTAAGAATAGCACATGTACATGTTAACTTTGTAATCATGAGTTCATTTGCATTGATAAGTTTGTTTGGTGTAGCTAAGCTGTTGCACTACTTGAACTTGTGTGCTCGGGATATTGTGGGGTGGATATACTAAAGAAAAAGAAAGCAGGACATTTTCTCATATTTGTCACCTAACTCAGCATGCACTCTCCTGGCAGTTGCTGCTTATACCGTACTGAAGTTGAGCTTTCAACATATGAGTAATGGCTTCACTCCTAATCAAGGTTTATGTGCTAGGTAGGAGTTTATTACCACAGAGCAGTGGTACTGACAATATGCTAGCCCTAAGCTGCAAAGCCTAATCCAATGATGAGGGGCCTGAAGCTGCAAACATAGTCAAGGGATGCCTTTTACAAGGAGAGCAGTATTCACTGATAACTACGGAGAAAGGACAGGGCCTAGCTTAGGGATCTACACAACTAAAACTCCAGTCATCCATTTCAGAGTGGGGATCTCACCAGTCTAGCGGATTTTTATCTTTTAGGTTGACAAGGGGCGATATGATGTGTTTTCATTGCATCTCAGTCATTTTCTATTAAAAAGAAGTGGCATGTAAGGTTATTATAGGCTCCCAAGCTGTTAACAACTGTGCCTGACAAATAGTAAAGGTATTTAATCATTATTGTTTCATCTTAACATTTAAATACATAAAAATATGAGAGCGTTGTTTTCATTTGTCACACTTTGTTAGAATAAATAAAACTAATAATTCTACGAAGTCTGTGCCCCATGCCTTGAGCTAATTATATTAATATAGCTTCTCTTTCCTTCTTTTGTTTGTTGCTAACTGACCTTCACAGATGCAAACTTACCCTGCCAATACAATGGATCCTAGACTACATTTTGTTGATTCTATGTACTTTGCTATATTTGTACAAATGTCACTCTGAAAGTTTTGAGAATGAATGTGATAACATTTTAAAAATTTAGATTTGATTATTGTGTCTTTTCAAAGTATTGTGCATTGCATTGTATATGTCTCATTCTTTTATACCATTTTTCAAATGTCTGTCACTCTTCCTTGGAGAGAGATAATTCATTGTTTGTTAGCAACTTCTGCAGTTTCAAGTGATTCAAATCATTGATCCAGATCTTTTTTGGGTCGGGGGGGGGGGAATAGAAAAATAGTGGTGTAATAGGAAGGATGGACAAGTATTTGACTCCAAACTCCTGTAGAAATTGAGCTGAGTCTCGTGTATTTTGGGCAAAGCCATTGTCATGATGCAACAAAATTCCATGCAGACCATAGTTACTTTATTTCTCAGTTTATTGAAGAGTTGTGGCAGACATTTTGTCATGTATTATCTGGTAGTAACAGTCTTTTGTTTCTGAAGCAGGATTGTCATTATATGGCTGATAGCTGAGAAGAAAGAACAGATACTTTTCTTGCCAAACCCTTTTTCTTGCCTCATTTTTGTTGGGGACTCCTCTCTTGGGAAGGCCCAGACTGACGTCGTTGTGTTTCTGGATCATATTGTTATCTAGCTTTTGTCAGCTCTTAGAATATTAAATATGTTTTTGAATCTTCCTCCATCAAATTTCCCTTTCCTGGCACTATTACACATGTGCCTGTTCCTGCTCATTTATGAATTGGTGCGATTGCAGACCTTCCTGACTTGAAGATTTTCTTTAAAGATTGTCCTCACTGCTGCTGATCCAATTTTAAGAGCTTCTTGAATCGATAATATGAGCAATGATTGTATTCCCACAACATGCAGTCTGCTTTTATCACATTTTCACTTGTCTTATGCAATTGTCATCTTCAAGGCAATCTCTTGCTCTTCTAAACTCTTCAAACCATCAATAACTCGCTGTTTCTGTTTTAATGTTTATTACAATGGAAAGGTCTTCTAGTCTTTGCTAGGGTTATAAATCAGCCATTGGAATAATGGGATTTAAAGCATGTTGTACTGTAATAATACTTATTAGATCCAAGCTAGCCAAAGTAAGCTAAAGAAACTACAGATCTTAAAACATTTAAGATGTTGCAACTTAAATATCACCCAAATTATATTAGTTACTGTGTACTTTTTTATGCTGTTTATTGAAATGTGTGTTTCTTTTTCCACAGATTTGCTACTGAAATTATAAGCACAACTGTTCAAATGCAGCAATTAAGTAAAATGGATATCAAACTAGAAGTTAAAGAAGAACTTTGTTTCCCAGACTTTTGTTCACAGATTGAGAGAATGCCTTCTTCCGAAGACTATGTAAAGAAAGTCAAGAGCGAAACTGGAACAACTGGCAGTGACTATGGTATAGATACCAAAACAGGAATTGAAGAAGCGACTGTAGTTTCCAACTTTTATTCACTGATTCAGAGATTTTTTTTTTCAGAAGATCCTGTATTGGGATATTGTAAAAACAGGAAAGAGAGTGAGATTGAAACCAAAATTGAAATTAAAGAAGAACAGTGGTGGGTGGAAAGAAGTTCAATAGACACTCTCTGTATTTATGATGGCATTGAGGTAAGTTTTTCAGAAAAAATGCATTGGAGCTTTTATTTGTTATCCCTGGCACGAGCTGATACAATTAGTGGACATAGATTGCTAAAATCAATCTTATTCAGCTTGCAGGGATAGGTTTTCACATTCAAATAATTTACAGTTCATCCAACAGATGCCACTAGTGCCTATATTTAAACTGTAAGTTAGCATTATGTTTTTGTTAGTCTGTTTACTTAATTTTACTTTCTGGGGTTTTCACTCTGCCGTTGTTCTATGTGAGCAGGTGTGTTTGTTGCCACACTTTTTCTTTAGGATATTTACACAGACTTCTTGTGGCTTTTGGTTATTATATATCACAGAATGGCATACTGGAACAACAAGTCATTGACAAAAAATGAAATTGTGACAGCGCTGCTGGTAAGTGATAGTTGTGACATTTATCTTAGTGATGACAATAATAGAACAAACAGTGATACGGACTCTGAAACTCAGCGGAACCTAAAAGAGAATGTTGTGAGTGTTCCAAGAGGATGGGAAGAGAAAGACATTTAGAACAGTATGTAATTATTGTGAAAAAGAAATATACCTTTTAGAAGTATATGGTAAGTGGTAAGTACATATATGAAAATGTGAAACAATATATCAAGAGCTGTAGCAAAACATCTCAACTCAACAGCTTCAAAATGGACAGCCCGCTGTCACCTATATTAGCAGATCTCTTCATGAGCACTATGGAAACTAGGATTAAAAAGGCATTCCCCTGGATGTTCAAAATATGGTACCGCTATGTAGACGACATCTTTGCAATAATCCCAGAAAGACACCTAGAAGATGCACTAGTACTCCTAAATATGCAAGAAAAGTCTATAAAGTTCACAATGGAGAAGGAATGTGATGGGCAACTACCATTCCTCGACCTAAAAATCATAAAAACTAATAATCACCTTACATTTGGCATCTACAGAAAACCTACCCACACCAACAGCTATATAAAACAAAAGAGTTACAATCCCATTCCCCATCAGCATGCTTTACTCAACAGCCTTACACACAGATTGGTAAATGTACCAATGGGAAAAACAGAATACCAATGTGAACTTACTAAAATATTGGACATAGCTACAGAGAATGGATTTCGGGCAGAACTGGTGTACAAAAAAGTTAATAAAGCCAAAAATAGAAAGAGAATTAAAGAAGTCAGCATACTCACTCAAAACCAGAAAGAAAACAAGATCTACAAGAAGTTTACATACCACCCTACAACTTTCTACAAATTCCAGAGGATCTTCAAACGACATAACATCATTCTAGCCCCTAAAAACAATTACTCTATAAAAAACATTTTAAATTCTAAATTAAAAGATGATATCCCACAAGAAAACAAACCAGGAATATATCAGTTCAGCTGTAATGACTGTGAAAAAATCTACATCGGCCAAACAAAAAGAAATATAAAAACCAGGGCAAAAGAACACCACAGAAATATTAAACTCAAACAAGAAGACAAATCTGCAGTAGCTTGGCATTTTTGGAAAGAGAAACACACTATAAATAGAAGCCCAAAAATCCTCAAAAACATCACAAGGAAGACAGAATTAAAAGTTTGGGAAAACATATATATATTTGGAAAAACAAGAACCGGGTTTTCAATTTTGAAATCCCGCCAGGCAATCTACTCCTCCAGAAGTTCATCAAACCACCACCAGGGACAGAGACAACCACCACAGCAAGCAATGCCGGTAGTCGACCAAAGGAATTGACAATGGAAGCACATGGCTTCTGAAACATGTTTTCCGAAATAAAAAAGTAAGTGATGTAGTGTTACAAAATCGACTCAACTAAATTTTAATTGTTAAAACACATCACTGTCTCAAAGTCCACCATATGTCAGGATTGCTTTTGCTTGTTTGTGAGGATTCTTGGCACCACTCTAGCACAAACCTTTGTCATGCCTAGAGAATCATGCAAAATCTATTTAACCTTGTGCAATACAGTTCAGTGCCTACTTGTAAAAGTTAATACGGTCACATCTTTCTAGAATGTTTTTGGACAAGGGAGGGATTATAAAACATTGACATATGCCAAGTGTCATACCTTTAACAATGATGATTTTGTAGCTGATACATCTGCATGGTCACCACATGCAAAGAGTAGATGTGTTGATGTTGAATTGTGAATATAGTACCGAAAAGAAATTGAGCAGATATGTAGGTTTTCAGTGGACTCTGAAGAGAAGAGAAATGGCTGAAAAAATAATTCATAATTCTCCTTTGTTGTATAAGTTGTGAAATTATAATAACTTAGTTCACCTTATTTCAAATGCTAAACCTGTAAATGGTATGAAAAGAAGCAAATATTCAATATCTTTGACCATTAGATTTGGGGAAAATTGAAAAGAAGTATAAACTCAACTCTTTGTTTCTGCTTTGAATGTACCTCCAAATCAAGAGATAGTCAACAGTGAGGATAATAAACACTGAAGAAACTGGTTTAGAAAAACTATAACATAACATTTCTCATATATTCCTTCAATGTCATATGAACCCAGTTTGGACTTTCAAAATTTGGAAGTGTTAAATTTCAACCTATCTAGGGAAATTTTGACTTATTATTTTAAGGTTAAAATGTTTAAAATAGCTAATTTGTAATTATTAAGAAATCAACTCAGTATTGCCATATGGTCTGTCAGTGAATTAAAATGTACTTGGTATGGAAATTCTGAATGAAGAATCCTGTTTATTATTGTCCACAAGGTCACCTTTACTACTGTGAGTAACTGGCTTGCAGTGTGCCATTAGCAGGCAACAGAGAAAGATAGAGTGGGGAGTGTATGAAAATCGTTTTGCTATACATTGGTATTCTGTCATTATGGAAAGCAAGCTATGAAAATTTGTTCGACCCTGAAACCTCTTGGCATCAGTGAATGATATCTGTTTTGGATAGTAGCACGGTTCAAATAAACAGGTGCAATGTTGAGCGATCAGATCTGGCCGTCTTAGGACTGTATGCACAAAAGAAGATGTGAATACTGTTGATGTAAGAGTTTGATGCAATCCTTTATGCAAACAAATAATTTTGTCTCGTGAAATGAACAATGTCACATTTTTATTTTTGTGAAGGATGATTTACATGTTAGTACATAAAAGATACACAAGGAGCTATGCCAGATTAAATCCCAGGCTTTGTTAACAACATACGGGGAGAGAAAAAAAACCTCCCAGCAGTGGTGGCAACCAATGGCCTAAGGTTCATCACTACTACTGACTGGCCCAACAGAAGTATGGGCCTCAAGTCATTCCATTATTTTGTGTGAAAGAAGCAATATTGAAATGCTAAAAAATGTCAGCTGTCAAGAAACAGTTATTGATGAGTAGCCTCAATGTCTTCACCACTGTGCCAATCATTTCAAATGAGAGTGTGTTAATTTTGTAGCATTTTTTTGTGTTCTTTCAGAATTAATGGATTTGCAAACTTTTATTTAGTACTATATGCATTGAAAGTATGACAGAACTTATAGCAGTACTGTGTATGCATGTAAAATATGTTATACTTATAGAATGTATTTGAATTTTTAAGTAATAATTCATTTAGCAAGCTAAAGTTTACTTGCTCCACTTTAGGAATGTCAGACAGAAGCTCAAACTCCTTTCTTTGCTCAAATCAGGAGAAACAAAAGCATGTAAGTCCATTTAAAACAATACATGAATAAATATTACTAAACTGAATGTACTAATATTATGTAGAACTCTTTACTTGTGACATAACAATGCTTCAGCAATAGATTTTGAACAACTGGCATTCTACATTGTTTTTTTCTTTCTGCTGTAAAATTTTAACTATTGGAGCTACTATAGATTTTGTTGCCCAGGTGACAATATGCAAATTAGCAGATATTTAATTAATGCCGCAATTGGGGGATGTATCAATGCTGCAAGGAACTGTATCGTCAACAAATTTTAAATCATCTACCCCAAAGACAAACGTTAACTGTAGGATATCAAAGGATTTGTGACACAAGTTCTCTTAATTCCCGATTTGAAGGTTTGAGTTAATTTATTTATGGTTCAAAATGTATCATCATCTTGTTCTTATGAGACCTGCTAAAATGAAGCAGGGAAAAGTAGAGGGTATTTTTACAGGACACTGTTCCATTAGAGGGCACCTGGACAGAACGATGGTGGTGGTTGTCATTCAACTCAAACAGCAATAGACAATGTCAGAGTTATACAACATAATTACATATAATATTACATTTACAATACAGAGTATGTACGGGAATGAAGATACAATATTATCAAAGTAATGCAGGCTAAAAATTATTAACTACACTGATAACATCAAATTCCTAATATAATAAACAACAAAAACAGTGCACTTATATTTCAAAATGCTCTTATAGAGAATAAAAAGCTGTTGTAACTAGCCAATCATACAATTTATGCTTAAAAGTTGCAGGAGGGCTTAAGTCTAGTTCTATATTTTAGAACCTAGTACTTCAAAACTTTTCTAAATTTTAGTCAGTCTTTAATATGGAAAATCAATGTGTTGGCATGAACTAGTATTATGAGAATGTATATTTTGTAGTTCTGATGTTCGGCTTTCCATACACAATAACACAGTGTGTATATATAGATTTATTGCTCTCATTATTCTTAGTTTAATAATGGTTTGCAGTGAGCTAACTTTGATTCAACAGACATTAATCAAATAGTATTTTTCTGGAGTAAAACTATATTGGAAACATGTGAGCTGTTACCCCATAGTAAAATGCCATATGCTATAATGCTTTGGAAAATAGCAAAATATCGTGATCAACTATATACTTCAGACACATGCTTTTTCAAATTTCTAATTTGTGGTATAACTCTGGAGAGTATAGACAGTATGTGGTGTCCAGGATTACATATCGCCTATGACAGTACCTAATAATTTTAAATTGTCAGAGGGGTATCCCTGTAATTAAAAAGTATATGCTCTGTTTTTTTCTGATTAAGTTTGAACCTATTAGCTCTGAACCATGTATCAGCTTGGATCAATGTGTTTGCTACTGTAGATTTAAGTGACTGAAAATTTTTACACATATTAAAAAAGGTTGTGTCATCATTATATAGAATAGTGTGAGAGATAACAAAGATAGAATGGTAGTGATCATTATTAGAAGCAACAATGGTCCAAGAATTGAACCCTGTGGGACATATTTTATCTCAGCTTCTGATTTACAAATAGGATCTTAGAAGTTCAATAGCAGGCTTTTTACTCCATAGGAAATAAATTTGGTAAGTAGATAGTTGTGGTCTGTGCAATCAAAAGCCTTAAGTTGCAGAAGGTGGCCTGTGTATAATGCTTCTTTTCCAAGCCGTAAGTAGTTTTTGAATTAATGAAACTATTGCATTGGTGGTGGATTTCCCTTAGTGAAACCAAATTGTGATTCAGTAATTATACGAGGGGCATACTGAAAGTCATGAGCAACACTGTTTTACAATCTTAATATTTATTTTTAAGCCAAACCAAATACATCATCATAATCTACAGACTTTCTTTCACTTTTCGACATAGTCTCCATTGTTTTGCACACATTTTTCCCATCGTTCTTCAAGTTTGAAAATGCCCTTGTGATAGAACTCCGTTCCAGCTGCCCGCAGACCCTGACGCACTGCTTTCCGAATATCCTCCAGCGTCTCATAGTGTTGGCCACGCATCTGCTCCTTCACAGAACCGAAAAGATGGTAGTCGGAGGGTGCCCAGTCGGGACTGTAGGGAGGATGTGGAAGAGTTTCCCACCCTAATGCCCTGATCTTCTCCATAGTGGCACGGGCAGTATGCGGACGCGCATTATCCTGTAGAAGGATGATCCTCTTTCCAGGGCGTTTATCACGCAAAGCCCAACGGAGCTTCAGAAGTGTCTTGATGTAGCGGGCAGAATTTATGGTTTGTCCAGGTTCAAGAAAGTCAACCAGAATGGCATCCCAATCTTGTGCATCCCAAAAGATACTTCCCATAACTTTTCCTACAGACTGCACTGTCTTCACTTTCTTCTTCGATGGTGAGTTCAAGTGGTGCCATTCCATACTCTGACGTTTCGTTTCTGGCTCATAGTGATGGAACCAGCTCTCATCTCCAGTCACAATACACGTCAAAAATTCATCACCTTCATTATGAAATCTCTGAAGAAGGTTTTGTGCAATGGTTCTTCTCTGAAGTTTGGTCTTCAGTCAATAAACGGAGGACCCAACGGGCACAGACCTTTCGATAACCCAAGCTGTGGATCATTTCTTGCACTGCACTATGTCCTATTCCAAGTTGCGCAGCAATTTCATTCACAGTGAAACGCCTATCTCCTGTAATGAGCTCATCAACTCTTTCCTTGTTGCGTTCTGTAGAGGCAGTTCGAGGACGCCCGCTACGAGGCACATTTTGCAGACTCGTGTTTCCATCTTTGAAATGTTTCACCCATCTTCTAACACTGCTGGCACCCATGCAGACACCTCCATACGCACGTTGAAGTCTGAGATGAATTTCAGGAGCAGATTTTCCTTCTTTCACAAAGAATTCAATGACAGCACGCTGTCGAAACGAAACATCAATGTCAGCCATTTTTCAAACACCGTCTGTGGTCACGTGATAGAAGCTAATGACGTCACAATATGTCAACATGTGGCTTAAAGTCTGTAGATTACGATCCTGCAATTCGTTTCGTTACATTGTTGAAATTTAAATTTTTACAATGGGTTGCTCGTGACTTTCAGTATGCCCCTCGTATTATTCAATTCAAAACAATTATATAATTGAGCATACATAAATGACTCAAATACTTTTGAAAACATAGGAACCAGCGATATTGGGCAATAGCTAGCTGGGGGTTTTATCTTGTTTGTTATAAATTGGAATGCTTCTTGACACTTTTAATATATCCTCAACAAGGCATTTGTTTAAAATGAAAGGTCTACAATACAATCTCTAAACTTTTTTAGTATATGGTCTGACACACTATAGTGTCAGTAGTATCTGATGGCTTGAACCTACTCACTGTGCTCAGTGCTACTTCTGGAGTTACTTTAAAAAAAAAACAACAAATTCACCATTATTATTTTCTATATTATAATCTTTTATTAAACCTATTGCAGATTCTCCAGATTGTTTCAACTCTCCAACTGCTAGCCTCTCTAATGGAGGTCCTTATTTATGACCATGGTGCGGTTAACAGGGTTTTTAAATTTTTATCAACACTTAGTTTTACAATCAGAATCTAGTGTTTTATTTATCATCGTAATCCAATTTTAGTTATACCTACTTTTATCCCTTTTTATGCTCCATTGTTCCATTATAGGTTTATTTATGGTTTTAGCAATGGATAGGATTTATGCTACATTTTATGTTTAAATTTAACTCAAAGTTTGTCGTGATGGTTTTTAATATGATTTTGGTCCTGGTCTCTTGCCATCATCATTAAGATTGCCTAATGCTACCTCATATTTCTTCAACTGAATTTATGAAACAGTTATTGAATTCATTGGATATAATTTCTATATCATCATCATTGTGATCTCTCAGAACAGAATTAATTGAACTGTATGCTTTCTTGCATTACCTGATGATTCAATAGTTTTAAGGTTATGAATACTTTCTGATTCATTTAATGCATATTTATATTAGTTTCTTGCATTTATGTAAGATTGCTTGACCCTATCTGTCTTTTCCTTCCTAAATAGACTTAAATACATCAATGTTTTCCTTTTTATACTTGCTAATAGTGGGGTATACTATTTCTATGTGTGACATTCTTTTGATTAGAGTTAATTCTGACAATGCATTTTCTTTATTGTGTACACTATTCAAAGTATTATTAAAGGCTTTGAAAAGTCTTTCAAAAATTTCCTCAGCTGATAGTATGTTAGAGAGTTGTCATTTACATACCTTCAACCATTGAAAGCAACATTGCTTTCAAATACAGAATATAAAAATATTTAGAAAGTACAAGAAAATGTGCAAGCTTTGGGCTAGTAATAGTTAGTAAAAATACCTTACTAAGTCAGGAAGCAGGTTAGCAATTTAACCAAGTTAATGAATGGAATGTTGAAATAGAATTATGAAAGCCGAAAAGTTCCCTAACAACTCAGTAGCTGAATGTCAGTTAAAATTGGCCCAGAGAAATACAGAGATCATATGAAAGGTTCTTGGTGACAGACTTGAGTGGCCAGCTGTCTCTGGGAGTGTGTTCAGATATAACCTTTCTGTGCATGTTCCCCCATGTTGAAACAAATTGTGGAGTAATGTGCACCGAAAAATGACTTGCTGTTGTGGTGATGAGAACTTTCAGCCCAGAGATCTTGTATCTCTGAGCCCTGATTCCATTCCTTCTGAATGGGAAAATGTGATCTCACACCATTTATTGTGTGAGGTTGTAGTACTTGCTCACCAGAGCCCTCATTTTTTAAAATTAATTTCCACAATTTCAGGGCTTTTGAAACATCACAGTCCAGAGTCTCATTCAGTCCATTATGGACCTCAGGCTTCTGGATTGAGGGTAATAAGACTGGGGGGGGGGGCATGTAATATTTCTGCAAACATTGTAATCCAGAACAGTGTATCCAGCAGTATGACATACTCGTAGTCCGCAAGTTATAGAGCTGCTTTTGCAGTCAGAATACAGTTTCAGCTAGTCTGAAATAAATTGTGGATGTCCACAAGGTTCTATTCTGGGTCCCTTATTATTTTTAGTGTATATAAACAATCTACCTGCAGTAATAAATAACAAGGCCTATACAGATATTTTTGTGGATAACAAAAGTATTGTAATTAAAGAACATAATATCGGTCAGCCCGCAGATTCATCTAATAAAATGTTCAACACACTAAATAATTGGTTTAAAAGTAACAAGATTCACATAAACTTTGAAAAAACTAACTACATTAATTTTTGCACAAAGCTTAAAAACATGGCAGACCTAAGGACAGAGTATGAAAATAATCAGATTAAAGAAGCCTGTAATACAGAATTTCTAGGTCTAGTGATCAATTGTAACATGAATTTGAAACACCATATTGATTATATCTTACCCAAACTGAAGTCTGTTTTGCAATCCGATCTTTAATTCAGCTTATAAATAAGAGCATACTAAAACCAGCTTATTATGCATATTTTCATGCATTGATGATCTATGGAATAACATTTTGGGGAAATTCAGTAAATGCTAAAAAATTGTTCATTATGCAAAAAAAAGGTAATAAGAATAATGGCAGGGGAAAGACGATCAACTCACTGCAAACCACTTTTCAAAATTCAAAATCTTCTCGGGCTTCTAGCCAGGTAAAAACTTGGCTTGACACCAACGTTTCGAAGAAGTGCATCTTCCTTGTCTTCTTCTTCCTCGTGAACCCTGAAGACGAGGAAGATGCACTTCTTCGAAACGTTGGTGTAAAGCCAAGTTTTTACCTGGCTAGAAGCCCGAGAAGATTTTGAATTAACACGTCGCCAGGAAAGCTTCAGTTCTTATTTTACTTTTCAAAATGTTTGGAATTTTACCATTAGCCTCAAATGCAGATATTAATAACAAAGATAGCAGACTTAGGCAGGACTTACACACATCAAAAAATAATTTGTAGTCATTCTAAAAGGCGTTTTAGTACAAAGAAATAGTTTTCTTTGATTTACTTCCCTCTTCTATAAAAGAATTGCAAATGAACAAAAACAAGTTTAGACTAGAATTAAAAAGATACCTTATCACTCACACCATCTATACAGATGAGAACTTCATTCAACAAAAAAATAATGTAACATTGTAAATATAATAAACATGAATATTCTAAGAATGCATGCTTATGACTAGGTTTTTGGAAACATTGTAAATTATGCTAAATTGACACCTCTGAAAATTCAATGTCAGAGTTATTATTTATCAATAAATGTATTAATAAGTATGAATAAATGTAATTATTAACATGATTAACATTCTAGAGTTTGGGCATAGAGTCTAATCTCATAATAGGATCTACAGATTACAATGTTATGTGTATGTGCGTGTTACAAGTTACTGCACGGCACCGGCAATTTGTTGTTTATACAAGAAGTTTCTCTTCATTTACTTCTGAGCCTGCTTTCTTAAGATCACAATTTGAATGTGGAAGTAACAGTGAATTATTCTGTTACAGGATGCCATAGATGACAACCTTTGCTCCACAGTATCACCAAGGTAAGTAGAACCTTGTTCATGCATAACGTTCTAAATTTCCTTTACATTCCTTCTTACTGTTAGGTATATTGTCATATTCCCTGTTAACCTTAGATGTAGAACTGTTCTCTAAACAGAGTATTAGAAATGGAACTGTTCTCTGAATATAAAGGGTATAATACAGTTGTTTGATCAAGCTGTATAAGTGACTATCCTTAGACAGTTATATTTCCTTCTAGTGTTAAATATGGAACTGTTCTCTGAGCAAAAGGAGTGTAAAATGGGATTTGTGGTGGACATAGCTGCACATTTTCTCTTTGTTCTCTCATTGCATTCTATCGGTTCTCCATCTTTATTTCATGTATCATTAATGTTGTTGCCTGAGGTGCCATATGTAGTAAAAGTGGGCATTAAACAAAATATTCAAAAGAACTGTAGCTTTCTTGAAGAATACAATTTATATCAAGTAAACATAATGTTCTAATGTTTTTACATACATGGTGTGCAAAGACTGCATTTATAGTTTCTCGTGAATTCAGGAAAAATATCTGGAGTTTCAAAGATAACATATAGTAACATACTTTATAAACTTATAACTGTACCTCCAGTCTTGCAATTGGGCTTGCAGTAGATTTACGGCACATAAAATAAACAGGCCCTTGAGATATGTTAAGCTGTCTTTCACTCGTAATATAGAATGGGACTCTTAAGATCCACAGCAGTTAAAGAGCATTCATAAAGAAAATAAAAACCCCAGTCTTATGTACCTAAAGTGAATGGTGTAATATAACAATTTCAATAATTTATTTGCATAGAAGTGGTATAAAACATGTGAATGTGTATATCCTCGATGTACTAGGGGTTACATGCTAGCCTCTAGTTCCCAAGATTGAAGGTGGTGGACAATAGCTTTTTTTTAACATAAAAATAAAAATCCTTAGCATCGCTTCCTTTGGAAAGTAAGTAAATTCTTTGGTTCCGTGTCCTACATTTATGGCATGCAAATGAACCTCAAACTTGATAAAGAGGCCCCTGAGCAAAATTAAATACCCAATATTGAATAGAGTGTAAGAGCCACTTAGTTAAAGAGCATCCATAAATAAATCTCAATTTAAATTTCATTGTAAGGCAAGGATGGAAAATAGGACAGTTTTCAACAACGTAATCATTTCCAATAAAGCACCAAAATAGAGTTCCTATTTCTAAAAGTTCACATTGTTTACTATTAAAAGTTACAACAAAACAATTTTGGCCTATTCCTGTGTTTTCATTTCCAATATTTAACATGCCGATAATTTCCATTTCGGCTGATTTACCTTGCTCTGTAAGTATGTGGGTGAATTTTTATGTCTTGGGCTCAGAAATATAACATAGTTAACCAACTTTAAACTTTTAAAAATAAATTTTGAATAATAGCCTCAATAGTTTTAAAATAGGAAATGTTAGCAAAATTCACGCTGTTGTATACTTGACCCAAATCTTGCAAGAAGTTTTGTGAACTAGCTTACTAGGAGAGAGAGCATCCTTCCCAGCCAGAAGCCAAAGGGAAGTTAGAAAGTTAGCTGCCTGACTTCAGAACACTGGGCTTTTCTCTCTTGCTAGCCAGTTGTGCTGGGTTATTAAGCCAAATTGAATTATTTAATAGAAGCATTATATGATAATGGGACTTGTGTATCTGATTTACTTTTTTTTTTTTTTTTTTTTTTTATGTTTTAATATTAGTATTATCGATAAGTTATAAAGCTTTTTAATCTCCACCACCTTTTTAACCTTAGCAAGAGAGGAAAGCCCGGTACTCAAGTATAACCCAAGGAAACTCTCATATAACCCAGGTTAACTTGTCAGCAGCTAACTTCTCTCTCATACAACCAAGGTAAAGTAGTCAGTAGCTAACTTCCCTCTCATACAACCAAGGTAAAGTAGTCAGCAGACAACTTCCCTCTCATACAACCAAGGTAAAGTAATCAGCAGCTAACTTCCCTCTCATACAACCAAGGTAAAGTAGTCAGCAGACAACTTCCCTCTCATACAACCAAGGTAAAGTAATCAGCAGCTAACTTCCCTCTCATACAACCAAGGTAAAGTAGTCAGCAGTTAACTTCCCTCTCATACAACCAAGGTAAAGTAGTCAGTAGCTAACTTCCCTCTCATACAACCAAGGTAAAGTAATCAGCAGCTAACTTCCCTCTCATACAACCAAGGTAAAGTAGTCAGTAGCTAACTTCCCTCTCATACAACCAAGGTAAAGTAGTCAGCAGACAACTTCCCTCTCATACAACCAAGGTAAAGTAGTCAGCAGACAACTTCCCTCTCATACAACCAAGGTAAAGTAGTCAGCAGACAACTTCCCTCTCATACAACCAAGGTAAAGTAGTCAGTAGCTAACTTCCCTCTCATACAACCAAGGTAAAGTAGTCAGCAGACAACTTCCCTCTCATACAACCAAGGTAAAGTAGTCAGCAGCTAACTTCTCTCTCATACAACCAAGGTAAAGTAGTCAGCAGTTAACTTCCCTCTCATACAACCAAGGTAAAGTTGTCAGCAGCTAACTTCCCTCTCATACAACCAAGGTAAAGTAGTCAGCAGTTAACTTCCCTCTCATACAACCAAGGTAAAGTAGTCAGCAGTTAACTTCCCTCTCATACAACCAAGGTAAAGTAGTCAGTAGCTAACTTCCCTCTCATACAACCAAGGTAAAGTAATCAGCAGTTAACTTCCCTCTCATACAACCAAGGTAAAGTTGTCAGCAGCTAACTTCCCTCTCATACAACCAAGGTAAAGTAGTCAGCAGTTAACTTCCCTCTCATACAACCAAGGTAAAGTAGTCAGCAGACAACTTCCCTCTCATACAACCAAGGTAAAGTAGTCAGCAGACAACTTCCCTCTCATACAACCAAGGTAAAGTTGTCAGCAGCTAACTTCCCTCTCATACAACCAAGGTAAAGTTGTCAGCAGCTAACTTCCCTCTCATACAACCAAGGTAAAGTAGTCAGTAGCTAACTTCCCTCTCATACAACCAAGGTAAAGTAATCAGCAGCTAACTTCCCTCTCTTACAACCAAGGTAAAGTAGTCAGTAGCTAACTTCCCTCTCATACAACCAAGGTAAAGTAATCAGCAGTTAACTTCCCTCTCTTACAACCAAGGTAAAGTAGTCAGCAGTTAACTTCCCTCTCTTACAACCAAGGTAAAGTAGTCAGCAGTTAACTTCCCTCTCATACAACCAAGGTAAAGTAGTCAGCAGACAACTTCCCTCTCTTACAACCAAGGTAAAGTAATCAGCAGTTAACTTCCCTCTCTTACAACCAAGGTAAAGTTGTCAGCAGCTAACTTCCCTCTCATACAACCAAGGTAAAGTAGTCAGCAGCTAACTTCCCTCTCATACAACCAAGGTAAAGTAGTCAGCAGCTAACTTCCCTCTCATACAACCAAGGTAAAGTTGTCAGCAGCTAACTTCCCTCTCATACAACCAAGGTAAAGTAGTCAGTAGCTAACTTCCCTCTCATACAACCAAGGTAAAGTAATCAGCAGCTAACTTCCCTCTCTTACAACCAAGGTAAAGTAGTCAGTAGCTAACTTCCCTCTCATACAACCAAGGTAAAGTAATCAGCAGTTAACTTCCCTCTCTTACAACCAAGGTAAAGTAGTCAGCAGTTAACTTCGCTCTCTTACAACCAAGGTAAAGTAGTCAGCAGTTAACTTCCCTCTCATACAACCAAGGTAAAGTAGTCAGCAGTTAACTTCCCTCTCTTACAACCAAGGTAAAGTAGTCAGCAGTTAACTTCGCTCTCTTACAACCAAGGTAAAGTAGTCAGCAGACAACTTCCCTCTCATACAACCAAGGTAAAGTAGTCAGCAGACAACTTCCCTCTCATACAACCAAGGTAAAGTAGTCAGTAGCTAACTTCCCTCTCATACAACCAAGGTAAAGTAGTCAGCAGCTAACTTCCCTCTCATACAACCAAGGTAAAGTTGTCAGCAGACAACTTCCCTCTCATACAACCAAGGTAAAGTAGTCAGTAGCTAACTTCCCTCTCATACAACCAAGGTAAAGTAATCAGTAGCTAACTTCCCTCTCATACAACCAAGGTAAAGTAGTCAGCAGTTAACTTCCCTCTCATACAACCAAGGTAAAGTAATCAGCAGTTAACTTCCCTCTCATACAACCAAGGTAAAGTAGTCAGCAGACAACTTCCCTCTCTTACAACCAAGGTAAAGTAGTCAGTAGCTAACTTCCCTCTCATACAACCAAGGTAAAGTAATCAGCAGCTAACTTCCCTCTCATACAACCAAGGTAAAGTAGTCAGTAGCTAACTTCCCTCTCATACAACCAAGGTAAAGTAATCAGTAGCTAACTTCCCTCTCATACAACCAAGGTAAAGTAGTCAGCAGCTAACTTCCCTCTCATACAACCAAGGTAAAGTTGTCAGCAGACAACTTCCCTCTCATACAACCAAGGTAAAGTTGTCAGCAGCTAACTTCCCTCTCATACAACCAAGGTAAAGTAGTCAGCAGACAACTTCCCTCTCATACAACCAAGGTAAAGTTGTCAGCAGCTAACTTCCCTCTCATACAACCAAGGTAAAGTTGTCAGCAGCTAACTTCCCTCTCATACAACCAAGGTAAAGTTGTCAGCAGCTAACTTCCCTCTCATACAACCAAGGTAAAGTAGTCAGCAGCTAACTTCCCTCTAGGTAAACCAGTCAGCAGCTAACTTCCCTCTCATACAACCAAGGTAAAGTAATCAGCAGCTAACTTCCCTCTCATACAACCAAGGTAAAGTAATCAGCAGTTAACTTCCCTCTCATACAATCAAGGTAAACCAGTCAGCAGCTAACTTCCCACACATGTAACCCAGGTACACTAATCAGCAGTTAATTTCCCTCCCAAGGTAAACCAGTCAGCAGCTAACTTCCCACACATGTAACCCAGGTACACTAGTCAGCAGCTAACTTCCCACACATGTAACCCAGGTACACTAGTCAGCAGCTAACTTCCCTCTCTTGTAAGCATGCAGAGATCTGAGCTGGAATAAATTGTTGGTGGAACATTTGGAGAGTAAAAAATGGCAAAGATGGAGGTATGGTAAAGATATCTTCTAGTTATTCAGCAGCAATACAACTGCCCAGTTAGCTGCATGTTGAGTTATTTGACTTTCAGTAGCAATTAACCTTCCACTTTTAAATGTTAGATGGTTTGGTGTCTAACGATAAATGAAGCCATTCACTCTTTTGCACTCCAGTATTTTGATGTAATGCTAACAGTTTCCAGTCAACATATTATCAGTTGAAGTACATAATTGCTCTCCATGGCTTCTTTAAGCTCATAGAATGGGCATAGAACTTCTGAATGTTCACTGCCTCTTATAATCACACAGGTATACTTCATCAGCTCTGTTACTTGTGTGTAACTGAGTGCTGTTTGCTAGTCAGTCTTGCTTGTTCTCTACAATGTTATTATGTAAATTGGAAATAGAGTTTCAATTATGGATGCTCTTTAACTGCTGTGATTCTCAGAGTCTCATTCTATATTGGTTATGAAAGACCACTTAATTTTGCTCAGAGAACCTTGAGGTTCTTTTAAATTACGTAAATTTATCACACAGGATCAACTGCTTTACTTCCCTTCCAAAGGAAGCTATGCTAAGGAGTTTTACGCCCAAAAATCCATTGTGCTCTGCAACCTTATAAAGCTAGCATGCTTACCATTACATCATGAAGCACAACATGACATATGCTGGCATTGACACTTTAATTTGAACTTGATGTTTTCAGATGTATGTGTACTACTATGGAAGGGTACTTAGTAAACATAATTAGCATGAATTAAACTTACCTGAAGAATATTTAATATTACCTATTATCTATTCACCCTTAAGTTGCTCTGCACCAATACAAAACCTAGGCAAAATGAAATGTAAATGTCATTTTATTTATGGACTCTCTTTAACTGCTGTAGTTCTTGACTTCCCACTCTATACTGGGGACGAAAGACTGCTTAATTTTGCTCAGAGGCCTCATTATTGTGCTGGAGGTTCTTTTGCATGCTGTAAATCTTAAACACACGACCAACAGCTTTACTTCCATTCCGAAGGAAGCCATCCATGCTAATGATTTTTATGCCCGAAAAAATCCATTGTGCTCTGCCAGGGGTGAATCCCTGACCTTGGATATATGAAGTTAGCGAGATAACCATTACACCACAGAGGGTGACCCAGTGCACTGCTATAAGGTAATACTGCACCATTTGTGCGAGAAATACTGTCTTAACCATGTGAAGTTAGCGTGATAACCATTACACCACAGAGGGTGACCCAGTGCGCTGCTATAAGGTAATACTGCAGCATTTGTGCGAGAAATACTGTCTTAACCATGTGAAGTTAGCGTGATAACCATTACACCACAGAGGGTGACCCAGTGCGCTGTTATAAGGTAATACTGCACCATTTGTGCGAGAAATACTGTCTTAACCATGTGAAGTTAGCGTGATAACCATTACACCACAGAGGGTGACCCAGTGCGCTGTTATAAGGTAATACTGCACCATTTGTGCGAGAAATACTGTCTTAACCATGTGAAGTTAGCGAGATAACCATTACACCACAGAGGGTGACCCAGTGCGCTGCTATAAGGTAATACTGCACCATTTGTGCGAGAAATACTGTCTTAACCATGTGAAGTTAGCGAGATAACCATTACACCACAGAGGGTGACCCAGTGCGCTGCTATAAGGTAATACTGCACCATTTGTGCGAGAAATACTGTCTTAACCATGTGAAGTTAGCGAGATAACCATTACACCACAGAGGGTGACCCAGTGCGCTGCTATAAGGTAATACTGCACCATTTGTGCGAGAAATACTGTCTTAACCATGTGAAGTTAGCGAGATAACCATTACACCACAGAGGGTGACCCAGTGCGCTGCTATAAGGTAATACTGCAGCATTTGTGCGAGAAATACTGTCTTAACCATGTGAAGTTAGCGAGATAACCATTACACCACAGAGGGTGACCCAGTGCGCTGCTATAAGGTAATACTGCACCATTTGTGCGAGAAATACTGTCTTAACCATGTGAAGTTAGCGAGATAACCATTACACCACAGAGGGTGACCCAGTGCGCTGCTATAAGGTAATACTGCACCATTTGTGCGAGAAATACTGTCTTAACCATGTGAAGTTAGCGAGATAACCATTACACCACAGAGGGTGACCCAGTGCGCTGCTATAAGGTAATACTGCACCATTTGTGCGAGAAATACTGTCTTAACCATGTGAAGTTAGCGAGATAACCATTACACCACAGAGGGTGACCCAGTGCGCTGCTATAATGTAATACTGCACCATTTGTGCGAGAAATACTGTCTTAACCATGTGAAGTTAGCGTGATAACCATTACACCACAGAGGGTGACCCAGTGCGCTGTTATAAGGTAATACTGCACCATTTGTGCGAGAAATACTGTCTTAACCATGTGAAGTTAGCGTGATAACCATTACACCACAGAGGGTGACCCAGTGTGCTGCTATAAGGTAATACTGCACCATTTGTGCGAGAAATACTGTCTTAACCATGTGAAGTTAGCGTGATAACCATTACACCACAGAGGGTGACCCAGTGCGCTGTTATAAGGTAATACTGCACCATTTGTGCGAGAAATACTGTCTTAACCATGTGAAGTTAGCGTGATAACCATTACACCACAGAGGGTGACCCAGTGCGCTGTTATAAGGTAATACTGCACCATTTGTGCGAGAAATACTGTCTTAACCATGTGAAGTTAGCGTGATAACCATTACACCACAGAGGGTGACCCAGTGCGCTGTTATAAGGTAATACTGCACCATTTGTGCGAGAAATACTGTCTTAACCATGTGAAGTTAGCGTGATAACCATTACACCACAGAGGGTGACCCAGTGCGCTGCTATAAGGTAATACTGCACCATTTGTGCGAGAAATACTGTCTTAACCATGTGAAGTTAGCGTGATAACCATTACACCACAGAGGGTGACCCAGTGCGCTGCTATAATGTAATACTGCACCATTTGTGCGAGAAATACTGTCTTAACCATGTGAAGTTAGCGAGATAACCATTACACCACAGAGGGTGACCCAGTGCGCTGCTATAAGGTAATACTGCACCATTTGTGCGAGAAATACTGTCTTAACCATGTGAAGTTAGCGAGATAACCATTACACCACAGAGGGTGACCCAGTGCGCTGCTATAAGGTAATACTGCACCATTTGTGCGAGAAATACTGTCTTAACCATGTGAAGTTAGCGTGATAACCATTACACCACAGAGGGTGACCCAGTGCGCTGCTATAAGGTAATACTGCACCATTTGTGCGAGAAATACTGTCTTAACCATGTGAAGTTAGCGTGATAACCATTACACCACAGAGGGTGACCCAGTGCGCTGCTATAAGGTAATACTGCAGCATTTGTGCGAGAAATACTGTCTTAACCATGTGAAGTTAGCGTGATAACCATTACACCACAGAGGGTGACCCAGTGCGCTGCTATAAGGTAATACTGCAGCATTTGTGCGAGAAATACTGTCTTAACCATGTGAAGTTAGCGAGATAACCATTACACCACAGAGGGTGACCCAGTGCGCTGCTATAAGGTAATACTGCACCATTTGTGCGAGAAATACTGTCTTAACCATGTGAAGTTAGCGAGATAACCATTACACCACAGAGGGTGACCCAGTGCGCTGCTATAATGTAATACTGCACCATTTGTGCGAGAAATACTGTCTTAACCATGTGAAGTTAGCGAGATAACCATTACACCACAGAGGGTGACCCAGTGCGCTGCTATAAGGTAATACTGCAGCATTTGTGCGAGAAATACTGTCTTAACCATGTGAAGTTAGCGAGATAACCATTACACCACAGAGGGTGACCCAGTGCGCTGCTATAAGGTAATACTGCACCATTTGTGCGAGAAATACTGTCTTAACCATGTGACAAGTACATGAAGCATTAAACTGAGAAATTTAGCACTTTTACAGAACAACGTTTCATACAGAATTTTATCAAATTTAGATCAGCATTAACATGCTGTAGCACTTGATCAACATTTGGTGGCTATTTTTAAAAAAATAATTGTGCACTATTTAGTGAACTACATTCTTCATATAATCATTATATTCTTGCATCACGTAAATCACACCCTTCCTGTTTATCCCCAGGTGTAACCAATCGTCCTATTTCAGCTTTTTATTTATGACCCCTGTTTATATTAGTAGCAGTGAATTCAGAAGTAAATTTCACCACTTCTTTTATGAGAAGTAAATGCATATTTCTCACAATACTTAAATTTAAAGACATAACACTATTGCATTTTTCATCGCTATTGCTCAGTGGTTTCCCAGCCTTTTGTTTACGTGCTTCGACAGAGATGCAAGGGTGCATTCATTGTGAGTGTTTGCCATAATACAATGAAATCCTTGTTAACAATTACAGTTCTTGGCCTGCGTGAAAGTCTATAACATCTGTTAGTAATTGACCTCTCTAAAATAGACACTCTCTATTATGGACATGGACATGCAAAAACCTTCAATAATTCTAAGAAAATCTCACTTAGCGGACACATATAAAAAAATCTGTAGTGAACACGTTAATGTGAGCTTACTTTTAATGCCATCTATACTTTCTGGAAAGCGGGAATGCCAATGCTCTCACCTCACAGTACCACTCCCATTGTTGAGTGTTGCAATTCAATTTTTTCACTTCCAGGTCAGTTTTATCATTTTCTTGTACCTATGCATTTAGTGAGCTGATTGTCAAAAGTTTCAGGAAGTGAGTGTATGTGCAATGGCTCCTATCAACTGTTTAACGTTAACACATTGAAACCCAAGGTTTTTACACCTACTTTGAGTTATTATTTACAGTACATCAATCAAATCTGCCCAAAAGTATTGGGACAATCTAAAATTACGGTAGTCAGGGATTTCTCAACCAGTAAGAAAATAGTCATAACTTCCATATTAATATTTTATTTTAAATTTACGATTCAAATATGAATTTGAAAAAATCTGCGTAAAGCTACTTACACTCCATTTATTGAAAGTTCGAAAAACTCTCCCTCTGAATCAGAATTTTCCAGACCTTCATTTGTATACTGAATTTCAGTTTCAGTTCACAGAAGTTGAGGAAAACGCAGCATTTTAACATTTAAGAACACAAAACGTAACAAATAGATCACCAGCTTGAAGGAAAATGGTGGGACTACCAGCGAGCAACCAACTCTCCTAAATTTCCTAATAGTTGACTAAAGCAAGGACAGATGGTAGCACAAATCAGACAAACGATAATGTTCTTTGCCACATGGCCCAAGACCGAGCTATACTCGGGTGTGGGTCTCGTGAACATTTCGCACGGCCCGAGCTTCAATGTGTTAAAAAGAAATCTGACACAAGACTCAATTGTACCCAATGAGGATATCAAAGTGTCATAAGCAAACTAACATTAGGGGTATTTTTTGTGTCAGTCAATGGTATTTCCTACACAACCATTCTCAATTAACAAACAAATAAAAACTTTAATGTCTTAGTAATATATAGTGTACAATATATTCAAGAAGCTTATAAATATGGTGTTTAATTGTTCTTGTCTTCAATAAACTGCAGACCTGTATGTTTTTCTGTAAGTACAAAGTGCATGTACTATAATGTACTGTTTGTTTATTTTTTGTATTTATGTTGCACTTAGTATACAGGAATTTGAAGAATACTGATTTCTTAGTTAATTCTATTGCAATTTATCGAAACCCCTCTTTAGAGGAAATCCCTCTTAAATAGACAGTGTCTGTTTAATGGTATAAATCAGCATTTGCTAAGTCTTAGGTATATGTGTAGAATATTATATCATTTAAGAGCAAATTTATTCTGAAATTTAGAATACCAGTAAGGGATTACTCAAATACATACATGATGCACTGGCTATGTGGGTCCAGATCAGTGCAGATCAACCTAATTCCCCATTCACATTGAAATGCAAGTGCAAATGCAATATAAATGCTAAACGTTGCATCCATGTTATTCATATAAGCATTTACATAGATACACATGCTATGTAATCCAGTGCAGTGCAAGAGTTTACAAACTCCAAACTTAATTCTTGTATTGCATACATAGAGAAGGAATTCTGCATTCCTTTTTTTTTATGTATTGCCTGCTGTTTAACAACCATCATGCAAGATTTAACAGCATATGTGCCCATGCTATTTCTCATTTCCCTCAAGAGATTATGGTAGTCTCCTTTGATTTAATGAGTGTACCCACTATGTGTGACTAGATTTCTTGGTTCTCACAAATTGAAAGGCATAAAGAGATAATTTACACTTCATTATATATGCATACTTATCACTTTGTGCAGTCTCCATGCTTGCATTTTTACATTATATATGCATACTTATCACTTTGTGCAGTCTCCATGCTTGTATTTTTACAACATTTTGGTGAAACAATTATTGCGACATCAGTTGTGTGTATGTGATTTTTATAACCTATCTTTGCATTTATAAAAGATTTTTTTAATATGATATTGTTGGTTATGTTATTGAGTTTAAAACTTGCAAAGTGGTTGGAAGATATTTGTATGTAATTTACAGATCTAGAAACCCATGTTAACTTCTTGCATTACCCTTATGACTGATTGTAAATGGTCTTGCCTCATGCTGTGTCTATGGTCCATTATATCTGCACTTATATCTCATTGTGATTGGAGCTTTAGAGCAAATACTTTAGGAATATACTACTTTGAATGAAATGACTGTCTTATAAAATTTGTTTTATCCTTCATCTATATCTACCTATATATATATAAATAGGATCTGTTCTAAAGAGTGTAAATTTTCAACATGTAAACACATGTATGGTGTATACTGTGTAAATTGCCTCTGATAGTATGCATAAGAAAGTAGAGTAGCACACATCGTAATTGTATCTTGGCATTCCTATATTACCAAATTTTATATCAAATAATAGAAAATAATCATTACATTTCACTGTTTTTTTTTTAATTTTTTTTACTTTAGTTATTTTCTAATACATTTAAGTGTGGATCATATTAGTACTGAAGTTTTTCTGCACAGACAGATTCAATAAATTATGTACAAACATTACATCTGATAATAATGATGGTTGGGGTTTAAGGGCACTCAACTGCTAGGTTATTAGCACCCTTAATAATAAAACACTCTAGGTAAAATATAACATAAAAGTAATCTAAACACAGTCAAAATTAAAATAATTAAAACTTGAGATAAAAAAAACCATCCCTGCAAAATCTACATCATTAGAGGAAGCTATGGAATGAAAATAGTGTGGGTAAAACTAAATATGCAGGGTTAAAGTCACCTGTAATAAAAAGTAAAAAAACCTTACCTACCATTCCCAGAATATCTGCCAGGAGAAATAAAAACCCAAAAAAAACCATATCCTCATTGGAAAAAGAAGCTGGGATAAAAATTTAAAAATCTGAGATACAACTGCAGCATCATCTGCCAAGACGTTCCAAGTGTTGACTGGCAGTTGTAGAATGACCCTAGAGGAGCGCACTCCAAGACATGTTGAACTGACAATGTTGCTGCATAAAGCAGACAGACAGGAGCAGATTCTCTCTTAAAAATGTAACTGTGACTAAAAATTGCATTGGCCAATTCGTAAACGAGCCAAAATCAACTCCTCTCGGCGAGATAAACCAGAGGAGGTTACCAAGTTCTCAGGAAGGTCTTTCACTTTTCTTAGATTGTTGCCACAGAGAGCTGACCACTCTGCATGTCAGCACAAAAGTACTGATCTCTGCAGATGTAACATAATGAATTACAGTACTGGGTTCCATAACTGCTATCTTTGCTGCCAAGTTCACTAGATTATTCCCTGGCAAGCCAAAGTGACCAGCACAGTCCAAATTCGTACCTGATGGGTGCACTATGTGGAGCATATTCTTAATACACTGTTCTATAGGATGGTAGTTGTACATCTCACAAATGCACTGAAGGGCACTGACAATCACTCATTATAAGGCAGTTACCCTGATTTTGACATGAATATAGAGAATGGCTCAATATATATCATACAGCTCTGCAGAGTGAATGGATGCTAGAGGCAAACCAAAAGTATAAGGTTTAGTCCTAATAATAAATGCACATTAACACCATCAGCACTCTTACTTCTATCACTTTATATACAAATATGGCCACTGTAATTAGATAAAAATTCTAAAAAGACCACTGCAGATACTAGACACACAGGCGTAGCAGATTTCCCGTAAGCCCCCTTCCCGAAATGATGTGGGATCTAGCATGTGATCAAGGTGGGTACACCCTCTCCCCCTTGGAAAACATGCTAGGCATTTCAATATTACCAAAATTACCTATGAGAGCATCCCGTCGATATCGGAGAGAGTGTGTTGGATTCGGCATAGAGGCTAACAACTGGACTGGTCGGAAAAGCTCTTGACAGTCACGTGGATGTATCAGATAATAAGTAAAAAAATGCCTGACCCTTACATGCCATTTCATGATACAGATTTGTATTCCTCTTTATAAGAATGTTTAGTATGTTTTATTTCCTTTAATTTTTTATTCCTCTGCAGTTACATCTTTAATTATAATAATAGCCTATCTATAATGAATTTACATTTCACATTATGTCTTCTTACCACCGTTTTATGTGATGAGATAAACACTGGATTAGCACACTATAACAAATAAATAAAATAAAACTGTCATCATTTCATGAATGTGATACGTAAAGGAAAGCAATAATAATAAAATAAAGTCAAAAAGTGAAAGTCAGAATATTTACATATTCATGCCCATTACAATATTGATATAGTTTGCACTTATAGGCAGCAGTGTTTTGAAGTAAAAGATGCAGTATTCACTTACATTAACATAATGTTTTGAATTGATAAAAATACTTCTTTGTAGTTGAACACACACAGCTCTGCACCACAAGGTGATTCTGTTGCTTATCAAGTACACATGGAAAATAAGCATTCACTTGTTTTTTCATTTAAGAGGTATAAAAATTGAATTGCTGAATATATTTTTCTTCAATTTCAGTGTATACAAAGGGGACATTTCGAACTATACATCAGATTTGGTCTCCACTGAAGACAGAAGTGACATACTCTTCAATGTGAAAAACAATAGTCGTGAATATCAAAGCACCATAAAATGTCAAAATGAAGAAGTTGTAGTTCCTGATATATTTTCAAACGAAACAAGTATTTCCTCACCAACCACAAATAAACAAGTTGTTATTAAGGACAACTTCAGGTTAGTTAGGAGTCATGAATGCAAAAACGTGTACAAATGTGACATTTGTAACAAATGTTTTATCCGGCTATTAGATTTGAAGAGACATAAGTTGACTCATAACTGGAAAGAGACACATACATGTGACATTTGTGACAAGATTTTCAAATATTCTTCCCACTTAAAAAAACACAGAGTGAGTCATGAGGGTAAAAAGGTAAATAAATGTGATATATGTGAAAAGGGCTTTAATCATTTGTCATCTCTGAAAAGACACAAATTGATTCACGAGGGCAGCAAGCCACACAAGTGTAATATTTGTGACAAGGATTTTAATAATTTATCAAATTTGAAAACACATATACTGATACATGAGGACAAAAAAATGCACAAATGTAACATTTGTGACAAAGCTTTCACTCTAATATCTTATTTGAGAAAACATGAATTGATACATAAAGGCAAAAGACCACATCAGTGTAGCATTTGTGATAAGACATTTACTCATTTGTCCTGTTTGAAAACACACAAATTGATTCATGAGGGCAGAAGACCATATATATGTAATATTTGTGACAGAACATTTACTCAGTTACAACATTTAAAAACACACAAATTGGTTCATGAGGGAATAAAGCCATACAAGTGTAACATTTGTGGCAAAAGTTTTACTCAGGTGTCAAATCTAAAAGCTCACAAACAGATTCATAAGGGCTAAAAGCCAAACAAGTGAGTTTGTACCAAGGTTGTCAAATATGAAAACAGACAGGTCCTGGGTAGCGTACTGTGTCTACCTTAATTCAACAGATTGTGAGTTTGAATCTTGATTAGGGTCAGCTACCCAGATAAGGTTTTCCCCTATCCTGAGAAGACGAACGTCGAGGAACTTTAAGCTCCATGGACCCCGAGATCATTTCACCAATTTCATACATCTTCCAATATAACCAACCAGGTTAAAGGACATTATGGTACGAGGGGGGGGGGGGGAGAAGAAAAATTGAATGAGGGCAAAATGCATGAAATTTGGCGTTAAGGTTTACTTATTGATGGGGGTAAAGAGCCATGCAAGCATGGGGTTCATGACAAGGAGTTAACTCATTTGCAACATTTCATTTGGTCCTTTAAAGTATGCATACAAATGACATGTCATTTCATAAAAAATTATACATAAACATCAATACTTACATGATTACGAATCTAATATACAGTAAAATCTCATTAACCCAGACGAGCATCCTTAAAAAAAACAACTGAATTGCTAATTTAAGTTATAGTACTGCACTAAGACAGACTTAAGGAAAATTGTCCATTTTATTTTTGCACAGACTGTACAATAGGAATACCAGGAATACATTAGGCTGCACTCCTTTTCACACCCTCGCTGTACCTGTGATAGGGCTTGTCAGAAGGGTTAGTTTAACACTTTACTTTCTCAGTCATTAAGCTAAAGAAACAAATCAAGAAAATAATGCTGTTTAGTAAACCTACAGCAACATCAGGGAAATGTGAGCATAAATCGCTTAGAATATATGAGAAACTGAAAATGGTGCCACTGTTGCATGTGGCCATGCTGTGGTTGAGTGGTTAGACCACTTCCTCTCACCTGGGTTCGATCCCAATGTGATCGCCTGTGAGATTTGTGGTGGACAAAGAGGCGCAGAAATGGGTTTTCTCCAGATTCTCCCGTTTCTCCCACCATTGCATTCCACCGGTGCTCCATCTTCATACCATGTATAACCAGTGTCATTGCCTGCAGTGCCATAAGTAGTCAAAGCAGGCGTTAAACACTATAAAAAAAAAAAAAAAAAAAAAAAAATGTTGCATATATATATGCAGAATATGGAATTGCAAAACAAACCGTTTTGGGCATAAAAAAGAAAAAGGGTAAACTCATATAATTTTTTATTAAATGTGATATAAAAGAGGAAAATTGTCAGGTCAAACGAATGTTGCAGCCAGCTCAACAAAAGTTAGAAAACACAACATACAAGAGGTACAAACCATTTCATGCAAGTGGAATTTCAGTGAGATGTGTTGAAATTCAAGCTGCTGCCAAAGTCTTTTAAAACACCTTGGTATCAATGAATTTTTGGCTGATTATGCAGATTCCACAAGCATCATAACAAAGTGAACAAAAAAAAAATGAGTGGAGAGAGCTGAAGCGCTCATATGTCAGCTGTTGACTCATTTAGAAAAAAAACTAAAAACTATCATTCAAGAAGAAAAATTAGGCTATCACATCATGACTGACAAAGATATTGCGGAAAGTGTAAGCAATCAAAGGACACCCGTAGTGAGGCTGAGGATGTGGATTTTGGAAAGTCAAAAGTGAAATTATGTGAGGTTAAACAGCATCTGGATTGTGTAATAGACTTTGTCGAGAAAACTGACAATAAACAGATTTCCACACACTACCATCATATGAGGAGTCCTCTCATTCTGAAAGAGATGTGTGACAGACCAGAAAAGAAAATTGATGGTTTCTTCAAAACAAACAAATAAAGAATGTGTAAGAACAATTTTAATGAAATGGTGTTTTGGAACAGTGATACATATGGATAGAAATATTTATGAGTTGGGTTTGTAACACTTAAGTATCACTTACGTATAGTTTTTCCAGACCGGTTTCGATGCCATGTGGGAAATTCAGTTGGAATCCATCGACAATGATGCCCACATGGCATCGAAACCGGTATGGAAAAATTATACGTTAGTGATACTTAAGTGTTACAAACCCAACTCAAAAATATTTCTAAAGAATGTGTAATTAAAATTAGGTTAGCATATTGCATCTTACATTCTAATAAAATTAGATAGTACTCTAATTTCATTCATAATATTTCTCTGTGGTATTTATTTCAGTTAATCTGGACTTTTGATAATCCGGACAACATTGAGCTCCAATTGGCCCAGATTAACCAGATTTTACTGTACAATACACAATTTACATTTTTATAGTGAACAATACTAAAAAAAAAGATTGCTCTGTTAAGCATCTTTTATAGCTTTACTGTTACATTGCTTTATTTTCTGTAGGCGCCTATTGTATATCTCTTTTGCAACACTGTCTATTGACTTTTTACTATAGTTCTCCTAAGTGTGGTGCTAAAAATGCACAAATTTATTGATGGGGACCAAAAGTCATACAAGTGTGATATCTGTTACAAGGGTTTTACTGGTGTGTCAAATTTGAAAAGACAAATTAAATCCTGAGGGCCTTCTGTGATATTTGTAAGAAATTTTTTACTCAAATGTGAAATTTGAAAGTATACAATTAATCCATGAATGCAAAAAGCTGTTCCAGATGACATTTATAATAAGGCATTTCACTCAATCATAAATTATAAAAGCACACAAACTAATTCATTAGAACAAAAGGCTGTACAATGCTGTTATTGATATGAACAGTTTCAAAAGACACGAATTGATTCACAAGGGAAGAAGGTCTTTCAAATATACAACCAGGATTTTACTTAGTTGTCAACTTTTAAAAGACACAAATCCAGTTATGTTGCCAGAACTGTAATGTTTGCCAGAAGAATTTTCTCCCTGTCAAATCAGGGAACACTTTCATGATCTATAGATTTTAATCCTCAGGCATTTGATGTTTGTGAGGAGGATTTCAAGCCTTTCCAAGCTTTTTAAACAGTTAATTTGATTCATGAATGCTAAGATTCCATACAAGTAATGAAAGTTGTATAAGGGTTGACAATTGAAAATTATATAAATACAAGATCAATTTTAATGAAAGGGTGTTTTGGAACAGTGATACGTATGAATAGAATTTTGAATTGGGCTTGTAACACTTAAGTATCACTTACATATAGTTTTTCCAGAGCAGTTTCAAAGCCATGTGGGCATCATTGTCAATGGTTTCCAACTGAATTTCCACAGGATGTTCTATGTTGAGGTATGATGGTAGAACACCCTGTGGAAATTCAGTTGAAAACCATTGACAATGAAGTCCACATGGCTTTGAAACTGGTCTGGAAAAACTATACGTAAGTGATACTTAAGTGTTACAAACCTAACTCAAAAATATGTTATATAAATACATTCATGAATGTGGAAAGTCATATCTCTATACGTGTTACATATTGCACTCTGGTTTAAGTATCATTTGAGTCAATTATAACTTTTACATCAGTTATATGTTCTTAGTAATAAAATGTAAAAATGTTACAATTGATAAGTAATATACTGTACATCACTGTCACAAAATTCTGAATTTCAAGTAAAACTATCAGGTGTTACTGAGGGATGGTATAGGACCACAATATACTGTAGTTATCCAAAAACAAGATGATCTTGAATGCCAGATGACTAATTTGAATTTGTGCAAAAATTCACATTGAAAGCAGGAGGTGGAGAGGAGAGAACAGAAATGTACCAGAATGCTTGTGTTAGACTTTGAGCATAGCAACTTCGCTGTAACGGTGAGAGACGGAGAGGAGAGTATGAAATGTGTAAAACATGACAAAGGCAACAGTGGCAGGAGCACAGCTGTAGCAATCATTATGGATGCTATTTTCTATTAAAACATACTTAGAAGCACTCTAATTTTATTTTAGTCTGGGAGAGTTATCTTTTTTTAAATGAGAATACTCATAGGTGTGTTAATAGGTACTTTTTGGATCAAAATCTGCCCGCATGTCTGGGTCTGAACTTTGTACAATAATTTGAACATTCCCTCTCCACAAACAAATGAATGACTATTACCATGTTTCCATGGGGCTTTGAATCAATTTTAGTACACTTACTGTATTGAATATTGCATGGAAATGCTGATTTAAATTGAATTGAACCTTAGATCAGATCCTGTTAGTAAATGGGATTGGATTGAAATGTTGCATGGAAACACTTTTGTATTCAAATCTTTTTGAATACTGTAGAGAAACTTTTTGGTATACTCATGGCAGTATTATGTTAATACATTTTGTTTATTGCTCTGTGATGGATTATAACAACCAGTTTTGTGGTTTCTATAGTTTGCAGTGTATTTTAAAATATGTTTATTTAACATCTGAATATTCTTACAATATTCAAATAACAAATATTTGTTAACAGGTTCACCAACGTAATTCCAAGTTGATCAATAAGTTGATGAAAAAAATTATTCTCGAAGTTTGGGTATTCTAAACAATCTCAATTCATATTGAATTTAACATGTGAAACAAGGATGTATTGAGATGGAATTGGACTCAAATTGATTTCAATTCCCTGTGGAAACATGGTGTATGTTTGGAGTGAACCCAATTTTAATGTATAATATTTTTTTCAAAGTTTAAATATTGGAACATACTGGTAGATAGAATTAAATTTTCTTGTACTTATGTTGTAACTGGTGGATATGCACAGGATTACGTGCAAGAATATTTCAGATTAATAGCATTTGGATTTACTGTTGCTTTTTCTGCTATGTGAACTTGGTTATTCAACATAGCCATGCCTGATGTTTAGTACTTTTTAAGCTGAAATCCCTTTGGGTTGGGGGGGGGGGGGTTGGAGTCTATCCACTAGCTTCTATGGCAAATAGGATCATTGGTGGTTTAATTCAGTTTTTGTTTAACAACAATTTTCTTCCTGATTTACATAACTGCCATACGAAAGGAAATTCTAATTACAAGGGCTATTTTATTTAATCTCCAATTGCTCTGTTATGTGACTAGACAAACACAAGGAGGTGCTCTGTGCCAACCCAGCATTACATTATCCAAGGCCAAGTTCAACACATTACAAGCTGCATTCAAGTAACAACACCTCCATTTTTTTTTCTCAGAACTGGAAATGGCTAAAAACGTATGATTTGTTTTAAAATAAGCAGGTACTCTTTGTAAATGTGTATCAGAGATGGCAGCACACAAAGCCTCTCATGGCAACGGTGAGATTGAGGGTTGTTTTGCATACTTAAAATGGCGACATTTTCAGAGTGTTTCATTTTCTCCATTTGTGTGGTGTGACACCAGCTAAGTAAGTCATGTGTGTGTCTAATGTACGCCTGTGGGTGCAACAGTTAAAAGAAAGCAGAAAGTCATTTGACAACCAAGAAAATCTCGGCCTTGAACAAACTGGTATGACATGATCAGGTGAGGGGAGAAACATGCTTTGGAGAATCTCTGAATAATGGTGGAGCAGACCCCCACCACAGGATTTGTGCACACAATCCTGCATGACAACCTGAAAATGCAAAGGGCCGCACCATTGCCAAGTAATTGGAGCACTCACCTCTCACCTAGATGGCCAGGGTTCGATCCCAGGTGACTGCATGAGAGATTTATGATGGACAAAGCAGCGCAGGGGCAGGTTTTCTCTGGTTTTCCCTGCCATTGCATTCGACCAGTACTCCATCTTCAATCCATGTATCACCAGTGTCATCGCCTGCAGTGCCACCAGTAGTAATAGTGGGTGTTAAGTGTTTAACATAGTTATTAATATAAAAATAATAGTTGCAACAAATCTTCACTTATCTTTTGGAATCCAAAAGATAAGTGAAGATTTGTTGCAACTATTATTTTTATATTAATATTTGTGCTATTCTTCACTGTTACTAGCTTCTTTTTACATTTATAAGTTTAACATAGTGTTACCCCCCCCCCCCTGAAAATGCAAAATGTGTCCTCCAGGTGGGTGCCATGAATGCTGATGGATGATACAGCAGTTTCTTTGTGCAAACAACTTTGCTCCATACTCACCTGACCTGCCTCCTAGCGACTTTTGGCTGCTTCCAACAATGAAAGATATGCTGCTATTGCATCAGTAATTTTCCAATGTGAAAATAATCTTCTAAAGAAGCCTTCACAGTGGCCATAGAATCATAGCGTCGATGTTGCAAAAAATGTGTACAGCTGCAAGGAGATTACATTGAGAAGTGATACAAGTTTCATAATTTTTGTGTGATTAGTTAGTGAGAAAAAAATTAGAGGGGCTATAATTTAATGCACCTTGCATTTGAGTCAAGTTACAGGGACTTCAACAGGCAAATATCGCCTGCGAACCCATAGTAGTAAAAAGTGGGTGTTAAACACTATGAAAAAAAGAGACAGTTTTATTGATTCTCCCACCAATAGTAAGTTGTTCATTTTCTACAGGTAGAAGGGAATAGTGCAGCAGAAGTTCATCTCAGAATGAGCCAAGTTTCTGGTGCAAACTGCCTTGTATATGTAGGAAATTTAAAGGAGGCCAAATTGATGTTCATGATGAAAGTTGACAAGGTCGCTTGTTCAGAAAATAGATCGAATGATTCAGAGGTTTATCATCAGTGAGTGGTCTGCTTATTTTTTGAACATTTCAAGGTCAGCTCTGTACTCAATTGCTACAGAACAAATAGCCTATCAAAACTTTTGTGCATGCTGGATTCCCAAAGAACTGTCCGAGAGCTATAAAGCTCAGTGCATTGCATGAACCTTATCTTTCCTCACTCATTATGCTGCTGATGGGGAAAGTTTTTCAGCTCCATTTGACAGCTGTGATGTGAAACCTGGATGCTTTATGACAATCCAGAATCAAAAGAACAACTCAAACAATGGATGTACATGTATTCCCCCAAAGTCCATAAAGACAACAGGAAGGCCTTAGCTTCTGGGATCAGTAAGGTGTTTTTTTTTTTTTTCTTTCTTTTTTTTTGGTAGTGTTTAACGCCTGCTTTAGCTACTTATGGCACCACAGGCGGTGACACTGATGATACATGAATGATTATGGAGCACCGATGAAATGCAATGGCGGGGGAAACCTGCCCCAGCGCTGCTTTGTCCACCACAGATCTCACATGCGGTCGCTTGGGATCGAACCCCAGCCATCTAGGTGAGAGGCGAGTAGTCTAACCACTCGACCATGGTGCGGCCTCTCAGTAAGGTGTGTTGCTTGTGGAATATATGAAGCCAAACATTATAATCAGATATTATGATGCCTGATGGAGAACTATAACAAAAGAAGAGGTATGCTGTCATCAGGAATTTTTTTAATTCATCATAATGCAAAATCACTTATCGCTGATCTGGGAGGAAAATTCTCCCCTACCGTGGGGAAGATCTGAGAAAACCTACCTGCATTTGCTGGCAGCAACTTTCTATGAAGATGGTAGAGGAGAGCTCTTATTCTCATGGTGACTGTCTGGAAAAATAACTGTGACTGTAATTCACCTCAGGCAGTAGAATCATTTTGTGGTTCATAGTTGTCTTTCTGTTAAGTCCCATTGCAGGTTGACAAAAATAGCCGTCATATTTAATAAGGTGTTCATGTAGTAGAAGTGGGTGTTAAACACTATTAAAAAAACAAATATAAAATAAATGCATCCTATCGTCTAAACATACATTTTGTTCAATATTTTCAATCACTGCTATTGGTATATCTCTGCATGGCCCTCATCTCTGATATGTCCATGTTCTTTGAAGTTTTGTTCTATTTAACACACAATTGATTGTGGATGCTTTTAATCAAAACTTATCACACCTATTGTGTACATCTTCCATTGGCAACTCTTAATCAAAACTTATCACACCTATTGTGTACATCTTCCATTGGCAACTCTTATGCTTTCACCTTTTGTTAAGAACATTGTGGCTCTACACAATCCTCCCTCACATATCCCCTGCTTTACTTTTCCACCCTCTGATTCCGGTCTTCCATCACATCATCTACCCATCTTGTTTTTGATCTTCCTATTTTTCTTCTAGCGTACAATCTTCCTTTTGACATTCTATCTTCCGTCATTCTCTCTATGTGCCCTAGCCATCTTATTCTTATTGCCTTTATAAATTTCACAACATCTTGCTGATTAATTAGTTCTTCTATCTCATAATCATATCTTACTCCCATTGGTCTTTATCCTTTACAGGTCCAAAGATTCGTCTAAGTATTTTTCTTTCAAATCTTCATCTACATTGTTTAGAATCCAGGTTTCTGCAGCATACATTACTATTGGTCTTACTAGTGTTTTATAGATCTTGAATTTTGTCCCTGTACTAATAAGCCTCTTTTTTAATGATTTTAAAATCGCATACAGGCTAGGCTGCATTTCCACTGAATTCTTTCTTTTATGCATTCGTTTAAGTTATTATCATTATGTACAAGTGCTCCTGAATATCTAAATTTGGATAGCCTTCAAATTTTTGTCTCCAACTACTAAATTTGAAATGATTCTTTTGCTTTTGTCTGCAATCATTTTCAGGTATTTAGATTTTTTTTATGTACTTCTAATCCTATTTCTTTAGACCTTCTTTCTAGTTCTTCATAAACTTCAACAAACATTTTTTTGTCTCTTGCTTTGTCATCTGCATATGCATATATCTGACTAGACTTAAAAATATTGTTCCTTTAGTATCTATTTTTTTGTACTGCTCTGTGCAGGGCTAGGTTGAATGGAATTGCATATAGTCATCACCTTCTCTTACTCCTGCATTATAATTAAAATCTGGACTTAATTTGTTCATTACTTTCACTGTGGCTTTTGTATTTTCCATTTTCATTAGCTTATTATTTTTGGTTGCACTTTAAAACAATGTAAGGTTTTATGGAGAACTTCTCTATCAATTGAATCAAATGCATACTTAAAGTCAATAAACAAAAGTCTATGCCATGCTCATAGAATGTTTCCAATATTTATCGTATTACAAATATCTGGTGTATTGTGCTCTTTGTCACTTCTAAATCCACATTGGTACTCACCTAGTACATTTTCCGCATACTTTTTAACTCTGTTATTTAAAATACTTGAAAATCTTTTATATACTACATTTAGGAGTGTAATTCCCCTATAATTATGGCATTGATATTCATTACCCTTTTTTATGCCTATCAATCTCACAGTTTTCATATAAAATATGTTAAATAAGCTAGCAATACCAACAAAACATATTGTATAACATAAATGAAATTGTTCATGCAACAATCTTTCTGAAAAAGATTGAAAAAATAATAAGTTGCCATGTAAACTTTTTGTAGTGACTTCAAACCATATTCAATAGTGGCTGAAAGTGTCTCTTTTTGGTCAAATTTTCGTCTCAAAATATTAAATCTTACATATCGCAATTGTGCTAATTCTGGTTTTATTTGCATTATTGCTTACGTATGAAAGAGGTTCCCTTAGTTGTGCAGAAAGCCAGTATTAAAGGCATAAGTTTATTTTGGGTACATTCACTCAGAACTATCTTATGGCATAATCTTCTAGGCATCTACATCTAAATTATTGGATGTACTCATATTAGAAAAGCATATTGTTATTCCCATAAGTTCTTCTACGAAACCAGTGTTCAGAGACTTTTGCATACTACCATTACCTTGCATTTACATGAAATTGTTCTTTTCATCAATACAAATCTGCCATATTTCAATAAGAATTCTGATTAGCAATACCAGGGGATCACAAAACTTACATCACCTTCAAGCATGTCACACCAAGGTTTTACAACAAATTGCCAGTTAATTGGAGATCACTAAACCATAAACAACTCAAACATCAAGTCAAGCAACACTTTTTAAATCATATGTTTTATAGTGTCGATGAGTTCATGTCCACTTCACTTTAGGCTTGTGCCTTTTAAAAAAAAGAAAAGAAATGTAATATGTCAGAGCTCTAGTTTAAAATTCTTGTTTTGTGAGTAGTGTGCATATTAGTATAATAGGTAAATAGTGAAAGTGTTGTTAATCTATTACTTGATGAAGCTTTTGAATTTTTGTAATTCTTGTGATGAATAAAATATCCATTGTATTTTTTTTTTTTTTTTTTTTTTTCATATATTTATCTGGTAGGCATTATAAAAAGGGTGAAATAATGCTCAAATGAGTTCAGGATCCATATACCTGACATTGGTCTTCACAAGACCAGACAAAACCTTGGAGAAGAAACCCTTATCCAGGTAACTCACCCTAACCAAGATTCGAACTCAGAACCTCTTGAATGTGAGGCAGACACACTGCAGAGGCAGGCTGTTACATTTTGTGTACTTGTGTGTTTCATTGAGGCACAAATCTTGTAAGTATTTTGTTTATGAGAACTTAAATTGGTTGCAGGTAAAAAGAGTCAATTAAAAATGAATTTATGTAATGGTATATTGTTTTTAATTAAAGCTGAAGATGTGTTTCACAATAGGAAAACAATATAAATGCCTATAAAATGTATATAATCACTGCACAGTGAAGCAATAATAAAAAAGTTGGTGTAACCACATAACTTATTTCACACAATGGATTAATGGTTATGCTGACAATGATAGGCAAGAATGTATGATGGTAAAAATATTTTGTATTGTATGAAAATTTTGTTAAAAAAATTAATTAACATGGTTTAGCTTTATTTCATCTGTGAATATAGCATTACTTTTTATTGTTATTTGCTGACATTTGCTTCATTTTGTAAGCTGCAGCAGGATATTGCCATCAATTCTTTTTGATTGCTGACACACTATTAGGATTAAAGTATGTCTTTTTCTGTATGCATTCGAGATCTTTTATCCACTTATGTTAATTGAAGCATTTTGTGTAAATATTTTTATTTTCTCTACATGTACTATATACAAAGTGTATAGAGAAGGTATTGTATTGCACCCAAAAATTCAATACCAAGATTTCACTGGAAATACAGGTTTTGGGTCCCCCTGAATCCAAAAAAAGCATTTCTGGAAAAATGTCCGTGTGTGTGTCTTTGGACAGCATAGCTCAAAAATAAAAAGACTGTTAAATACCAAACTTGGTATTTAAGTTTGGTATCTTGCAAGGGTGCAACGAAGATTTTCAAGAAAATCCCCCCACCTCTAACTGCCCTTTACATGGAACTTTTCTCAAACAATTTGATTTTCTCCAAAATGGCTCTAACGATTTTGATTAAAATATCATTAAAGATATTTACCTGAAAAATAATATGTGTATCTTGAATTTTCTGGGAATAGCCTCTGAAGGCTACTTTATTCTGGATGAATTTTATGGAATTTTGCATAACTGCTAAACCTTAAGAGATAGACTAAAGCTTACCACACAACACATGTAGAGCACATTAAAACACACAATTTATGTCCTATACATTTTTTCGTGGAGTTAATCGTTTTTGAGATATTCCTTGTTTTTGATTTCAGCTTTAAAAATCATATACTTTTCTCATACAGAAATTTGCCAACTCGTGTCCACACAAACAAAGGAACATAGCAACCAGCTTTTGACTGTCACTTTAACCTATGGCATTCCCTTATTTAGCTTCTACTTACAAAAGCAAGGAATAAGGCTATTTCTGCTAATTTTTCTCGATTATAATGAAGTAATTAGAAGCAAAAGTTTTTTAACAATAATTTGTTGCAGAGCTGTAGAGAAAGTCATGTGAATAGAGCACATCAGGCTTTTTCATTGCCATATAGTTTTGTGAGAAGCAACCACATAGCATCAGAATTTCTATATTGTCAAGCTCAACAAGATGACACATTTAGAAGAGAAGCACTACTGTAATGTTAAGTTACTTTTAAAATATGAATGAGTCAATGTTTACTCTTAAGGGAGTAAACGGGTGTCAGGATGTCATTTTTGCTCAAAACTCACCTTATTTTTTCTTCCCAAAACTCAAATCTGTCAATTGTCTTCTGTATTCCTGATGTTTTGTGGCCGTACAACATTTCTATTGACAAAACATACCATTTTTAAAAGCCTTGCACTCTTTAAATGGCCTTCACATGTTACCTTTATATTTTTCCTTCCATTTCATTTTGTTTTAATCAAAATCCATCTCTCCTTACAATTTTTAGGCAGAGAGGCTGAAAATTGCAGTGTATATTCAAGACACAATGGATAATAGAACTAAGTTTTGGATTTTTTTTATATATTCCATGGTTCATGAAATACAAAATAAAGTTTATTGCATGAGAACAAAATGGAAATATTTTGTCATCAGTAAACTAAAGATTTTTTTTATTCTGTACAGGAAGCAGATATAAAAAATCTGATGCTTAATTTTACTAAGCACAGTTTTTAGAACAGTTTTGGCCTAATTGCATTAAAATTGCAGGAGGAATAATGAAGCAGAAGTAGGCACACAGGTTTACATTGTTGGTGCCTGTTAATATTGTAAATGCAAAATACAATCTTAAAAATTTATCCCTGAACATTTTCATACATTGTATTTTGAAAAAATTAGTTAAAACTGTTATAACTTAATCTGAGATGCAAGTTCACATGAGTTTGTATCAGTATCCTACAAGGTGAGTTTTAAGCCCACTGACAAACTTCAAGGGGCAATTCCTAATTGGAAATGGAGCAGAAAAGTTCATATTACTTTTGTCCAGAAATGAATAGCTTCTACAATAGATGACACCGAGCACATTTTCTCAAAATTTGCCGTGTGCATTTTGTGTGTTTCAGATCATGTGATTGACTGCATGTAAGATTTGTCGTGGACAAAGCAACACAGGGGCGGGTTTTCTCCACTTTCCTCCGCCATTGCATTCCACTGGTGCTCCATGTATCACCAGTGTCATTGCCTACAGTTCCTCAGGTAGTAAAAGCTGGTATTACATAAAAAAAAAAAAATCAGTCATTTAAGTAATGTAGAAGCACAATGGTCTGGTATTCATTCCAGGAATAAGCCAAAATGGTGTTTATGTGAAAGTGGTTGAGAGGCAGTATGAGTGTATTGAGCCATGTAGCTGGTCACCAACATATAGAGCTGCTTTTCAGCTTTGTATGAGCATAGCTTCTTTGAGACAGACAAATGTTTGGGGCGACCACAGGCTGTGCATATACTAAACATGGAAGAATGTGTTCTCCATGTCTTTGAGAACAATCCTGGTACAAACTCTGAGCAATTGTCTAGAGGTTAAACAATGGGCCTTATCTCCACCCTTGCACTGTGGTCCTAATGATACAGATTTGTACCCTTAAAAAAGTTTACTAGTCTTCTTTTTAGGTTCTTGTGTGATATAATATCTTCCTTTTGGTGTGCATACCCAAGGGTTGTGCACCTTTTATTTGCAAGAGCAATACATTTGAAAATCAAATGAGAGGCTGTTTCTTCTACTTCATTCTTCATTGCAATGTCAACCCTATACTCTTTGTTTGTTGTGTCTATATATTTTTCCCCTCCCCATTAACATTTTATTGGTAAATAAAGGCAATCTCTTTTTGGCTACCTCACTAAATATTTTTTGTATCTCTATATCTTCAAATCTCTTCCTTGCCAGCTTCCAGAAATGATTCCCATTATTTTCTCTTTTTCTCCATATCCTACTTAACCCATTAATTTCCAAGTTATTCCTAAGGCTATTTGCCCATCAAGTTTTTCTCTTGGCATTCTAGAAACTGTTGTAACAAAGGTGTTCCTTCTAAGTTTAAGATTATATACCAAAATTTCAATGCCCTTTCCATGTTTCCCTTACTTGCCACTCTGCCCAAGTCTATTTGTGCTACCTGCCTAACAGGTGCATTTATTAACCCAAACATTTCTCTACAAAAACAACTTGTACATCTCACCTGTGATTTTCCATCCTCCTAATACCCAGATGTTTATCCGATATAGTATCCTTCCACATTCAAGAATTATTATTATTATTATTATTATTATTATTATTCAACAAGGAAGATAAAAAAATACCTATACATGGAAGTATAATGAACTTTAGAACAAAGAATACATGTTCAAAAAAGTTTTTAAACATAATTTCCTATTCACATATGTGTGTTAAATCAAAAGCATTAAATTGCGGGTTTCTTGAGTATTCATGCATCTTCTCTCTCACATTACCCCAGATAATCGAGAGTATACTGTAGTTTTCATCATAACAGGAAATGACTGGTGAAGTAAACACAAAATTGGGGGATATATATATATATAGCTATTACTTCTTTTAGAGGCAATTTAAACTTTGGTTATTGAATGTTTAAATTTGCTGTAGACCAGTTTTTATAATGTCCAGGTAATATATTGTACAGGTTGGTTCCACAATGGGAAATGCCACTGCAACTGCTATTTGTACAGCAGAATGTGGTATGTATATAGTTCAAAGATCTAGAATTGTGTGTATGTGATTGTGTTTTAAAGAGGTTTCTGTTTTTGTGAATGAAGCACCTTGTTTTCAAGTGTATATGTAGAAGGGAGAGGTAAGATATTTAATTCCTTAAATACTGTTTTGCTTGGTGTTTTCACAGGAGGTTGCTTTATTATTTTTAATATTTTCTTTCATAACTTAAAATATATCATATAGATTTGTGGACATGCCCCATACTGGAATACCCTAGGTCAAAATGTAGTGAACATATCCCAAATACATAGATCTTAATACACTGAGGCAGACACTTTACTTGCTACTCTGAATGCATAGCAGTTTTTGGACAATTTGCTGGCTAGATAATCAATATGTGTGTCATTTTAGCACCAAATCCATCCAAATTCGTAAGAATTTTGTTTTATCACCTTTGTTTATGGAGTGACTATTAATGCAAATCTGTAGTTCTTTAAAAGTTTTACCATCGTTATTGATGAAAATGTCTGCTCCCTTTAGTTTCTTGGCTCTTTTAAGTACTTCATGTACTAACTGTAATCTTGCTAACTTCACCATAATTACTTTCTTTCCAGCTTGTCTCCCAACTCGATAGGCTTCAATAAATTCCCAACTGTGCATATGCAATTCTGGCTTTTCCTTCATTATGTCTAGTATTTCTTTTGCTGGCCACTTATCTCTTCTGTCCTTCACTCCTATGAGAACTAGAGTAACATTTCTCTCCCTTTCCTCCAATCTTTTTACTCTTTCACTGTTTCAACTTCTCTTCTTGTTTTTTCCACCTATATTTTTTAAAGCCTATTACCGTCCTTTCAAATTGTTCACATAATTGTGCTTCATGCCTCCTATTTTATTGAGTTTTGTTAGATTTTTTTCAACATTGCTGTTAAATCATCTGGGCCTGGGTTTACTTCAGATCCTCCAATCACTAGTAAAACTCCCTAAAACCAGTATATTAGTCATTTCCTCTCAGAATTATATTTTGTTTTCACAGATTTTACTCTTTTAAAGTAATCAATTTTGCTCCGCACAGTATTATATGCACTCTTATCATGCCTTAGTCCCCTCTTCCTTTTCCTACTGGAGCTCCTTACACAACACAACCTTCCTCTCTGAGCTCAGTGGACATGGCCCATAAGAACAATGGAAGGTATTTAAAAGCCTGTGGCACAAGAAGAAAGGGTATCTGTTTACTTCTTATGTCAACAGACACTCTACAGTAGCAGCATGTATCAAGATGTAAAAATAGCTAATGGCATGGAACTGCCTTGGCAGGTTTTCAAGCCATCCTCTGGAAAGAGCTAAGTCTTCCCAAATTTTATAATTCTGAGAACTCTTCTCTCAAACACTTTTATAGCTTTTTATCCTCATAAATCAATTTGCATGGTTTAAACATTGCTAATGAGTATGTTATCACAAACATGTTCACTTGTTTGGCTTTATGTGCCCATGAATCAATTTGTGTCTTTTTAAATTTGACAAGCGAGTAAAATCTTTGTTGCAGATGTCACACTTGTTTGGCTCTCTGCCCTCATGAACCAACTTGTGTATCTTCAAGTGATGTAAATCAGTAAAAACTTTGTCACAAATGTCACACTTGTTGGATTTTCTGCCATCATGAATCAGTTTGTGTCTTTTCAAATGGTGTAAATGAGTAAATGTTTTGTCACATATCTCACACTTGTTCGATTTCCTACCTTCATGAATGAGTTTGTGTCTTTTTAAATTTGACATCTGAGTAAAAGCCCTATCACAAATTTTACACTTGTGTGGCTTTTTACTCTCATGAATCAGTTCATGTGTTTTCAGATTTTGCAAATGATTAAAAGCCTTGTAACAAATGTTACACTTGTATGGATTTATACCATCGTGAATCAGTTTGTGAGCTTTTAAACTTGACAACTGAGTAAATACCTTTTCACAAATGTCACACTTATGTGGTTTCCTGCCCTCATGAAGCAATTTGTGTTTTTTTAAATTTGACAAGTCAGCAAAAATTTTATCACAAACGTCACATTTGTATGAGATTTTGTCCTCATGAAGCCACTTGTGAGCTTGTAAAGTTGACAACTGATTAAACATCTTGTCACAAATATCACACTTGTGTGCTAGTGAAGATATGTCTGCAACATCAGTTTCATGACTTGGACAATTTCTGGCACTTTCACTTTCAGAACTGTTCTTTCTCACATTGAAACTTATGCAATTTCTTATATCTTCATTAGAAAATAAATCTGAAGTGTAACTGGAAACACCCTCCTTGTAGAAACTGAAATTTAAGAATACAATCATTAATAATTTCTAGAACACAGGAATGAAAAAATGAGTGCAAAAGAATGTGAATGTTTATACTATGGCACATGATCACAGTTTGAAATACAGCTATAGGGTTCATAGTGTATTAAATAAATTTTAACCATTATGTAGTGGGAACCATGTATTTGGCGGTTACGTCACCTAAATATTAGGAAGAATTTGTAGGAAAGATCTACAAAATCTCTTTTATATATAAAAAAAATTGAAAAAACTGTAAACCTATCCGACTCAAAAGCAGCCATTATTGCATAACACAAGATACAAGACCCAAAAGCATTAATATTCCAACATGTCATAAAATAATACAATTAACCCATTTACTTAAAATAGTGGTAATCGAATAGATTGTGAAATAATAAGCAATGAAATGGCAGATTTTTTGACAAAAAGGGAAGTAAAATTATCACCAAATCAACACCTACATTAATCCCTTTTTTTGCTCTTTAAAAGAATAATATCAAATAAGTAAAAATAAAAAAAAAATCAATGAAGAATACACAAACAAAAGATTTGGAAAACAATGGAAAATACAAGAATCCAATATTTCTACATTACCAAGAAAATCTGCAGTAGCAACCTTGAGACTACTAACAGGACATGTCTGTTTTCAAAAATACTTACAGATTTGGCCCAGTAGAGACTCCTATATGTGTTTTCTGTAACTTAAGTGAAGAAATGGATTGTGATCATCATCTACATTGTCCAACTTTTACAGAAGATTACAACCTTCCAGCTAAATATTGGAGTGCAAGAAAACAAATGACTTCATTATCAAGCATTTAACATTAGATACCAGCCAACCATATAGCTATAGGAATTTGGATGTGCTGCACTAATTTGAAATACTGTATTAATATAAGTGGATTGAAAACACAAACTTGCCTGGCCGCGCCATGGTCTAGTGGTTAGACCACTCACCTAGAGGGCCCAGGTTCGATCCCAAGCAACCGCATGTGAGATTTGTGGTGGACAAAGCAGTGCAGTGGAGGGTTTTCTGCGGGTTCTTTGGTTTCCCCTGCTATTGCATTCCACTGGTGCGCCATCTTCATTCCATGTATCATCAGTGTCATAGCCTGCAGTGCCATAAGTAGTAAAAGCGGACATTAAACACAACCAAAAAAAATAATCTTGTCTAAAAGTGTAAAGATAATCAGTATAATTTTCGTGCTAATGTAAGTTATGTAGTGATTATGAAAATTGCTATTATATTTCCATCCATTTTTAAATGAATATGCATTCTTTTGTCTCTCTAATTTACAAACTGTTTCGAATTGACACGGAACGAACATAACAGTCTAAAAGTACACTTGATTTATACCGATGTCTACTTTACAGCTTCAGAAGTCTTTAATTAAATCATTTTCAGATTAGGCAGTGCATGAAAGGGTGTTCTTGGCAAGAAAAAGTTATTAAAACAGTTTTCTCATTGCTCATCATCAGCAAAACTGTACATACTTTTGCCCATCTTTCAAGTAAAGGGGTAGGGGTCAGTTGCTATTCAAAAGACTGTTATAACTAGAAGAATTTGAAGACAGCTCTTGGATACAAAACAAAGTTATGTATTTTATCATAAACATGAGTATATTGTACCTATTTTCTTAATCATTTTGATTATTTCTAATAGTAAGCTCTCAAAATATGCTGCAAATATCAACAAGAGCTTGTGCAAATGTTTCCTTTATTGTTAAGAGTTAAAGACAGTAAAATAAGCTTCTTGTCACTGCAAAAGAGATTTATTTTTGTTTAACCTTATTTGCAATCCTTTAGTAGTATTTGATAGTGTTCTTGCCTCTGTTGTCTTTATAAGTACTTTGCCCCCATTAAGATCATTAACTTTAAATTGAGGTCATTAATTAAAGAATCTAAGAGAGTCTTAATAGTTTATTTTTCCAGTAATTTTCTTTCATTCATTGTCTGCATGATTAAACTGTAGGAATAAATAACCAATGGTGCAAGTTCTTTTGCAGGATTTTATTACACAAGGAATATCTTATTGTTAGTTAACTACTATGTAACATGGTGGTGTGTTTATGAAAACACTGCTAAAGTGATGGTATTCTTGCCTCTGTTGTCTTTATGAGTGCCTTGTGACCATTCTCAAGATCACTAATCTTAAATTGCCTCTAAAAGAAGTATTAGCTATATATATCCTCCAATTTTTTTTAACAGTTTTTGACACCTGCTTTTACTTTTATGGCTCCACAGGCAATTACCCAGTTTACTTCACCAGTCATTTCCTGTTATGATGAAACTACAGTATACTGTCGATTATCTAGGGTAATGTGAGGGAGAAGAAGCACGAATACTCAAGAAACCCGCAATTTAATGCTTTTGATTTAACATACATATATAAATAGGAAATTATGTTTAAAAGCTTTTTTGAACATGTATTCTTTATTCTAAAGTTCATTATACTTCTGTGTATAGGTATTTTTTTTTCTAGGAAACAGCAATAAAGAACCTGCTGCATTACAATAAGTGCCATTTCCATTGTTTAAACAATCACTGCGTGACAACAGAGTACCGTTTCCATTGTTATCAGCCTGGTGTACTGTGTAAATTAAAAACAAATTCACTTTTTCTGATGTTTAATTAGCAAGTGTCAACAAAGCAAGTTAAGAGAAATTTGTAAAAGAGATGGTGGAAAAACGAAAAAAAAAAACATGTGTTGAGTTTAAAACAAAATAATTTGGAGGGAGGGGGGGATAATCAGGAGTATATGGTATATGTTAGAAAAATAAACAAATTACTAGACAGAGAAATCCCTTAACCATTGTGCAGCATGTTTATGCAAACACTGCTAAAGCAAGCAGCTCAGTCAGTACTTCCTGTCCCACTCGTTTTGCCTCAAATCTCATGGGCCAGGCACATGGCTTTGTTACTAGGTATCCTCCTAATCCACGTTGAAATGAAACTTTTATTGTCATTGAAATCTATATTGCTGTATCACTTAACATCTGAGCAATAATGGCAGTGTCATTTTGAAATACCTGGCATACAACCAAGTATAACTAATCAAATTTGTATCTGCAATTATAATAGCTTTCTTCTTTTTGTTTATATTTATTTTCAACAGAGCATAGAATTATTTTGTTTTTTCAAATAAAACTAAAGTAATAATTAATGATTACATGCACAATACAAATGAACGGAGATTAAAAACTTAAGGAAACAACATTCTGGCAAATTCTGAATTTCTCAATCCCTATTATGTTAAATAAGTAAATGGGTTGGGTAAAGTATGCCGTTAAAAAAAGATTTTCATAGTATAAAACTGAATGTAGGTCGTAAAAGAATTTCGTAAGTATCCATACTTGCAACTGATACAGAACATATAAAAATATACAAGGTATTAATGAAGTATACCAAAATATTTTCACAGAATATGTAGATTACTTAAATAAGTAATTTGAGATAGGAGACTTTATTGAAATTTTGAATTAACGGCTATAAGTTTCTGAAGTGCCAGCACGGCAACGGCTAATTTATCAACCATTCGAGAGCATAACACAAAAAACAAAGGGGCATATCACAGCGTACCTCTCTATCTTAGTGGTTATGATACTGGCTTTCAAGTGATAGTTTCCAAGTTTGGGTCTCGTTCACGTATCGCGGCACTTCATCTGGAATGAAAAAAAAATAATAATAAACAACATTTACTTTATGACAGGAATTGAACTCATGACCTTTGGGTTAGCAGCGTTCCACGTTACGCATTAAGCCACCAGAGCAGTTGAAAAAATGCCTCCAGAGTAGGCTACATAACTCAAGAACGTAGTTAATGAATGCTTAGTCGCACTGTCAAGTGATTAGTTTGAGATTTTACAGATATTTGCAACATTAAATCTTGAGAACGCCGGTAACGAGCTGCTAAAAATCGATATATCTATACTCGGGCAGCAGTTTTAAAGACATTCTGTCAACCAGCTTTGCTCTAACACCTGATAGCCACATGTTTAACGTTATGTTTATCTGGGGACCATGCATCGCCGATCTCAAATTACTTATGTCAGTCACGTGCACAATCTTACAAATTATTTTGCTGTAGTTCATTAACAGCCTGTGATTATGTATATAAATAACAAGGCAGGTAAGAACAATAATACATAAAGCTATGAAATAAGAACTTAGTATTCTGACATAAAATATGGAATAATCCTATGGAGAAATATTAATTTAAAGAGGATAACAAAAAGGTCAAACAAAAAATAAATCTGTTTCATATACATAAAAGTATAAAATATGTAACTGAAAACTATATGTTTCAAAAGAATTACAATATACATTGCTATTAGGGTCATTCCACATAAAATCAGAGAGTATACATTCATAATTTATTTGATACTCACATTTTGTGGCTTATAGGAACTAAACATAAGGTTTCTGCAAAATGAGTCATTTATCACTTAAAGTTTCCATGTGATCAATATAAGAAATAGAACTTTTTTACTTCTCAGTTACATAATTTGCTAAGTTCTTGTGACACACAAGCTTATATAAAAGGCAAGACCTTGTTTTCACATTTATTTGTACATAGTTGCCCCCATTGTTCAAACATTTGTCATAGTAAGGAATTAACTTTTGTATGCCTCAACTGTTTTGTATAAGGAGACACAAACATTGTTTACTGAGCAGATTTTAACTGTTTTTTTTCTGGAAACCATGTAAGCAGTTGACTTGCCTTGTTAACCCTCGTATTGTGGTCTACGGATCCATCAGACAAATCATGATCACCAGCTTTTCCAGGTGAAGCAAAGAGTAGTCCTTCACTGCCAAGCTATTTTTCAATTTTAAAAGTGCACTAAATGTATAATAACATGTATAAAATAATAGGAATATCATATAACACTCACTATTGGGTTTGCAGGCTAATGTAGATGGCCCACTTTCCAAAAAAAAATTAAAATTTTCAAATATATAATGTAGGCCACATGCAACACATCAAAGTTAGGGTTGTCCAAAGGGGCTATCTATTTAGAGAAATATTTATTGTTTAAGTAAAATAATTCAATACCTATAAGTTTTGTGATGCTTTCAAAAAGTAGAAATATCACAATGAAATTATAGTTATCATAATCAGGGTTATCCAAAATTATGTTTTTAATTGACGGACATACCTGAATTTTGACCATCAAAAACATGTTTTTCTGGAAGAAAATTGCCCTTTAGATACTGAAATGAAGGACTAGCAACCCTTCTTCTCTTTGTGCACTAAGCAGCTTCTTGAAGTGGATAATTTTCCTCACTTTTGGCACTATCACTTATTTCCATTGCATCTGACATATCAGACAGCAAACCTTCAAGTTGTGCCAGCAATTCATCATCACATAAATAGTGTTCTTGTCTACTTGAGCCAGCCATGTTTTGTACAACCATGAAGTGAAATGTTTGAAACTGTTTCTATATAAAACTAACAGATGGCAGAACAAGTTCTTTCAAATATAACCGTGCTCAGAAATTCCCTTTGGCGTGTAACATGCCTCAATTTGAGAGAATAACCACGGATATATATGCGACGTCCAAGGCAGTGAAAGGGCTAATCACAAGCCATGATTGTCTGAGTGGACTTTTGTTCAAGATTGGATTATTGTCTTACCCACAATATGTTTTACGAGGTACAGATGACTTAACACATTGATACCCGGGCGTTTCGGTAGTTGAAGTGCCAAGAAACCCAGGGTTTCTGTGCCTACTTTGAGTTATTATTTACAGTACATCAATCAAATCTGCCAAAAAGTATTGAGACAATCTAAAAGTATGGCATTCAGGGATTTCTCAACAAGTAAGAAAATAATAATAACTTCCGTATTAACATTTTATTTTAAATTTACAGGTACCAAATATGAGTTTGAAAAAAAACTGCATAAAGCTGCTTACACTCCAATTATTCAAAGTTCGAAAAACTCTCCCTCAGAATCAGAATTTTCCACAGCTTCAGTTCATAGAAATCAAGGAAAATGCAGCATTTTAACATTTAAGAACACAAATGTAACAAACAGTTCACCACCTTCAAAGAAAATGGCACAACTACCCAAGAGCAGCCAATATTACTAAATCTCCTAAAATTCCTAATAGTTGACCAAAGCAAGGGCAGATGGCACCACAAATCAGAAAACTAAACGATATCTGTTGTATGTTTTTTGTAGCACAGCCCAAGACTGAGTTAAGGTCATGGAATTGCATTAAAAGCGTTAGAAATACCTACCCAAGCTATGCTTGAGCATGGGTTTCATGAACATTTTGATGGCCCGAGCTATACTCGGATTTGGGCTCCAATGTGTTAATGAACGTTGATCACCTAACTGAATGTGAAATCCTCAATTATTAGGATCTAGTCTCTAAATACTGGGAAGCAAGAAGAAGAATGGTTTAATTGTCAAATTCTGAGCATTAGACACACTTTTGTAGCCCTCTTAAAAGAAAGCTGCCATCATAAAGACAGCTAAGCCCTGTCACTTTCCTCTGAACTCGCACTTCAGGTTCAAGAACAAGTTGTAGTCAGAAGGTACGAACAAGATTGGGCGGTACACCAGGTGATTGAATTGCAGAATAAGGTTTTGTGTGACATATGGGGAGTGTGCATTGCCATTCCAAGCCTTTTGTTTTGAAAGATTGCTCATCGTTGTGCTGCACTGATGGTTGCATATCTAGAAAAGAACTCAACAAGCAAAATGCTTGTCCAGAAAACAGTACAATGATTTTTCAAGCTGACATTGTTTTGAATTTTTGTTGTTTAGGGGATCCTGTGTGCCTCCACTTCATTGAGTGTTGTTTTGATTCTGGAGTGACAAGACAAACCCAAATTTCATCACCAGTCACTACCCTGCTTAAGAATTCATCTCCCTCATCACTGTTTCAGATAAGTAAAAGTATTGTCCAGTTGCTTCCTTTTGTAGACATCTGTAATCATCTTCAGAATTCAACAGAATACAGTTTGCAATAATTTAAGCACTTTGTGACAATTGAAATTCGGAAACACATCATAAAACATTCTTATTGTGAAGCATGTTTTCACGAATTGACTCATTCACTTGTCCAACAAAACCATCAGTGACAATAGAAGGCTTCGTCATGAACATTGAATCGTCCATAATTGAATTCCCTAATGTACTTTCTCACCATTCCTTCTGTCATTACATTTTCAACATAATCTGCACAAGTTGACAATCCATTTCAGTTGGTTTAACACTCCTTGTAATCAAAAACCATATTACAGAGCACACTTCATAGTTGGTGCTATCAGAAGTTGTTTTAAACGTTTTGAATGATCACTAACAACTATAATAGCATCATTGGACAGACAATGAACCAGAGAGACAAGTGCACATGCATTGAAATGCAACACTAGCATTGCAGTGTCAGTAGAACAAAATGCTTCTTACTTTCTTGACATGTTTCATATGCCTATATTGATCTCGATCTTTTGACATTTTGTTTTTTCTAATTAACTGTAAACTATATGTTAATATTTTCAGGAGTTTGATAAATTGTTTTTGTAATTGTAATTGTTTTAACTTCCCACTATTTTATTCTATTTTAAAAAATAGCTACGTTTCCATAGTATTTATTGGAAGAGATACCAATTTTCAGTTTAATGGTACCACAGATAGAATGCGAGAAAATAATTCTTGAACTTTCTGTAGGAAAGGTTACTGTCCTATAATTTTCTAAATTTACAGCAGTTTGTCTACAAAAAGCATAGCAATATGCAGTTGTACCAGTGGCTTAGTAAAGAATAGCTTACAAAGAGGTTTTCTTACATTTGCATGCACTCTTGTGACTTATTCTCCTAGACCGCAGTGAAATATTTAACAAATGCTATCATTGAAACTCCAGAAACTTTACATGATTACACGAGAAAAAATGATTGTGACAGTGTCACTGGAGAGTCATATATACAAGGGCTGTCCAATAAACAATCATCATAATTTGTTTGACCACTATCTTAACTTATCCTTATAATTTTAATAGGTGCTTGGATGCTATGCACCTGCCCCAACATTTCTGTCAGCCTGCAACCACATGCTGGAAACCTTTTTTACTTTCTTTACACAGACTATGTACATAGTGTATAAAGAAGGTTCTGTAATGCGCCCAAAAATTTAATACCAAGATTTCACCAGAAATACATGTTTTGAGAAAAGCATTTTTAGAAACTGTCCAAGTGTGTGTGTGTCTGTGGGCAGCATAGTTAAAGACGAAAAGTCACTTAAATACCAAAACATGGTATTTAAGTTACACATCTTCCAAGGAAATCTTCGAAAATTTCTATTTTCTCAAAAAATGACTCTTAACAATTTTGATTAAAATACCTTACGTTTAAAATATTTATATGGCAAACGAAATGTATATCTTGAATTTTCTGGAAATAGGTTCTGAAGACCTCTTTATTCTGGATGATTTTTGTATAACTGGCAAACTGTAAGAGATAGACAAAAAGCTGTAGATCTCATTAAAAGACACAATTAATGCTATATATATATTTTTTGTAGAGTTAACCGTTTTTGAGATATTCCAGATTATTGCTATCAATTTTAAAGCACTTAAACTTTTCTCAAAGAGAAAGACATCTTTCTTCTTGCTTCTTGTTTGTGTACTCCTGGAAACAAAAAGGAATAGAATTTCAACTGTTTCATACAGTGACTGGCTTTTAAAGAGCTTGACTATCGTTTGTAGCTGTGCATTAGCTTATTACCCTTCTACTTACAAGGAAACAAGTAATCAGACCATTTCTGCTAATGCTTAGCTTGATTAACATGATGTAGATAACAGATTAATCTTTTGAATAAAAGGTTTGCAGAATAGTTAGAGAAAGTCAAACTTTCTGAAAGGTCCTTCTGAATCATCTCTGAGCTTCTAAAGATGGAAAATGCCTCTCACCAATATGTCTTCGGGTTAAGGAAGAGAAAAAGGTCACTGGAACTAAATTCAGACTATAGAGAGGATGAGGGATACTTTTCCTATTCATTTTTACTTTCTCTACATGTACTATGTACATTGTGTATACAGAAAGTATTGCACTACAACCAAAAATTTGATGCCGAGATTTCACCGGAAATATATGTTTTAGGGCCCCCTGATTCCATAAAAAGTATTTCCAGAAAAAGGTCCATGTGTGTGTGTGTGTGTGTGTGTCTGTGAACACGATAACTCAAAAACCAAAATCTGGTAAAATACCAAACTTGGTATTTAAGTTTGGTATCTTCCAAGAATGCGACATGAAGATTTTCAAGAAAATTCCCCCACCCCCAACTACCCTTTACAGAACTGTTTTTGGAAACTTTGATTTTCTCAAAAATGGCTCAAACTATTGTGTATTAAAGATATTTACCTGACAAATAAAATGTATATCTTGAATTTTCTGGGAATAGCCTCTGAAGACTACTTTATTGTGGATGAATTTTACGAAATTTTGCATAACTGCTAAACCATAAGAGATGCTCAAAAACATATCACACAAAAAAATGTAGAGCCCATTAAAACACATAATTTATGTAATATACATTTTTTTCATGGAGTTGATCATTTTTTTAGAGATTCCTTGTTTTTGGTTTCAGCTTTGAAAAACTTGTAATTTTCTCATACAAGAATTTGTCAACTCCTTTCCATACAAACAAAGTAACTTCAGTCACAGTGCAACCAGCTTTTGACTATCACTTTAACCTATGGTACTCCTTTATTGCAGAGATGTAGAGAAAGTCATGTAAATGGAACACATCAGATTTTTGCAAGCTATCAAGTAACAGCATTTGCAATATGCAGCCATGCATTATCTTGGTGCAGCACCCAGCTTCTCTCTTTTGCACTTGATAGGGACTTGCAAAGGTTTCAGGACGTCCCTGTGGGACTCTTCAGTTATTGATTTCTGTACAGGAACAGCATTTTGACCTTTCCTTGAATATCAGAACATCAAAACTTTCCCCTCAGAAGCAGTCACTTTTGCTCTTTTTGGGATGTGACAAAGCAGATTTCCACAATGACCTTTGCTGTTTCCTCTCAGGATCAAAATGATCTAGCCAAGTTTCATCAGCACAATTATGTTTGAAAGAAACTCTGGATGTTCCTCTAACATCAACTTCAACTGCATGCAAATATCCTTTTGTTTGGGAGTCATCATCTTGTATATCACCACACACAAGCATATATCCCATGTAGATTTTTACTCTCTCTATATGTACTATGTACATAGTGTATAGAGAAGGTATTGTATTGCAGCCAAAAATTCCATACCGACATTTCACCAGAAATACATGTTTTAGGAAACCCTGAATCAAAAAAAAGCATTTTTAGAAAAATGTCCCTATGTGTGTCTGTGGGCAGCATAGCTCAAAAAGGAAAAGATCGTTAAAAACCAAACTTGATATTTAAGTTTGGTATTTTCCAAGGATGCGACATGAAGATTTTAAAGAATATCCCCCACCCCCAACTACCCTTTACATAGAACATTTTTCGAAAATTTTAATTTTTTTAAAACTGGCTCTAACAATTTTGATTAAAATATTGTATATTAAAGATATTTTACCTGACAAATAAAATGCATATCTTGAATTTTTTGGGAATAGCCTCTGAAGACTACTTTATTCGGGATGAATTTTGAAGAATTTCACATAACTGCTAAACCGTAAGAGATAGACAAAAACTTAACACACAAAAAATGTAGAGCACATTAAAACAAACAATTTATGTTATATACATTTTTTTCGTGCAGTTGATCGGTTTTGAGATATTCCTTGTTTTTGTTTTCAGCCTTGAAAAACATACTTTTCTCATACTGGAATTTGTCAACTCCTGTCCATACAAACAAAGGAACTTCAGTCACAAAGCAACCAGCTTATGACTATCACTTTAACCTATGGTACTCCCTTATTGCACTTCTGCTTGCAAGGAAGCAAGTAATAAGACTACTTCTGCTAATTTTTTCTCGATTGAAGTAAATATTAGCATAAGTTTTTTAACAATAATTTGTTGGAAAGGTGTAGAGAAAGTCATGTGAGTGGAACACATCTGATTTTTTTTTTTTGGTTTTATTAGAATGCTCCATTTTATCGAATAATACTACATGTGTGATGTTTTTGCAATTATAGATGCTGGCTCATAAGTAATGTCGTTTTTTAAGTAAAACAATTGACAAGCAATTAACTAATCTTCAAAGTACAGACCACTAGATTCTATGGTCTTGAGTCATCTTTCAGCGAGGTTTATTATCCCACGATGGTACCAGTCTCAGATTTCTGATGTGAAGAATTCGGTGAGACCCACTTGCACTGCTTCAATGTTGTCAAAATTTCTTCCATGTAGGAAAAAGATGACAATCTGATGGTGCGAGATCAGGGCTGTATGCTGGGTGTTGTAGCAGTTTGATTCCTCAAATTTCTAAATTTCTACCTTGGCTGTTCGTGCAGTACGGGGTCTTGCATTATTCTGTTGCAATAGAACTCTATTTCAGTTAACTAATGCTGAGTATTTCCATCTCAAAATTTCATGAACTGGTTCCAATTTTTGAAAATAAATATCCGCATGAATCGCCTGCCTGTTTGGAATAAACTCCCAGTGAATCACACCTTCAAAATTCCACCAGACACACAACATTACTTTGGGACCAAACCGATTTTTTTTTAACGATGACTTTGGCAGGTTGGCGGGGATCAAGCCACTGTTTCGAGGCATCAGGGTTTCGGTAATATACCCATTTCATCACATGTGACAATTCTCCTGTCAAATGTATCATCCATGGGATTACGGATAAGCTGACGACAGATATTCACTCTATGTTGTGTGAGTTCATGAGGTACAGATCTACAGCTTCTGTATGATTTTCCAAGTGTCTTAATGAGGCGATGTTTGGTACCTTTTGATGCACCAAATTCTTCTCAAAGCCTACGCATACTTTTTTGCTGATTTTCTCGCAAAACTTGACATGTACCCTCAATACTTTAGGTCTTCCAGAACGTGGTAAATCTTTAGTGTTTTCGTCTCCATTGTTGAATCATTAAGACCATTGGTGTGCCACATGCTCACTAACGACGCCTTCTCCCATTTCACATATTTTTCGAGCTGCGGCAGCGACTTTATAATCTTGTTTCCAGTAGTGCTTCAAACTTTGTCATATCCATTAACAAGTGAAGACTGATACATGCTCGCAATGTACGCAACACTGGCCATGGCATACTGTATATAGCATTGCCAAACCAAAGAAACCCAATAAATTTTCAAAACACCAAAATCAAAAACGGACATTACTTGTAAGACAACCTAATATGTTCTATGTGTTGCCGGTAAAATGTCTAGGTTTAAGGCTTTAGCAAATTTCTGAAAGTGTTTTATGTATTTATTCACAAGATCACTTTTGTTAGTTGGCCATTGACACCTGACCTAACTATTTTTTATATTATCACTTCTCTTTCACTATTTAACACTTCACATTCATATATGATGTGCACTATAGTTGGTATGTTCTTGTTACAGATGCATGTATGGGTCTTCAGTCATTTTGAACCATTGTAGGTAAGCGCCGATCTTTAAATATAAATGATCTTCAAGCTGTGCTGTAGGGAAAAACAGACTCTGTATGTCCCAGCTAAAGATTTCTTAACAAAAGCAGAATTTCAAAAATGCGTAACTTCCATTTTTGCAGTAGATGATCCTGACAATGTCTCAGCTTTCCTGGCTCTCATATGCAGGAACCAGGAGTGCCACACATTTACTGTGTGTAATACACATTAACCTAGCATTATAATAAGAGTAAATTCTATAATGTTTTTCACATGGGAAGAGTTCTACTCTGCAGCGAATGAGATACATTATCGTATTCTGCGTTGCCAGGTCGCTACACCCACTCTTTTCATATCTACCTCTCACTCACCGACTAAACATGCCAATTTGTCTAGCAACATAATGCTCAATGTAAGGAAAACCTAATTTTTCGAACTTCTATAATCTTGCAGCTTTAAAATTTGGACATACATATTATGCACATGTTTTCTTAAATGCTTATTATTATAATTTATGAATTACCTGCTCTTTTAATACAATGGAACTGCCAGTAGATCCTCTGTATCGCTGTCAGCAGTTATGCCAAAAGACAACAATTCGTCATTGCTGCATTTTTTAAAACATGTTTAGACCCTAAAAATAATACTTTGGGCCTGGCTATGCAATACTTGCCTCTTAGATTTGTCACCAAATTCAGTACTAAAAGCCATTGCACTTGCTCTATTCCTGACTAAACAGCAACTGAAAACTGACTTGAACTCTGTAGGGAATAGAATTAAATAAACACGAGCCCTGATTTTGAAACTAATACATGCGATAGCTGATGCAGCATTCTACAACTAACAAGAGTGTGTTCGCTCTATCTCTCGGCTTTAACAGCTTGCTAAGCATAATAAATGTAATAATTCTTTTAGTATTGTCATGTAAATAGTTTACATTACATCTCTGTGTAATTATGCACGTACTTACAAATAATGGTCATTACAGTGCTTATGCTTATGTGATTTTGATTATGATACAGTACATGGGTATGTTTATTCATGCGTATTATGAAAACTATTTGAGCTAAAATTCTGTGGTTTTTATGGTTCTACTACAAACATAACTCCCTATCTTCCTCATGAACTATTTGTTTGCAAAACTGGAATATTTTGTGTTAGCACAAGTAGTGCTGAGAGACCACTTAGCTCATTACTCCACAGGAATGCAATATGTCAACACAGAAGCACTCTGGTTGGCTGCCGGCCTGGTGGTGCTCAAGGACAAACTTTATTCCATTTGAAAGTCACTGTAATGCTACAAATTATGAGCAACATATATTATAATCGTTTTGAACTAAACAGCATTTGGCAACTTGGTCAAGCAAATTTCACTCTGCTCTTTAGGTTTGCAAAATAGTTCTCTACCTAACACTAACGAAATGTGAAGGAAGTTTAAAATAAATAGGAAGTCAGTGCATAAAGCATAAACCAGGTAACTTACCTTGGTGATTCTATGGCATAAATATCTTCTTGTGTTACACCCTGTAACACAACAATTCACATGTTCATTACACTGTCTACCTGTACTTAGACACTATTATCTTCAGAAATAAATGCAGAATTACTTGTAAAATCATCAAACAACAAATTATTCATACTGAAAACATAAAAGAATAATAAACCTGACTCATTCGTCAAACCAGATAAAACTTTGTAAGATAAAAAAAGTATAAATGTAGGTTTCCAAAACTGTTTCTTAAAAGGAAAACTTGATTTTACTATCAGTTTAGTCTTAATAGATTTCACCTGCAGTGCCATGGTAGTAAAAGTGGGTATTAAACACAATAAAAACAAATTAATCAGAATTAGTTATTTTGAAACTTTGTACCAGGCCTAAAATTCCATGAAAATTACTTTTGTAATTTTTACTAAAAATTATTTTTGTTTTGTTTGTGATAAAACTGTGTCATTAGTAACAATTACGTTTCAATATGGAAATAAAACAAAGGGTGGTTTAAAGTTTAAAATGATGCATACTATTTCACTAATTTATATCTTATTAGAACTTTTTCATACATTTTGTTCCTATCCTCAGCTGTGTTGTTATTGTGAAACATGAACTAGCAAGATAGAAATTAGTCAAATAAATTGAGAGCAATTAAAAAATAAATGAATAAGATTTGTAATCATTTGTTTGAAATCATTGATTTAGGTATGCCATCTTTATTACAACACAATATAAATGTTGTGCATGATTCAGTTTAAACTTGTCACTGTGAGTGTTCCAAATATCAAAGGGGATGAAATTATATCATGCCTTGCAATACATCACTCAGAAAATTAGGACTTTCAGGCTCAGAACTTAAGCCATATATAGGACAGAAGTCCTACACTGGGAGATCCAAGGTTCAAATCCCATCTATGGCATTGAATTTTTCATTCTAACTCTACCTATTTTAACAATATTTTTATATAAAAGATTTAAATATGTGTAAAAACTACTGCATTTTATTATAAACTGCACTTCTAGGAAATGGAAATTCTATGCTGACATGTTTTGCTCTGCAGAATACATAGTATTTGTCTCTACATTTAATTAAGAAAGTCAATCTTTCATACATACCAAATAGCTTTGAGGAAATCCTTAAAATGACTTATGTAGTAGAATCAAAATTATAATCCTTTTACATGTTTGCCAACCTCATACAATTTTGCAAGATAGAATTCAGATGTCCTGTTGATGTGTAATGCAAGTTATGCTGGAAACTTAGCTAAGTGTTTGTTTATAAGCAGAAAGACCAAATATATGATACACCTGACAGCTTGACTATCGTGAGGAGTCTCACATTTAACATAATATAATATCAAAAGACAGTATACACTCTAAAGTTTCTGCAAATGTGAAGCTTACTAACAGGCTTTCCAACTTACAATTAAAATATGCTTTTCCAGAACAAGAAAATGTAATAGTTAACCCTTTTGTTGCCATTTAAACAGATACAATTTTTGCACATAGATGCCAAAATCCAGTCTGCCAAGGTTGGTTTTATGTCCAAATAACTTACAGTTCATGCAACAGATACCATAGTGTCTGTGTGTAATCAACTATTATCTGAACATTCTTAATTCACCTGCGATGTAAACAAATCAGAACACATTCTTTCACAAATGCAGGTATACACACCATGTGGTGCTCAGCTGTACACTTTCTGCCATACAATTGTAAAACTGTCTACCTACCTACGTTTGGCAGCAAAAGAAATAGCTACCTACTTTCACTCTTCTTAGATAATGATTAACTCTATTATGTGTATAATAAATAAAACAGGTAGGCAAGTTGTTATACAGAGTTTTAATGAACTACACCAAAATAATTTCACAGAATATGGAGATTACTTAAATAAGTAATTTGAGATAGGAGACTTATGGCCTGTTTATTGAAATGTCAAAGTAACGGCTATAAGTTTCTGAAGTGCCAGGTCACCACTGGCTAATTTATCAACCATTCGAGAGCATAACGCAAAAAATGAAGGGACATATTACGGCATACCTCTCTAGCATAGTGGTTATGATACTGGCTTTCAAGGGAAAGATAGTTTCCGATTCGGGTCTCGTTCACGTATCGCAGCACTTCGTCTGGAATGAAAAAAATAATAATAAAAAACATTTACTCTATGACAGGAATTGAACTCATGACATTTTGGATAACAGCTTCCCATGTTATGCATTAAGCCACCATTACAGTTGAAACAACGCCTCCAGATTAGGCTACATAGCTCAAGGACGTAATTAATGAATGCTCAGTGTTGCACTGTCAAGTGATTGGTTCGAGATTTTACAGATTATTGCGACATTAAATCTTGAGAACGCTAGTAACGAGCTGCTAAAAATCAATATTTCTATACTCGGGGGGCAGCAGTTTTAAAGACATTCTAAGCCATTTTTTGCTTTAGCACTGACTTATCAGCACCTGATACCCACACGCTTAACGTTATGTTTATCTGGGGACGATGCATCGCCGATCTCAAATTACTTAAATCAGTCGCATGCACAATCTCGCAAATTATTTCAGTGTAGTTCATTAACACCTGTATATTCAGTACAAAATGTAAAATTATCCCGTAAAATGCATACACGTTGTTTTGCAAGTTTGCTGAAGTATTGCATTTGTACATCACTCCAACTGTTTTTTGCAAATATTAGCATTCACATATGCACAACAATACACTGCAAATTTATTACATTGTCATAATGCAGTGACTTACCAGAAGAGCTAAACAGAAGATGGAAATGTCCCAATCCTTCAAGATACGAGTCATTTGTTGCAGTTGTAATTGAATTGTCTGAATTATCACAGAGATAGTGGGCCAACGACAATGCCCACTATTGCCTCCAAATCTTACTTTGTTTTCTCTTCCCGAACAATGTGTGATACACATTCACTGCATTTTTGGCTGTCACTTGTTGTAAAGCTGCTTAGACAAGATGTTGCACCTCGGCTAATTTAAAAGCTTTATACATTCAATGCTGCTTTCAGAAACACCAGTACATTCTACCGTTAAACTGAGTATATTGCTTAATGAAAAAGTAAGGTGCTTTTCACAAAACTTATTATATATACACTGGGAATAATTGTTTCCTTGCTGGTATTACATGTTTCTGCCATTACTTGCTGACTAGAAGGAGCCATTCAACTGCACAATGGATATACATTGTTACATACAGAAATAATAATTAAATGATCAATAATTTTCTTCCTTAATCATTCATAGTATATTATTTAGACAACATTGAAAAGTGTAATATAATATTTCCGTACTCAAGTGATAATTTAAGAGGAACTATTTTGTGGTGGAGAAAAGCAGTAAAACGTTCAGCGACCAATCATAGCCATTGGAACTTGTTGCTTTTGTTGACATTACTGGTGAAATAAGGCTGGACAGAGAATGTGTTTAAACAGCATGTTGGTGGTGTAGTCTGTTTGTTTATGTCCTTATTTCCTGTCTGAGGTTGTCAATTATAGAACATCAACAGTAGCCACTGGTAAACACATGTTGTTGTTTATTCTGTGCCAGGCTTCTTTGTTTACTGTATTGGCAGTTTTTGGTTGAGGTACTGGAACCACTCATTGACAGAGGTTGAAAACTGATAGCATTGCTGGATAGTGACATTTTCACAGTAATGGTAATAACGGAAACTCAGTGCAAGTGGAACCAAGGAGAGAGAATCTTTTGCATATTCTAGGAGGAACAGGAAGACCAAAAGATCTAGAACAATGTGAAAAAGGACTGAGTCATGATTGCTTTATAGAACGTAGCTGCGCAAAGATTTCTGCCAAGTAAAATTTCACACTAACACCAAAATCAATATTTGATATTTTAGGTCTAAAAAGTTAACTTAAAAGTTCAAATTGTAAATTTAATAGATGCAATTTTTTTATCTCTAATTGACTTCCTTAAAATTATATGGAAACTGAAACAATATATCAAGAGCCATTGCAAAAATCCTGAACTCAGCAGCTTCAAAATTGAGGTGATTGGAAACCTATGTGTAAAACCTTACATGAATACTCAGGCTAACAGTTTAAGCAGTAACAGCGCATTGAACAGGTCGTGTCAGACTGAAAAATTCAATGTCATAGCTGGGATTTGAACCACAGATGTCTTGGTATCTAGTGGTCACTGTAACCACTGAGCTGCCATGCCAACATGCCGGCACAGCACTAAATTCCTGGCAAACCACAAGATGATCTCAAAATTATTTTAAGATGACACATACCAATGACGACTTACACTTATATAAAGTCTGGACTTCATTTTTAGCCATTATGATCAATTATTGTTAATGTAATTGTTTTTTCACACAAGCCGTGTGTAGGACAGGAGTTGGATAGGTAGAGTCAGATTGAAAAATTCAATGTCATAGCCGGGATTTGAACCACAGATTTACTGGTCTCTAGCCGTGTGTAGGACAGGAGTTCGATAGGTTTGAAAAATTCAATGTCATGGGATTTGAACCATGAATGCCCTGGTATCTAGCCAGTCGCTCCACCATAGAGCTACCATGACAGGAATTTAATACTGTGTTGTCATGGTAACGCAGTGGTAGAGCAACAAGATAAATACTGGGACATCCGTGGTGAGAGGCCAGTGGTCTAACCACTTGGCCACAGCACAGCCTGTATGACCTCTGTCTACCTAATCTGAGGTGAAAGTGTACTGTGCCAATTCTTGTGAAACCCTTGTGGAAATACTAAAACTAAAAAGGAGTGATAAGAACCCTTCAGTTGAGGGCAACCTATCATCAAAAAAGAAAAAAAAAAGGGAAATCTGCATCATCTAAGAGCAGACATATATCTGGGATGCTCAATGGTGTAGGGAGAAGAATAAAAAGGAAGCCCATAGAGACCAGAAGAACTGGGGATAATCAGCAACCACGTTTGTAAAACAATTTGAATAAAGGTTATCAGCATTTCCCAGCAAAAATATAATTATTTATTTTTGGTTAAATGCATTGCTGCATACAGAATACTGGTCAGTGGATGTGACTTGTTGAAGTATCCTAGATGATGACGAGGAGTAAGAAGAGGGTCCTCATTAGCATATGTATCTTATGATGAACCTAATTTACCTTGAAGGCTGTAAGGATTTTGTTGACTCACTGCAACCAGAGAGACTGATGCCAATGTTTACGATTTTTATGAGGTAGCATTGGCATAAGTCTTAAGACAAGAATATTTCAATAGTACCAAGCTAAATATTCTCAATCAAAGCAATGGACCTACCTTAGTTATCTGACTACTGATTGGGACAGTTATGAAAAGGACCTTTCTGCATTATTATTGGGAACATCCAGGAATGTTAATTTGGTATTGGAAGTGGAGTTGCTTGCCGACCAGCAAAAGTCATTCTGCAATCTTACTACAATAATTGTCATGCCAAGGTCACTGGTTCACCAAGGTGGTCTAAAGAGCTTAGCAAAGTTAGGAAGGAAATAAGGAGAAATTTTAAACTTGCAATAAGAAACAGCATATGGATCCTTAGCAGGCAGCACTGAGCAGTTACAAAAAAAAAAAAATCCATAAAGTTAAAGGCATTATTAAAGGCTATATAGCCAGAGGACAAAAGATATCCTCAGTAGCTCAAGAATTATGAAGTTCATGGCTAAATATGCCAATAAGATAATCGGTGGCATTGAAATGCAATTCATTCCATTTGGATTTTAAGCATATTGCAGTGATCAAACAGTCAATAGGGGGTAAATCAATCCTGACTAAGAAGAATGGAACCTGATCAAAGCCATCATCCTCATAACTACAGTCAGATGAGCTATCAATTCATTTGTACCATTTAAACCAGCATTTAATCTCTCCTACACTGCTGCAACTCACTCAAGGGCTTCATTCACTCTGTTCTGCAAAATTTACAAAAGCTGGGTAAGCTAGCTATGCTCAAATGAAGGCATATCCAAAAGCCTCTCTTTCTTTTTTCTTAAAGGATTGGCTAGACTGGTTGAAGACACATAAGTTACAATGTACTGGGAAATGCTCCACTACACAGAAGCTAATTTGCCTATCAGTCTAGGATATCAATATCATGTAATGTCAACTATAGAGAAGTCATTGACATCTAAACAAATTGCAATTAGTACATTTCTCAAGATAGAAGGTGCCTTTGATAAGACTTCTTGTGAAGTAATAATGAAAGGTCTTCAAGAGCATGATGTACCACTGATATTTGTGGGTGGATACATTTCATGTTAATCAGTTGGGAGCTGACCCTCATCATCTGCTGCCAGGTGCTGCCTACAGGGAAAAATCCTCTCACCCCTGCTTTGGAACCTAACAATGGTTAGACTGTTGCATCAGCCCAGTGATGCTGTATGTTTGGTTTGTTGATGGTATTACTATAATTACCTAACACTGTTGCTTAGTTGTTTCAATCTGCACTTCGGAAAGTTGAGACATAGAGCAATGGAACCAAACTTTGATAGTAAACCAGAAACAAAATTATCCAGCATTTACCAAATAAATTGCCAAGAATGCACCAAAATATACATTGGACAAACGAGGAGAGATTTGAACGTTATAAAAAAGGAACACATGAAAAACATGAAACTCAAATACATAAACATGTGCGCCACTGCCCATCATTTTTGCACAGAGAATCATAATATAGAACCAGAAATAAAATTGACCAAGTATTCAAAACAACCTTAAGAACTAAACACATGGGAAAACATCTTTATTGATAAGCATGAGGGAAATCCCATGAATTTTGAGACTCCTGCCATAGATTACGTCATCTGGTTAACAAGACGAGAGATGGCAGTAGAACTTTTAGTGGAACCAGACACAACATGGAAGCATCAGTCAACAAATTAACTGAGGATAGGAAGGACACTCCCTGAAACTAGTCTTTAAAATTCTCCACTTACTTGTAGGTATTTTTTAAGTGTTTAAAATTTTGATTCATTTTTAAACAATTCCATTATGCTAACATGTATTTGTAAATTCTGTACATTAGTTACATACTTTCATGTAATGTCTCATTAATAACACTGTAATAGCATCACACACTTCAGGAACAATTTTAAACATTTTATGTTTTTAAACTTTCCCCAAATACGTTAGGCTTGTATAAGGAAAAATGTAAGTTAATTCAGCTGATTGATATAACTACTCTGAAATTTGTCTCCTGTTTTGCAATTGTTGGTAAAATTATTCTCAGCAATGAATATAAATCATCAGACACAACACGGGAGCAGTAGTCGACAAATTAACTGAAGGTAGGGAGCACACTCCCTAAAACTAATCTTAAATAAGATCAACATGTAAGTAGAAAATTTTAAAGTGTTTAAAATTTCAACTCATTGTTAAATAATTCTATTATAATGGTGCTTCCACTATATACAAATATTCCTAATTATTTATACATGTAGGCATGTGTTGTATATTTCTTTTGTTGAATGCAATCCTGGGAGCTATCAAATGGAGTATATGGCAATACAGTTTCAAGAACTTGGGTTTCTTGATGCATTTGTGCACCAGATGGTGGTGGACTGTGTACAGGCGTTGATGAAGTAGGATTACTGAACTGAGCTTCAAATAACAGTTTATGTATATTTAGTTTTGTTCTGGCATGCACAAAGGGATCCTTTATTTTTCGCATTTCAGCTGCCACAAGTTCACCAAACACATCATTTTCATCCCTTGTTTCCAGGGTTTTATGTTCGCATGATTTCTCTATCACCTGCATTGTTGAAATATTTATATTCATGAAGTCATTGTCTCCACTTTTTCTTTTCATGGATGACTTCTTGGGTGGGTTCTTATCTGGGTCAGTGTCAGATGTAGTGTGCTGGATTTGTATTTGCACGATTGGCGCTGCATCCTCTGATTCTACAGAAACTAAGTTTGCAGTGTCATCCTAGTGACAAAGGAGAAAATGAATTCAATAATGATAGATATTTTGTACTTGTTTACAACTGATTACAAAGTCATAGTTAATTTCAAACTTAAATTATTAGTGAAAAAAATATATATTTTGAAAGCAGTGTAATTTATATAATACAACAATAATAATGAAGAAACAAAACTCTTTATTTTAATAGAAAAAGTTTACCCTAATTCAGGAAAATTTAGTTTCATTTTTTTCTTTAATTTTAGAGAACCCTGACTGAATGGCAAGAAAAACAACAAAACTTTAAAATAAAGTGGAATCTCCCTTCCTGCATGAGAGTGTTAGACGACAAATATGTTGCAGTACAAGTTCTTGCTAATGCTGTAAATTTGTACTTTAATTAAAAACAAGTGTTCAGTATTGTACTGTTAGCAATGGTGGATTCAGTCTACAATTTTGCTTTTATTGGTGCAGGATGCCAAGGACAATTTTAAAAATGAAAGTGTTTAAAACTATTATATTGACTGAAGAACTGGGAAACAATGCATAAAATCTTCCACAGTATCAACCACTACCAGAAAGAGAAAAAAGTGTTCCATTTATAGTAGTGGCAGATGACACTTTCCCACTAACCACCAGAATTTTGAAACCATTTTCCATTATAGACTATCAAGGGCCTGCAATTTAGTTGAAAACACATTTGAACTTTTGAGTACTGGTGCAGGGTGATCAGATAATCACAACAATTTTAATGAAAGGGTGTTATGGAAGTGATACATATGAATAGAAATTTCTGAGTTGGTTTGTAACACTTAAGTATCATTTACGTATAGTTTTTCCAGAGTGGTTTCGAAGTCATGTGGGCTTCATTGTTGATGGTTTCCAACGGAATTTCCACAGGAAGTTCTATGTTGAAGTGTGACGGTCCCTGGTGGCTGCGTGACGAACCTCCACAATATATTTTATGGCAGCAATTCAAAATTGAATACGTGGCATTGGTTTTTAATGGTGTGGTTTTTAGTGATATGCAGCAGAGCTTGACGTCATTAAAAACCACATCATTAGAACCAATGCCAGGTATTCAACTTTGAATTGTCGCCACAAAATATATTGTGGAAGTTCGTCACTCAGCCACCAGGGACCATCACACCTCAACAAGAACACCCTAATTCAGTTGGAAACTAACAACAATGAAGCCCATATGGCTTTGAAACAGGTCTGGAAAAACTATATGTAAGTGATACTTAAGTGTTACACACCCAACTCAGAAATATTCTATTCACTTATGAGTGTTAAACTGGCAATTTCAGCGACAATAGCTCTTACTGTGATCCATAACACAGTATGTACATAGTGAATAGAGGAGGTATTATAAAGCACCCAAAAATTTGATACCGATATGTCACAGGAAATGCATGTTTTGATGCCCGAAAAGCATTTTTAGAAAAATGTTGTGTGTGTGTCTGTGGACAGCATAGCTCAAAAATGAAAAGACCATTAAATACCAAACTAGGCATTTAAGTTTGGTATCTTCCAAGGATGTGGCACGAAGATTTTCACGAAACCCCCCCCCCCCCCCCCAACTCAAACTCCCTATACATGGAACATTTTTTTAAAATTTTGATTTTCTCAAAAATAGCATTGATGATTTAGATTAAAATGCTTTATGTTCAAGACATTTTTATGACAACCAAAATGTATATCTTTAATCTTCTGGGAATAGCCTCTGAAGACCTATTCATTCTGAATGACTTTCACATAACTGGCAAACCGTAAAATATATAGGCTTACTACATAAAAAATGTAGATCTCATTAAAATACACTATTTATTTCATATACTTTTTTTTTGTGGAGATAAGCGTTTTTGACATATTTCAGATTATTGGTTTCCATTTTAGTCACTTAAATTTTTCTCAAATGTGAAGATATCTTTCTTCTCGTTTCTTGTTTGTTTATTCCTGGCAAGCAAAGAGCTTGGAATTTCAATTGTTTCACATAGTAACTGGATTTTATAGGACGGGACTATCAATTTGGTCCATACATTTTCTGATTTCCCTTCTACTTACAAGGAAGCTGGTAATAAGACTAATTCTCCTTATGTTTATCTAGATTAGCATGATATCAATAACAGATTACCGTTGAATAAAAGGTTTGTTTACTGAATAGCCGGAGGACATGTGAATGGAACACATTAGAATTTTTTTCCCCTTCTACTTACAAGGAATCAAGTAATGATTCTGCTAAAGTTTATCTTGATTATCATGAGATAGAAGAATATGCTTTTTAACAATAATTTGTTACAGAGATGTAGAAAAAGTCATGTGATTGGAACACATCAGATGTTTTAAGAAGGAATGCAACAACAATATCTGTCTATTCTCCATCTGAATTTGTTTAATTTGGAAGACACTGAAAGTGCAACTACTACTTCTGGTGCCTGATACAAAGGAAAATTACTAGGCTTTAGAAACATTTCCTAGAAGGAACACTTTGTCTGCAAAGGAGGTAAGGGATGAGTTTGCCAGTTAGTAGAGTGGAGTACTGTGACAGAAAATTTTGCTTAAAAATTAGGTGGAGCATATCTATTTAAAAAGATGAAGGTTCTCATCAGAAACATGATAGATTTTTACACAAAGACTTTAAAAGAATAACATGTATTACACTTTAATTATAAAGAATATATTTAAATATTAATTACTCAATGTACCTGTATTTCCTTTGGAATCTTTCTGCTTGTTGGATTTAGCAAACTTGTACTTTTCATGAATCCCACAAGAGGAAATTCAAACCACTTTGAGTTGTAAATATCATCAGCTTTACTTGCATTTTTTTTTACTTTTTTGACCTTTTGTAATTCCCTGCTGTAGTATCTTCCAGTATTCATTCAAAAAATGAGCTAGGTCAGGTAAACACTCTGTTTTCTTCTTTTTATTTTTGTAATCCCTTAGGGAATATATCCCAAATTGTGGGTTTTTCCATGAATCTTGTTGATTAATTGCATTTTTCCTTTCATCCATTCCATTTTTTTTTCTAGAAACAATGCATTAACCACCTGTTGTCTTCATTAAGACTTCCTGGAGGGTGAGCACAAAGTTAACGGAATACATGTCTCCCTCAACATGGCGGAAAGCAATTTTGTTTAGCCAAGACATGTTGACCATTGGAGACACTTGCTTAGTGCTGACATGTTGAGTCAAGATTTGTTGACCATTGGAGACATTTGCTTAGTGCTGACATGTTTAGTCAAGGCATGCTGACCATTGGAGACACTTGCAGGTGCTGACATGTTGAGCTCTTCGTGCTTTGTTGATTGTTGTCCAAGTTGGTCTTAGAAAGCGGAGAATCCTCGTGGCACTAGATGCCCACAATTCAGTTCAGCTCAAGTGAGAATCACATGTGGGGACTCCAGGCAATGAAAGGGCAGATGAAGCTGCCCAATTTTTTATTGGACCCAAACCAGTTCTGGGGCTATCATCAGGTTTGGTGAAATTGGCTATCAGGGACTGATTGCTTGGAGTAGACCAGAAGTACTGGAACTGATAGGGTAGAGCCACCTCAAGACTCTCATACAGACATTGGGAATAAGCAGGTCAGGGGAATTGCCAAAATTAAGCAAGATAAAGCTCTTATAGGCAATAGGACACTGACCCCTTCTGGAGCACCTGCACAGAATGGAGCAGCAACGAATCCTGTCAACAGGCAGATGAGACAACTCTCCATCTACTGTGTGAGTGCCCAGCACTTATTCATCAAAGAACCCTCATTTTTGGGAGTCAATTTCCAAAACTGGAGGAGCTTTCAAAAATCACAGCCCAGAGTCTGATTCAGTTCATTTTAAACATCATGCTTCTGGATTGACAAAAATAAGATTGAGGACGTCCAATAGATCTGCAAGGTCGCAGTGCTGGGAGATCTTACCCCCTATATACTCAATAGCTACCCTGTCAGTAACTTCTTTCGCCTTCACTGACCAGTCATTTCATTTCCTTGGTTTGCAGTCCACTCTTTCCTCCACCCTCATCATATATTTCTTCTTTCCTAAAACATTTTCATATCGGCTAATTTTTTCACTGACTTCCCTGAAATTTTAAACCTATAATGGTAGTGACAATTTTTATTTACTTCACAGGGAAGCAAGGGTATCTCAACCTTTAAAGGTTAAACCAAAGGTATCTTAATGAAGATACACCATTGGATTCTGAACCATGTCAACATGGGTCCTCCTCTATGCCTGCCCAATATTTGTTGGTTCAAATCAAAGTCATTCTCATTATATTTTCACTTTCCCTCTTTAAAATATGGCTGATCCATTTCCATTATTTCCTTACTGCTTCCTTTCTAATCAGTTCTCTTCTGTAAGTTTTTTTTGCTACCATAAACCCATCATACTCCTTAGACATCTGTTTATGAATGCTTGTAGATTCTTTCCATAAATAAAAAGGATTTAACATTTGTGCTGAATAACCTGAGGTTTAGTTTTCATATTTGTTTGGATCTCCAATTGTTATACACCACAATTGTTATAAATCTTCACCTTTTGTAACACTTTTTAAAGTAAAATATTTGCAAAGCATTTTTCTTTCCTTCCCAGGGAAGGTAACTAATGACCTTTATTTACAAACCATAATTCTGGGTTCTACGAGGCTCAGCTGATAAGTTTCCAGGCCTCACACAGATATGGTGCCACTAGGCCAGTTAGATGGTAGCATCATATAGCTTAACTGTGGACTAGCTAGTATCCATAGATACAGGTGAACAGCCTGTTTAGTTTTTGAATGACATTTTAAACAACACTTTAAACTTTAGAGTTTTCACAAAAATGGAGGATTTGGAAAAATGAGCAGTGATTAAATACTTCCATTTGAAAGGATTAACACCTAAAGAAATCAAGGAGAAAATGGACAATACATTGAAAGACTCTGCCCCTTCATATTCAATGATTAAAAGGTAGGTTGCACAGTTTAAAATGGGACGTGAGAGCACTAGTGATGAGCCTTGCTCTGGATGCCACGAAGAAGTGACAACTCCAGAGATGATTGAAAAAATTCATTATTTAGTACTGGAAGACTGCAAATTAAAGTTGTTTGAGGAATCAGAAGCTATAAACATATCAAAAGAAAGTGCAGGTAATATTTTGGACTTTCACAAGGTCTGTGCAAGATGGGTGCCATGTTTGTTGACACCTGATCAAAAGTTGCAAAGAAAAACTGTTTCTGTTAAGAATATGGAGCTCTACCATAAAAATCCCAGTGAATTTTTGAGATGTCTTATTAACATTGATGAAATTTGGATACTCACTACACTCTAGAAAGTAAATCACAGTTGAAACAGTGGATGTGCCAGGTGAACCAACTCTAAAAAGCCAAAGTTAATTTTGTCAGCTAACAAGGTTATGGCAAATGTTTTCTGGGATGCACACAGAATTATTTTTATTGATTACTTGGAAAAGGGTAAAAGTATCACTAGTGACTACTACGCAAGATTACTGCAATGTTTGAGTGACCAGCTGAAAAGAAAAAGACCTCAATTGGCAAAAAAAAAAAAAAAAAAAAAAAAAAAAATCTGGTTTTATTACGACAATGCTCCAGCCCATCGTTCAGTCACTGCAATGGGAAAGATGTATGAATTAAAGTTTGAATTGCTTGAACATCCACCTTATTCACCAGAGCTAGCGCCCAGTGACTGCCACCTGTTCCCAAACCTCAAACAATATCTTGGAGTATGAAGATTTCACAACGAGGAGGTCATTGATGCGGTAAACAGCTATTTTGAGGACCTCGATAAATCGCACTACAGAGATGGTTTAATTAAATTAGAACACTGATATGACAAATGCATTATCCTTTCTGGAGATTATGTGGAGAAATAAAGAAAAAAATATGTTTTAAATGTTGTTTTCATTGAGAGGCTCAGGACTTATCAGCTGACCCTAGTATGTAGAAGATGGTTATGGAGCAATTCCATACATAAGAGACTGACATTCATAATACATTTTTCTGAATGAACCAAAATCTCACGAGTATGAGCAGTTTTGAGTTTTGACTACGTCATTTGATAGAAATAAATACACAGGATTAAAATGATTAAAAAAATGGCAACCACGCTCTGCTACCATTTTGTACTGGTAAAATTAGAAAACCTAAATGTGAAAATTCAAAAGGGATCTTAAAGTATAGAAACTTATTATAGCTCTAAAATAAGGAAACAGTTTTATATGGTGAGTAGAAATAAAAGCTCTTAAACTTTCATAGTTAATTGACATACTAAACTAATTTTTTTCAAATAAAAAACTTGAAGTTTCTCTTTTAATGTACAAAAATGGTGAACAAATGTTCATGAAGTTACATAACCTTTATGTGTGACTTTACGCAAGCCTTTAGAATGAATAGTAGTATTGATTTCCTTGGTAAATAAATAATTGTAACTATTTCAAGACATGAAAGATTCTCCCAAAATGGCTGTAGGTAATAAAAAAGATATAAAATGTCAATTCACCAAAATGTATTCCCCAATTTAGCCCTATCAAAAATTACCCACATTGCCTTTCCTGGTTATACTGTCATAAATGTGCTTGCTATAACTGTTTGCCGTGACATTCCTCTGCCTTGACAGTGGTGTCCAGGCTTCTATCCCTTCAGAGAGGGTGGTTGTTTCTCATTTCTACCACCTGAGGATAACACACTGATAGACAAGTGTCCTTAGCAGAGGTTGTCTAGTTGGTTGTTATATTGTTATATAAGCCAAGACGTGTACCTCTGATCTGGCTGTTTGAAACTGTGACAAGGGGTGAAATTCCAATTTCATATCAAATATTTGTTCATAAACATTTTATAACATTTTTACAAGTTAAATAGTGCAATTTTAAACAGTTTCATTTAAATAGCTTTCAAAGGATTTGTTTTTAAAGGAGGTTTTAAGCTTTATTAGAAATTTTTAAAACGAAAATATTCTGATTATTGAAGTTAGGATACAAAATGTGCTCCTTAATAAACTGACTATTTTCATAACAGACTACAGCTGTGAGGTCGTCTCCTTAGCGCGGTGGTAGCGCAGCTGCCTACCAAGCGGGAGACCTGGGTTCGATCTCCAGTACCGGCGTGGGGATATTTCCCTCGCTGGGAGACCTGGACCGGGGTGCACTCAGCCTCGTGAGGTCCCTAGGGGGCCAATTGAGGAGCTACTTGATGGAGAAGTAGCGGCTTCAGGTCGTGAGGACCGCATTAACCGGCCGGGAGGGGCTCGAGGCGCTGACCACGTCTCACCCTCCAACACTGCACCCCATCTATGACGTCTGTAGTGGACCGAGATGGGGGACGCAGCGGCCGGGCAGTAGGTCAAGGTTCCCCGTGAGCTGTTGTGCCATGGAGTTACTACAGCTGTGAAATTATGCACATTACAGTGAACCATAATAAAGACAATGACGAAAAAAAAACAAACAAACAAACAAAAAAAAAATAAAACTGACATGAACCTAAAGGAAATAAAATAAGATATTCATATTTATTTTACTCACAGTTATTTTTGTTTTTCAGGCCTATCTACAAGTAATATTAATTTTTGTATACTGGGATTTAAGAACATAGTACATGGTGATACTACAAATTCATTTTTAATAAGAAGTATTCCTTAAAGCTTCTTTACATGACACATTCACATACAAAATAACAGCAGAGAGAGAGAGAGAGAGAGAGAGAGAGAGAGAGAGAGAGAGAGAGAGAAAATGCATATGAAATGCTATTTTTACTTTTTTAAACTTACAATGTTTGAGGTCATTTACAATATGAACTTTCATGGTTCTCCAAATCCCGTGATTCAGACAAATGCAGAATATATAGTTGAATCACTTGGTGCATTGTGTCATAGCTTGCACCACAGAATCACAAAATGCAGCAGACAAATAGTAATGTTCTACTATTTTTTTTTTTTTTTTTTTTGCTTCATTTGTATAGCCCTCTTTAACATCAATGGTCATATCGGGGGCTTTCACTTGTGAAACTGTAGGTTCAGAACATTAGGTTTAACTTTATATTACTAAACACGCACACATTCACTCTCACATTCATACTTCCAGACTCTATGGGGGATAGGGAATAATTCTGGTTAAAGAGAAATTCCCCGCCCCAGCCGGGAATCAAACCCGGGACCTCCGGGTGAGAAGTCAGCTCGCTGACCACTCGACCACAGAGGCAGTCTAATAATGTTCTACTATTGCTTTGATGATAAACTGGAACTTGTGGATCAGTCTGACTGATGTTCACCTGAAAGGTGAGCATACTTAATGATATATTTATATATCACCAACACACAATAAACTTTATGCATGGCCAGAGCATGACCAAAATCACTTCAGGATATCTCCTGAATGATAATATTTTTGGTAGGTACAGTCAGCCTGAAAAATTCAATGCCATAGATGAGATCTGAATCATGGTAACATGCCAGCATTAAATTCCCCGACTCACATTTATCCCAGTAAACCATAAGAAGATCTCAAATTATTACATTGAGATGACTTATCCAATGACAACTTACAATGTTGTTAAGTACTACTAAGTCCTGGTCTTCATAGTAATTTATCAGGGAAAACGCAAGTGATTTGGGGAATCTAATGTCATGCTGCCATGGTAGCTCAGTGATCAGAGTAGCTGGACGGAGACCGGGAAATACATGCTTCAAATTCCAGCTATGGAATTGAATTTTTTAGGTTTACTCTACCTATCAAACTCCTATCCTATGCATGCCTTTTGCAAAGAAAAAAATTAACACTAATATGTTTGGTTTTATTATGTACAGCACAAACTAACTGTTCTACTTTTTCAATCTTGTCTCAGATGAATCAGCCACCCATGCCACTCTTTTACTTGCCCTTCAATTGCATCAACAGCTCGTTTCCCATGATAATATTCAGATTTAACGTATTTGAAAATGCTATGCTTTGATGCCATTTTCTCTGCTTGTCAGCAGCTAATCCTCTTATTGCTAGGTTGGCAATTAGTTTTACTTCTTCTAGAGACTTGGGAAGTACTTCTGCAATGTGTTTTCTGAACTTTTACAAAATGCAACAAGTGTTGTATTTATGACATCTCTTGCTTCCTGCTTACAGTTCATCTTGTCATCATCTTCGCTGCAACTGTTTTACATTCTCTTTTTGTCTTGATCAGGCCTTATCAGTTCTTTTAGTCTTGCTGAATTTGCACTTTTGTTTCTTTCTTAGTAATATTTTCTTTACTTTTGCATTTTCCATAGGGATTCTGCTCTCTTAGATGATGTCTATATTCTTGTTCTCTTTCTGATGTTTAGCTGTCTCCTCAGAATGTCGAGGTCTGTATATTGACTGAGAGCAACAAGAGTGTGGAACAGCAGCCTGTTGCCACTATTACCAAAAATCCACTGACTTTAGAAAAAAAATGCCCAGCTACCTTTCTTGTAGGTAATGTGATATTAACATAAAGTTTTTTAATACTAGTAATAATGCAATATATATAAATTTGCTATCCCGACTATAAATCACTCTTCTTTAGTCTCTTTATAAAACTATTTACACTTTGAAGCAAAGTCTCCAATAACTCTACAAGTATTTGGTTCCATTCATTAATTGTTCTATTTGGGAAGAAAGATTTACTTATGTCAGTTTCCTGTTCCTTATTTCTCATTTTTTTCACTGATCATTTCTCTTAGAGTATAATGGCTTGAATATGTCTCCATGCAGACTTCCCCTTACAGACTCTAAAAATTGCACATAACTTTGCTGAAGTGTTTCCTAGGAAGTAATAATGCTGGTATGAGTTTTGAATAGTTTTCTTCTGTCTACAAATTTAGCTACTCTGTTTTGAACTCCCTCGAATGCCAGTTTTTGCCCAACCTGATATGCATGCAGCACTATATTCTAATATTGGTCCAACTAAAGATGTGTATGCTAAATTTCATAACTTTCCATTTTTTAAAATCCTCATAACAAAGTGTAATGCTTTCCACACCTTCCCTATGACTGAATTTACATGTTCCCTCCACTCCATACTACCCCTAGATATCTGGAGCTATTTACCTTGAGTATTTTCTTATTGTCTAATTTATATATTTATGTTTTCTATTATTCTTTCCCTAAAAATCCTAATTCATAATTTATTTTCCCACCTACAAGGCTTTATGCAGTTCAGTGTAACAGACTGACACTGATAAGCAGTACATATAAAAAAAACAGAAAACCTGTTTATAAATTAAATATAAATTTAGAAGTGTTTCCTGTGAAGCTCAAGATATTATAGTAATGAACTAGTGAGTCTTTAATTTTTTTTTTTTTTTACATATAGATCCTACTATATCAGTTCTGTGTAAGCACCAATTTTGGTGAAACTTTCTGTAAAACAAAGACTCATACTTCATTACTCTGTTTAGAAATGTTTGTATTTGGAGGAGCACATCACTGTGAATCAAGGAAAACCTAGTGTTTATGTAGAAAAGTAAGAAAGAAAAAAAGAGACAGGTCTGAACAAATTTCAATGTTTATCTTGTAAAATGTGTGCACAAGAAATAGAAACTGATGCATTTTTCATTGTGTTTTGCATTCACCAGGTTCTTTAACATTAAATTATGTTATTATCTGTTATTTTTGAGTGTTTTATAACTGAATAAGGCACCTCAGGCTTACTTAAACTATTAAACTGACATTACCCTTGATATGACATTTCTGTAGAATTGCTCTATAACAAATAAAATAGTTATAGCACTTTTTCTGAACAACTTACCTTGATGTTCTTATGTACACATAGAGTTTCTGTTGAAGATCTGTCAAACCATCTCTTCTCTTCTTTAACTTCTGTTTTGGTTTCAGTTTCACTGTTCTTGCTGCTTTCATTGCATCCCATTATACAATCTTTTGAAAGAAGTTCTTTCTGATTCAATGAACACAAGTAATTGGTAACCACAACCTCTTCTTCAATTTCTGTTTTGGTGCCTATATCACAATCACTGCCACTTGTAACATTTTCACTCTTTACTCTCTCTACATCTTCAGAAAAAAGCTCTCTCTGATTTTGTGAACTTGAGCTGGAAACAACCATCCCTTCTTCAATATTGGTTTTGGTAATTATATCACTGTTATGTGAATAAAAGTCTGGGAAATATGACTCTTCTTTGATTTCTATTTTAACATCCATTTTATTTTATTTTCTTCATTTAATATTCTTGAGCTTCTTTAGCAAATCTGTGGGAAAAGAAACACATAATAGTATGAAATATTACCATGAGTTTTACTTATTTATAGTTTTAACTACAATACATTTTTAACAATGTTTATCATACAGCATGGAGACACATAAAGTAACAATGGTAATCTGGTGGTAGTTTGTTTAATTGAACATTTTTAGTATTTAAAGGTCTCCTAACTTGCTTTATTATTATGATTTGGCTAATCTGTATTCATTATGTACAAGGGTCACTAGATAGTATTAAGACAGGAAATAATGGACACTCCTATAAACGTTTTGTTTATCCAGTTTTACAAAGTATCCCTCCTGGCACTATATGTAGCCTTATATCCTCTGAAGCCACTGCTGAAAGCATCCATGCCACTCAGTTTTTGGGCATTACAGATTACTCCTCTCTGTATGCTGCAATAGCTTCTTCAGTGCTAGAAAATAGGTAACCCCAAAGCTAGTTCATCTTAGGGAACAGGTAGAAATCACATGCCAGATTGGAACTATAATATGGATGAAATCAATAGTTCTTCCTCAGTTCCTTGTAGAAACTCTATTGTTACAGTAGCAGTGTGTCATGATGCAACAAAATTACACTTAGTCCTGTCTTTACATGCTCTTCTTGGACTTTTTGAAAAACTTTCAGAAGGTTACTTCTGTGTACAATTTTGCAGTAACAGTTTTCTGATTTTTGAGCACAACTGTTCTCAAGTGATCAGTTGTGGAGAAGAAAGAAGCAATCATTTTATTTCCAGCACTCCTTGCTCTCTTGATCTTAGCAAGTGGTTGTTCATCTTGGAACACACAAAAGTAGTAGCATTTTGTTTCTAGGTCAAACTGGTGTATCCATGTTTTGTCACCTATAACAATGTCTGAAACACAGCAAGATTTTCTACAGTCAAATCTTTGCAGCATTTCTTGGCACAATTCCATCCAGTGGAGTTTCTGTAATTCAGATAAATAATGGGGTAGCCATCTTGGAGACATATTTTTTACACAAAGGATTCATAAAGAATAGTTGAAACACTGGCAAACTAATTGCTAATGGCAGCTCAATGCTCTTGTAAATTGGTCTTGAATCTTCCCTAATCATGTTTCCACTGTGGTGATGTGTTTGTCAGTCACTATTGTTGTTGGTCTGCCATTCTTCTCTTCATCTCTAAGAGTTTGCTGCCCCTCCTTGAATTCTCTAAACCAGAGGAACAAAGTGGTACATGACAAAGAACAGTCCCCAAAAGCCCCATCAAATGCTCAAGTGACTGCTTTTCATTTAAGTTACAAGAACATTGTACAAAAATGCTCTCTCTGAATCATCATTGCACTTGCAAGAATGTCCATACTTCCCGGATTTCAAACATAAAATGAGGGAAAATAAATTATGCAATAATGCTCTGCTTGCTACCATTACATTACCACTGAGTCACTTATTTTGACAAAACAACAATGCTTTCCCCTAGAGTGGCTAATATTGCATATCCTGTGTATTATTACAGTAAAGCATGTGTTAAATTGCATTATTCCAACATAAATTTTAATCTTGGACACAACAGAGCTTTCTACCTTTTAATAAACATTGACAGAAATATGTATTCTTCAGAACTTCAACCTGATTCAACAGCAATTCTGCTAAACTGTATTTGCCCAGCAACAAGATGCCAATAAGCACAATTTAATCAATGTTTAAACAGAAGACAGATACTGACTCTTATGGTTACATCATTCAATAATGTTAACATCCCAAGAACTAAAGAACGTTCAACAACAGCACTGCCCAGGCTTCAGAATTAAGTATGCTTCAAAATAACCCAAGGAGAAGCCAAACAAGAAACAAGCTTTTGGTTCACAAGAACCTGGTAACAAGACTGAGAATGGATTCCTTCTTCTTCTAATCAATTTTTCACATTCAGACTTCATTTATTTTTAACTGACCAATGATACTTTTTTTATCTGCCTTCAGTTTTGCCAACTTAATGTGGGTTAATCAACATCAATATTCAAAAGAATTGTAACTAAAGCAAGATCTATTGGCTGTCTTATGTCATAGTCAGAATAATCTCTACAGAGAAGAGTTTGCACAATATACATCTAATATGCCATAGCCAGGAACAAGAATGAGTTAAGTTAAAACTTAACCAGGCCTTGCTTCCCATTCCTGGTGCCTAGGAAAGTTCCCATCCATTGTGAATGCTCCTAATGAAATACATGTATTTCAACTTTGTCATTCTTATTCTGGTCAATGTTACCGGCTATTTGAATCAGCCTTTAGTTTACAAATGATCATGCTTTCAAAGTATCATTTTAGTAATCACTTTTGTTTTTTTAACAAGATGGCCTATTACAAACAAAAAGGTTTAAGTTTCCCAGATAACTTCAATTAAAACTATTTCTTAATTTCCTGTTTATAAATTAGCATATATATTACCCCATGCCAACCTAGTTTCACTACAGTTGAAATAAGTTTGATTTAGAGCAATAACAGGTTATAGCAATAGAAATAAAATGCTTAAAGTAAGGTTTAGATAATTACACATTTAAATGCAAGGGCAATATTGTTGAATACCCTTGCAGATAAATGTATGTTAGTATATTAATAGAACACCTTTTGGGGAAAGCCAGTGAAGTTATTTAACATGTTAAGTATGCAAAATGAAATTTTAATCAATGCAACTCCAATTCTTTACAAAGGATATCTGCAACATGTGATACCATCCACAAGGAACAGGAGGAAGTATGGCAGTGATTCTAGATTGATTACACAGAAGCTGAAACAGTTCCAATAAGTTAATTTTTCAAGTATAATTTCTTTTTTTTTTTCTTTCTTTTTTTTAGTGTTTAATACCCAGTTTTACTACTGTGGCACCGCAGTCAATAACACCTGAAATGAAAATGGAGCACCGGTGGAATGTGATGAGAAACTGGAGAACTCGGAGAAAATCCACTCCTGCACTGCTTTGCCCATCACTAATCTCACATATAACCATTTGGGATTGAACCCAGGCCATCTAGGTGAGAGGCGAGTGGTCTAAACACTCGGCCACAGCACAGCCCAAGAATGATTTCAATAATTTAAATAAATGTATATATAAAATTTTAGCTAATTTCCACTTATCCTGGGTGTAATATATCTTTTAATAATGAGGAAATGCAGAAAAAGCTTCACACATTTCAATATAATACGTGGAACAATTGACGAACTTTGAAAGGTAACTTTTATATAACTTTTTGTAAAATAATGCTCATGCCAACTTTGATGTATGAATGCCACACACTGGTGAATAAGATACAGAAACAAAATACAATAATCTGAAATGAGATTTCTAATTCTGGTGAAAGGATACCCATTAAACAACAGAACATATAATTTAATTTGACAAGTCGAGTAATTACATTAAACAACACTTACATAAGATTTTTGCTGCAACATGTTTGAAGGATTGGTTTATATTGATGAAATAAGGCAGCAACAAAACATATTTTCGTTAAATGATAAAAATATGGCAAATTGAAAAGAAGTATATAGACGAATTGACAACAGAATCCCAAAGCTTGCCTTCGAATACCACCCTAAAGAAACAAGAAAAGGCTGTGAAAAGATGATATGAGACTGGAGCAGGCTAATGGCCTAATTAACAAGAGGAAGTACACAATTTTAATTTTTTGCTTGTATACTTTGTCGAGACCCCGGCATCCCTGTATCTAGACACTCAGTTTACACAATAAAATTCAATGCTCTTAACCCTTTTAGTGCCAATCGTGATCTCAAAATTATGAAAATTGCAAATTACAATCTAAGTGTGATGCCGTTTTCATATGTTTTAACTCTTTCCAGCAGGAAAGCCTGGCTACTTTCTATGTCATAACCATAGAGAAAGGTTTTCTGGAGTGTTTCAGTACCTTATCTTCACTCCAAAGCACTAAATTACTCCAAATTTAATTTCTCTAGCCAGAGTAGGTTTATGCTGGTTGAAATGGCATAGTCTAGCCGAAGGTTACAAACCATAGAGAAAATAAGAGTTGCAGTTTGTAATGTATTAGAAGAAAGCGAGTGATTTTGAATTTTCAGACCTTGTTGAAAGAGTTTCTGATATTGACGTAAGAGAGCAGGATATATATTATAGCTTCAGCAATGAAAATGCATCCAATAATAATGGACCTCATACGCATGCATATAATCGGTGCACTTATCAAAATGGATTCACGGAAGTGTAACCAAATGGCAAATACAATGTGAATCAACCATTCAGCTATGCAATAACACAAGTGCAGTACAGTAATCTATGCTATATTTGTATCTTATTGCTTTATGCCATTTCATTAATAGTGGTATCATGCTTATATGTGTGCTTGTTGGATTTTTTTTTCAGTTTCTGGTTCTCTAAATTCATTTTTTGTATTTTAAAAAATAAAACACCAGACCGAAACATGATGCTGTTTTAGTAAAGAAATATTTATACTTTCATTTAATTAGCCTGAACTTTCTGTGTGTTAAGCTTTTGTAATTACTGATTATTTTGGGATTTTTAATTTTATTTTCAATTTTTTCTTTTGTTTTTAATGATTTAAAAATATTGAAGAGACTTCTCATCCATTATACAGTAGACAAAAGGGTTTACCAAAAATGAAAAAAATGATTCAGTTCTCGATATCATTTGGTACTCATTTTATTATTTACAATTTAAAACTATGCATTCTCCTCTAAAATTGCTTGGCACTTTTCAGATAATATTTTGCTGTTCAGGCTGGTACTAAAAGGGTAAAGCATTACTTCACAATTTATTTTTGGGAGATTATTCACAAATAGACAAATTATAAACATTTGGACCTTAAATGCTAAAGATTCTATACAGGGTTACTACAAAAGAAATAGACAACTTCAACCGCCTGTAAAACAAAAACTATTAGAGATAGCAACCTAATTATTTTGGAGGTATGTTGAGAAACTCTCAAAGTTTCATTTGTTACTATTGGTAACGCTGTAGTGTTTTGTTTGTTGTTGCAGAAGCTGAAATGGCGGAAAATCCTGTGGAAAAGGCATATTGCGTGTTGGAATTTGCTAGAACACAATCAGCAACTGTTGTCCAACGACATTTTAGAACACGTTACCACAAAACGCCACTGACTAGACAGGCAATCTACAACTGGTATAGAAAATTCGAGACAACGGGATGTTTGTGCAAAGGGAAGAGCTCAGGAAGACCAAGAGTTTCGGAAGAAAACGTTGAACGTGTTCGTTCTGCCTACATAAGAAGCCCACAGAAATCGACATCTAGGGCAAGCATGCAATTACAAATTCCACAGCAAACTGTATGACAAATCTTGCGGAAGCGACTGCACATGATGCCTTACAGATTACAGATGTTGCAGTTTCTGAGTGAAGAAGATAAGGTCATACGGCGTGACTTTTGCATCGACATGTTGCGACATGATGAAGACGATGCTGGTTTTTGTGAGCGCATCATTTCATTTTTGTGGTAACGTGTTCTAAAATGTCGGACAACAGTTGCTGATTGCGTTCTAGCAAATTCCAACATGCAATATGCCTTTTCCACAGGATTTTCCACCATTTCAGCTTCTGCAACAACAAACAAAACACTACAGCCTTACCAATAGCAACAAACGAAACTTTGAGAGTTTCTCAACATACCTCCAAAATAATTAGGTTGCTATCTCTAATAGTTTTTGTTTTACAGGCAATTGAAGTTGTCTATTTCTTTTGTAGTAACCCTGTATAATGTTGTTAAATATATTGAAACCCGTTTGTTATTTTAAAGATTTAGTTGCACTCTCATATTCTCAAAAGAGCACTACAAAACAGCATTTGTTTTTATCCATGATAGCAGGAGTAGTCTTATTACAAAGGGCTGAACTACTAACAAGCTGATTGGATGTGCCTTAGTTATTACCAAACAATTTAAGAATGTTAGATAAAAGAATAAAAATGATGTTTTATAATAAAACTTTAGCTGACAATCAGCAGCCAAATAATATACATTTTAATTCTAAGAGTGATTTAAATACATAATGGTTCTGTCTCTCGAAGAAGGCATTTATAACAGTCTCTGCACTCAATGGTGGTCTATGCTTTCCACTCTCACTAACGAGTATACCAGTTGTCTCCAGCTTTCTTGCTAGCGATAAAATTGTTGCCAGTATAAGCTAATGCATCAGCATGAGAATTGATGAGAGAACAAATTCCTGCATAATGCCAGCATTTGCCAAAAGAGGTACTCATATACATTTACAGCAGACAGCTAAAATAATGATGATAATAATAATGAAGTCTTGACTTATTTCAAATATCATTTATATATTTGACGTTCATCATGCTGCATAAACTTAATTGATTTGAATTATGCAATAATAAATTGTTGATGCTTGTTATAAAATACAGTGTGATCTATATAAACCTAAACCATTTTAATAGGGCATAATTTCTCTTTAAAAGATCATAGAAATGTGAAATTTGTTTTAAAGATCTCAGGGAGAAGCGATAACAATCATAGTAACAATTGATTAATGCCATCTGCTTACTATACTGATGACAGTCGCAGCTCTTTGACATGAGCTATATGAATAGCTTGATTCCTGCCTCAATCAATGCTATGATTTGTTTGGAGAGTTCACTAGCCTTCTTCAAACATTTATAACAGTCTCTGCTCTCAATGGTGGTCTATGTTTTCCACTCTCACTAATGAGTATGCCAGTTGTCTCCAGCTTTCTGGATAGCGATAAAATTGTTGCCTTTGTCAAAACATCCCATACATTAAATTCCCTTCAAAATTCCTGTTGTGTTCTTACTAAGGAATTTGTCTTCCAATATGTTTTCACAGTGAAAACATGCTCTCAAACTGAGTATTGCATGTTACTGTTATAACTGCAAACTAAAGACTGTCTACAATCTCATGAAAATGCTCGTAATTTCCATCAAAATCATCAATATAGTCAACAGATGGCATTGATCAATTGTTATCAACTCTCCCTGAGCCATTGCGATCATTAAAACAAATTTCACATTTCTATGAGCTTTCAGAGAGAAATTATGTGCTATTAAAATGGTTCAGGCTTATGTGAATTGCACTATATGTTGTAAATATACACAAGGAGATCCACCCTCCAAGCAACTTTCCCTTCCTCCTTGCTATACTGGGCTTAATTCACCTACAAGATAGGGACTGCATTACCCAAATGCAGCTTTTTGTAACTTGGTGCAAATAATACTAACATTTTACTGTTGAGGCTGCAAAGTACCTACCATAGAAACAGCTTTTATAAAGTTTAACAAGAGCTGCAAAAGGTGTACTCCCTGAAGAGCTGAAGTGTTGCATTTGCAGAAAATGGCCACTTTTAGAAAAGCTTTTACAACTCTTCTTGTAAACATTGCAAAAGTTGTGTTATACCAAAGTAAAATAGTGAGAAAAAAAACTACCAAAAGTTATTAAGCAGAAAAAAGCTGAGTTAAATTAGACTGAATTATATGAAAAGTTGCTGAAATTACACTTAAATTAGTCTGTATACGCTCCAGTTTGAGTTTATGTTTCCACAGTATATTTTGGGAATTAACATCACAGATCTTAATATTTCTTCTGATCAAGGAACCGGTATATAATTTAACTCTTGAGTAAATCAAAATAAGATTTAGCATGTATGCATATGGTGCTAAAATTAGTAGTTGTCAGCAAAGGTATAAGCGTTAAAGCTTAATGTCACTTATATGAGTGCACCATGTGTCAGAATTTTTAACATGGTTACCAATGTTAAAATTATATTGATATAACCTGATTTGTTCATAATTGTTATGTTCTGTGTACAATTTATTAGCAAATTACTTTAGCCTCCTAATATGTCATTATTTTTTGTTCACAGCACACGAAATTATATATATATGAATGTATTTTTAAGTTTCACAATGTAGCTACAATTCATAATTGTGCACTTTGACAAGTTTTTAATACACAGTAATGGCAACTTTCCTGAGTCTATGGGGCACAGTCCTACAGGCAGTAAGTAACCGATCAGGAATAAGAATATGCCAGCTTGTGCTATTTCGTAACAATGGGACAGATCTAGTCAGGAATATAATAATGAAAGGTATAGTTACACATACTTAAAACATCACAATGCTGGTATTAGTGTATTTACAACTGGGGAAATATTAAACGTAGTTTTCTTCTTGTATTTGCAGCAATAATCAATAATTACATTAAAAAATTACAGGCATAATTAAAATTAATTTACAAGCATTACTCCAGTTTCTGCTCGATGGCAATATCAGACAAGCAGGTAGCAAAACTGTGACAATTTTACGACAAACTGAACATTTTCCGGACAAAAGAACTGAATTATGCCTTGATATTTCACTAGTAAAAGGAATAAACCTTGTTGTTTGCACATAATTTAAAGACCCCAAGATGCACGTAAAGCTTTATTATATTGTTAGACATTACTTCAGATATAAAAATTATATGTTTTAGAGTAGGAGGATGTTGTTTAATGTAGCTTTAGCAAAGAATTACCTGTTCTTTCTCGTCAAAACTACACAAGTATAATAACAGCTACTGCTTCACAGTAACAGTGATAAGCTTAACACAAGTTTAGTTTTCATAGTAGATATCGTTCAAAGCTAAATAACAAAAGAAATGACATACTAGTAAAGTAGATGAAAAACAAGCTGTCAGGTAAAACATTACCGATTCCTTATCTAACCCTTGATATTAAATTATACTATAGTCCAATAAAAAGTTGAAAATACCTTCTTATTGGATTTAGAAGTGCTTGCTCACACTTCTGTACCATGTTACTATAGTTATGCAGAAGCATGTCCTACTACTGTGAGTGTCTCAGCTTCTTTTATCGTTGTTACAGTCTACCGTACAATGAATACTGATATAGGTTAGGTTGACCTTCCAAAGAACTTCAATTCCTGAAGACCGCAAGAACCGCAAACATGTACCGACAAATATAGCGTGCGTTACGCACAATCTTCAATACCTATTGCTGGGAATAAACTGCAGATATTCCCTGCAAATGCAGTGGATCGGTTAAGCATTGACATCGCCTTAAAGCAGGAATACAATTTCACTTATTTTCACTATGTTTAATGCACTCTGCCGAGACGGAGCCGTAGCAATCGAAGAAATGCCAAAGACATTTTGACGTTTGTTATAAAGCTTATAAGACGTAAGCTTTGTTCGTATCAATATTGCCCATGTGCGCCAACTTTAATTTGATTTTTAAAAAGGCAGGGGGATAACACTCTGACCTTGTTGATAGCCCTACGGGGATTTGTTATGGTGATGATGATGATTATTATTATTATTATTATTATTATTATTAAATTATCATTTTCTTCTGTTTCAATACAGATGCTTCATTTCTCCGCGCACACTTTAGTGTAAGGCTTATTCTGCTACAAAAATATATTTTTATGGAATAATTACTTCCGCAAACTGGGTAGAATCAGAATCTGCTCACAAATACCTTTCTTTAATGTTTGTTTGTGTGTGTGTGTGTGTGTAGCTTGTTCGCTGCAGCGACACTTTTTGTGAATTTCCCGTCGAAACTCACTCCACTGTTGCACGCGATGCACTGCCAGTGAAAACTGATCTCTGGGCATCTGTTGCTGTTTTTCGTTTTGTTTGTTTGTTTGTTTGTTTTTTACTCCGCCAACCCTGGTGGCGATAATGCTAAAGTGATCTACATCCCCCCCCCCCCACCACCACTACCCTGCCCTAAATGCTCCACTCCACTAGATTGAAGGGAAAGTGGTAAGATGAAGTCTGGTAGCGCCGGAGCAAACCTGGGTGGCTACTAAAGGCCTGCATACAAGGGAGTATGCAGGCCTTGGCAAGTAGTGCAGCCCTGGGACCTAAATGTTTGTAGAGGAGTTGCATGCTGAAAGCAGGATGTTTAAGGTAGGTCTCGTGCTTAAAATAAACTGTGGGGTACATGAGCTGTTTAGTGGCTGTGTTGTCGCGTCACAGTTTGCTGCCATTCTGTTAATATATGTACAAAAGCTATCTATGTTAACATGTAGATTTGTACGATAAGGAGTAATGTTTTGTTTATTTAATTTTCTCATTAAGTTTTTTGTTTTCTTTTTAGGCTTTGTTCCCCTTTTTACACCTGTTGAACATGTGACAAGAAATTAACCAGAAGCCGTCGCACGCGCAAAAACACTGCAGGTATTTACAAACTCACTCCAGTGCAACAATGCGGGCTTCGACGCCAAAGAGCCTTCCTACACCACACGTCTCCACTCACCCAGGTGTAACAATCGTCCCGACCAGTACCATCATAACGGGCTAGACGATCCAGGTGTAAGTCTTCCATTGGGAGAAACTCTGGTTGTGGTAGGCGAGATCAATTATTCTCTTCGCCACAAGATACGAGCCTTGCTATGGTTGTTGAAGCGTGAGCCAGCGTCCCTTGGTCCGGGCAGAGTGGTATAGTCACACAGACCACTCTACTGGAGCTTACCGGTCGTGACGGGTCTTTGTCCGGTCGCTCGCTATCTCGGCCCTTGCTATGGTTGTTGAAGCGTGAGCCAGCGTCCCTTGGTCCGGGCAGAGTGGTATAGTCACACAGACCACTCTACTGGAGCTTACCGGTCGTGACGGGTCTTTATCCGGTCGCTCGCTATCTAGATGTGTTGACACGCCATGTCATGCATGTCGTGAAGTTGGTCTACGAGATTCTCCAAATAGTCAACTGCTGACTACTCTGCCCCATGAGGACTTCCAAACATCAGGTAGCATGGTTGACGCAGTTTCCTGCCAAATACCAAACTGACTGCTGTCAACCCGGTGGTGTCGTGGGTTGAAGAACGGCAAGCCAGCAACAAAAGGGGTGCCCTCACGTACCAATATCTCTGGTGATTGGCCCAAACTTACCTTGAATGTTCTTCTAGAGCAGATGTTTCAATCGAATGTTCTGTGATGTCATTCAGAGCGTCTCTCTGCTCTGAAGCAAGCTGACAGAGAAAAATACAGCTGCTTAGCCTTATGGGAGCAGGGGCGTTAGCATCAACATAAGGTTTTTTTGTTGTTTTTTTTTTTTTTTTTTAAACTTAATGTCCCTTAATCTGGTTGGTCGTATCATAGAATGAATGAAATCGCTAAAATGATGCTCAAATGTTCTTTGGGTCCATGAAGCTTAAAGTTGCTCGATATTTGTCTTCTCGTGATAGAGATAGAGGAATACTGTAAAAACAACCTTATCCGGGTAATTCTCCCTAAGCGAGAGTCGAACTCAAGACCTTGTTGAATGTGAGGCAGACACGCTACCACCACACTACGCAGGCGGGAAGAAGGATTCATTTTCTCTGTCCTTTTAGGTATTTGGTAACCATGATACTACAGGAGATAAATTATGCTGTAATTACATATCGACCGTGTCGTGTACAACAGCAAAAAATATTATCATGTACACCAAATAAGTTACACGATTGTGTTAACGCGTTTTTCTCCTTGTTGTGTATCGTATTCAGCAGCATGGCTTGAGTAATGTCTCTGTAAATTCAATTTCTTGGCATACTGCATTTCTTTGGAACACACGAAACATTCTGTCACTGATCTCGTATCCAAAAACGTGAACAACTCTTCCCAAACACGTACAGGGTGGCGTGTAATGTATCTACCAATTTTGCTTTGTATTCCTATTGAACTTGAAGTGCGCTTGCGCATCAATCAGATATGATAATATGAGTATAATGTTCGCAATCGGTGCGCCATGAATTCTTCTTTATAGCGTTTAACACATCCTATTACTACCATGGCACCGCAGGCGAACGCCATGGATTGTTGGCTCCTACAGACAAGGATTGTTACGCGTTCCCTAACTGAAACGCAGCTCCGCCTGCATAGATGGCTGCTTAACCAACTGTTCAAGTCAGATTAAGCGAACTTCTTCATCAGAGAGTTTGAGAACAAACGAAACTACATCCTCGCAGGGATGTTGTGGTGTGGTGTGAAAATGGAATGTGTGGGATTATTGGTCCATCTTTTATCGAGGATTATACTGTAAATTGCGACCAACATGTTGAAACTTGCAAAATTTTGTTATGGCAGAACTCTAGGAACGACAGTTGAACACCGTTTGATTTTAGCAGCATGGTGCTATGTCAAATACTCCACTTCAAAGTACGGTTTTTCTCCAACGAGTATTCCTCAACCGAGTGACTTCCTGCTTTGGAGTTTTTGCTTGGCATTCCAATTACTGGATTTAACACTTCTGGAATATTTTCTGTGGGGATAGTAGAAACAAAGAGCATTCTCGCGCCATTAGGAGTTGCAAGATAACATTGGTCAGGACATCAATGTCATTCCACGGGAGATGACGCGACGTTCCCGCGTCGTCTTCAAGAATGCTAATAGGGGCCACTGAGCTGCGTCATATTCAAGTAGTGTTGATGTACGAGTAATATTCACAGGGCCGCATCTACTGCAGGACAAATCGGGCAACATCACAGGTCGGCACATTGTAGGGGGTGGCAAAACTCGTGGAAAGCTGCACAAAAAAAAAAAAAAAAAAAAAAAAAAAAAACATAGACATGAAACGTCAAGTTCATTTAAATTTGCTGCTTGCAGAGGGTTATTAACTGACGCATTCCAATAGTGATAATTGATTAACACATGCAAAAAATTTTAAGATCAAGAAGTGTATGTTGTTTTTCATTAATGTTAATTTTCTATACATTGTTAGCTGAGGTAATGAACAGTAATTATTATTGTAATTGTATTGAGTTCTTTTATATGTAATGAGCCGGCATAATGAAGTAGTAGGTTATGTTTGAATCTTTTAAGTTTTCAACTGTTTATATTTTCTTTCGTTTTCTCAGTTACAGTGTCGTTTGTCACTGAATAAAATGACAGGAAGAAAGAGACTTAGTGCGTCTCAGTATCGTTCATTGGCGAAAGATAAAAGAAAAAGAGACGCATTGAGAAAAGTTCCACTCCTTAATGTGTTTATAAAATCGACCCCCAAGGAGTTCATGTCAAGAAGAAACGTCAAGTGAGGCTGTTAAAGACTATAGGGAAACAAGTACTCCAAATAGATCTAAAGATGAAAGAAAAAGAAAAAGAAAAAAACTTTATCAAACGAAAGTGAAGACGGAACATCCATCGTTGCTGACGAACCTTTTACAATTAGTGCTGATCCTTTTCTTTGGAAACAACTGATAAAACACGGGACTATATCGCAATGAACGGAGTAAACCAAAATAAAGAAGGTGACCTTTCTAAATCGAAACATTAGTTTGCAGATGGTGCCACAAGACGTAGTACTAGTGCATTTTTTCAGAGAAAGCTGGCCAACAATGAAATTATTAACAGAGATTATTTAGTATATTCTGAAAGTCAGGGAACATTATTTTGTGCACCATATACTCTTTGGAGGAACATCGGACTTGGGAGGACCTCGTGGTTTCTCAAACTGGAAATATTCAGAGCTAATTGCAATTTATGAAAACAGTTTAAGGCACCTAGACTGTGTTCTTAGTTTAAAAGACAGAAGTTCCATTTTGACAAGGATAGATGGAAAATTTTTCTCACAACTTGAAAATGAACTTCATACCGGTGTAATGTCTTACAAAGGGTTGTTGCTGTTGTGGAGAAACTTTCCTCTCGAGGACTGCCTTTCCGTGGCAATGATGAAATTCTTGGAAGTGTTCACAATGGTAACTTTTTTTATGTGCATGAACTTATTGCTGAATTTGATCCATTTATTGCAAGCCACATGTCACTATATAAGGATTCTGGAAGTGGAAAGACTTCATATCCGTCTTTTGTTATATATGAGCAAATAAATAATCAAAATCATGCGGAAGGGAGTTGCCGAAGAAATAGTGACACAAGTTACTGCGGCAAAATACTACTTTCTACTCTATTATTGTTGACTCCAGCCCTGATATTGCACATAATGACCAATTAAGTTTTGTCTTGCGTTATGTCAACAAAGAGAGGCTAGCTGAAGAGCGGTTTGTTGAATTTGTGCCAAATCCAGGACATGGTGGCCAAGATCTCTCAAATGCAGTGATAAACTGTCTAAGAGACATGGATTGGACATAGGTAACTGCGGAGGACAGAGTTATGACAATGCACCAGATATGTCAGGTATTTATTCAGGCTTGCAAGCTAGAATCAGAGATTTCTCTCATTATGCTTTCTATATTCCTTGTTAAGCGTACACTCTGAATTTGGTGGATTCAAGTGCAGCAAGATGTAACCAAGCGACTTATTTTTATTTATTTATTTTATTTATTTATTTTTTTTTTTTTTTTTTACATTCTGCAAGAGACATTTAATTTTTTCGGTGCTTCTAGTCATCGATGGGATCACTTAAGCACATTTTTCAGTAAAGAGAACTTGAGTGTATAGTCCCTCTGCATAACCCGATGGTCTGCTAGAGAAGAAGCTTGCAGAAGCTTGAACAAAGATGGCGAGGCAATCGTAGGGCACTGTTGTCAATAATAGGGAACGAAAGTGAGAAGTCTTTGGTGAAATTTGAAGCTAAAGGCATAATGAAGGAGTTGTGTAGTTTTGAGACATCTTTTATGACTGTAGTTTGGAATTCCATTCTTGAAAGGTTCAATGGTGTAAGGAAGCAGTTACAAAGAGCAGACATGGGTGTAGGCACTTTTCGTAATGTGTATAGTTCTTTGGTTGGTTTCTTGGTAGAAATGAAAATGGGAAACGAAGTTTTCAAGAATCTAGGACAGAAGAAATTTGAATCTCTTTGTAACATTACTACAATTGATCAGGATAAGAAACACATTAAGAAAAAGAAAAGATTCTTTGATGAACCTGATTCAGACTCTGAAGGAAATGATGACTCAGATGACTTACAGATGTCTTTTCTTTTGATTCTGGACAAATTGATTGGAGAACTGAACAACAGAGTGTCTTCCTACAAGGAATCAGCGAACCACTTATGTTTTTGACAAATCTGAAGATGCTTAGCCCACTTGAAATTCAGGAAGCATCATCCACACTTCAGAAAGTCTACAGTTCGAATCTTGAAGATTCAGCATTTGTACTTGAGTGCTTACACTTCAAAAGCTACATAGAAAAGAATGAAATTGTGTCGCACACTCTTACACAGCTGTGCAAGATGTTAAAAGATAACTGTCTAGAGAATGTTTACCCAAACTTAAACATAGTTCTCCAAATATACTTGAGCACTCCTGCTCCCAACTGCTCAACGGAGAGACCATTTTCTGCTCTAAGACGCATAAATAATTGTTTAAGAAAATCACAAGTGAAGGATCGTCTTAGTTATCTTGGTGTTCTTGCAATTGAGTCAGACTTAACAATGAAAATGAACTATGACGAACTCATAAACTTGTTTGCAAATGATGGGGCAAGGAGGAAGCCTCTTGTTATTTAAACAGTATATGTTTTGACATCTAATATGGCGTGATGCCTCTTTAGTGAAAGTTCTTTCTATTAAGATGTTTCTACTTAAATTTTAATAAACTAATTTATGGTGTTTGCCACTCATACTTAAGTATCCAAACTAGTGAAACCATTCTCTATGTTGTGAAAATGTAAGCAATACATGTATTGCAATTTGGGGGGGGGTAGCAATTTTTTTGTTTTTGCCCAGGGGTGTCAGAGGGCCTGAATATCCATAACTTCAAAAGTATATTGTTTCACTTTTTCACAAATAAAGTAGTTTCACTTTTAAAATAAGAAATTCCTTTACGGGAAAGAAATTTACCAGGCAATTATGAAACATCAAGACCTACGCGAAAAGAAAGTTAAATTACTCAGCTCCTTGGCGTTCTTATCCAGGTGCCGAGACAAAGAAATTACGCCCAAGTTTGTGAGACTTCGTTACCCAGTGAAAAATGCCTCAACATCTAAAATACTTAGACGCGCCAGCTTAGCCCTGGTAAGGGAACGAATCAAGCATACCCGTCACGAAATGTCTATCGTTGATCAGAAGTTACTGGAATCCTTTTGGCTTCTTTCTAGCAAGCTTTCACCTCTAGATTGGGACAGAGTTGACCACTCCTCTTTTGCACAAGGCAATGCTACTCTACTGCGTTGCACTAAGCGGCAAACTAAGAAATTTGCAAGTCTATCTAAGCAAAATGAACCTGTACCACCATTGGACACCGATCGTATCATCTACAACCTTACCAATCTCCAGCTAGACGAACCTACCACCTCCGTTCTAGCTAAAGGGCTCAACTTCGCTCCCACGCCTAGGCAAATATCAGTGGCAGACACCATCAGTTCTATTGAAGCCGCCATTTGTCAACTTCCATCAGCAAGTGCAGAAGAAATACGCCATGAGGTAGCAAGAGCTTACAAAAAGGCAACCCTACCTACTTCAAACATCAGCCGAGAAGAAAGTAAAGCCTTACATTCCCTTCGAAAAAACGACAACTTGGTTGTTTTACCAGCTGACAAAGGGAACGCCACAGTACTCCTCTCTTCCGTGCAATACCAAGAAAAGGTTCAACAACTGCTGGACGATCCTGCATACAAAACCATTAAAAAGGATCCTACCAACTCTGTAGAAAGACGCACCATCCAGCTAATTAAGAAATCCAGCCTTCCTCCTGATGTTCAGAAGACGGTCTCGCCATCTTCCTCCATACCTCCCAGATTATATGGTCTCCCGAAGATCCATAAGCCTGGGATACCTCTAAGGCCCATAGTGGACGCTATTGGCAGCCCTACCTATCGCCTAGCTCGTCATCTGGCACATCTGCTGCAACCAATAGTAGGTAAGTGTTTACACCATGTGAAGAACTCTATACAATTCGCTGAAGTTCTTCACAGCATCAAAGTGAAGCCATCGGACCTGTTAGTTTCGATGTGGTATCTCTCTTCACCAGAGTTCCCCTTGCGGAAACAATACAACTATTATCAGAACACTTTCCACCTGGTATTACTGCACTGTTTAGTCACACACTTACTTCCACTTATTTTCTGTATGGCAACACCTACTACGAGCAGACAGACGGTGTTGCCATGGGCTCTCCTCTGTCACCAGCTATTGCCAACTTCTATATGGAGTTTCTGGAGCATGAAATACTTAACACAGCCCCATTTAAACCTACACATTTTTACAGATATGTAGATGATACATTTGTAATTTGGCCGCATGGACTGCACACTCTTCCAGATTTTCTTGCACACCTAAATAGCCTCAGATCACAAATACAGTTCACAATGGAAGTTGAGAAAAATGCTTCCCTTCCCTTTCTGGACATTCTGGTTACCAGAAAAGCGGACGGAACTCTTGGTCATGCCGTCTACCGAAAACCTACACACACGGATCTTTATCTCAACGCAAACAGCTTCCACCATAAGTCACAACGAATGGGCATTCTCAACACATTGGCACATAGAGCAGTTTCTGTATCAGACCCAGATAATCTGCAAACGGAATTTCAACACCTAAAATTCACACTCCAACAAAATGGATATTCAGCCAAGGACATCACATCAGCGCTGAAAAGAGCCGGACGAAAAAGAAACCCCAGCAAGAACACTCAACAAAAAGACAAGCCAGCCGCCATAGCCTATATACCGTTTACCGGCAATTTTTCGGGAAAGATTAGTAGACTACTCTACAAATATAATGTCAAAACCATCCATAAGCCACCACCTAAAATAAAAAATTTGGTCAGGCCAGTTAAACATAATTTAGCTCTCAGAGTACCTGGTGTCTACCCCATTCCTTGCGAATGCAGCGCAGCGTAATTGGCCAAACAGGACGCACTATTGCCACACGCGTTTCTGAACACCAAAGATCAATAAGGCTTATGCAACCCGAAAAATCTGGACTGACTGAACACTGTATAGAACAAAGCCACAGAGCTAACTTTACCAACACCAAGATAGTAGCAAAGTGTTCGAACTACTGGGAAAGGAGAGTAAAAGAAGCTTTAGCCATCTCATCTGAAACAAATAATCTAAATCGCGATTCTGGCCTACAATTAAGTTCAGCATGGACACCAATGTTAAAGAGCCTTAATACCTAATCCTGTACCTGCAGTCTTCCAAGACTTATTTTCTAGCAGGTGCGTGCTCAAACACAAAACATTAGCCGAATAACCGCCACACCACCTCCAGCTTCTATTGACACAGCGACGCGGGATGCCATTCAGGATCTTCATGCGGAGATCCTGAATATCGGCGCTCGCTTAGCTGAGTTAGAAGAGGCCTTCACCAGCGTCATCACCAGGAAGCTGCTGGACCTACAAGCTGCCACCACCGCCGCCATCACCACTCTACAGTCCTCCACAGCTGAGCTGTCCAACCGGATGGCCAGCGTCCTAACGCAGCTACAACAGGACCAGCAATGCCAGCAGCAACATTCGTCACTACCCAAGAACCACAGACTCCTCAGCGACATCCGGCTCATCATCAGGGAGGAGATGAAGGCCCCGAAGTCGACGCCAGGATGGCCACCAAACCACCACAGCGACCCTAGGTTCAGGTAGCTGAAGGACCAGTCCCACATCAGCCTAAGACAGCGACGCAATTGTTCAGAGAATACCACGCAGATCAAAGGAACGCCAGGAAGCATCACCTAATTAACTTTCACAAACATCACCATTAACTACCCTTCATTATCACCAATTACTTCTCCAGCGGGGCACTCAGGGCGCAAGTCATGTGTGTCCACTGGCTAATATCACCATCACTCGCTGTTACTGCCACTGGCAGGCAGCATTCACTATCACCAGAAATGCGCAGGTGCTTAATACGGTACTGCAACTGAGAGGCATGGGCCTCCTACTTCCGGTGGGGGTTTTTTGTGAGTAGTGCCACCCTGGTTCGAGTCCAGGGTGGGGAGTCTCACACTCCCAGGCTTGCCTGGGGTTAGGGCGTTAGTTGCCTTTTCCCCCATTCATCAATAAAAAAAATGCTATAAATAGTTTTCTACGAAGTCCGTGCCCATGTCTCAGTCATCTTAAATACCAGACCACAAATCATGACTATCATGACTACATGAATCGTCAGATTCACATGTAAGTTCACCACCTAAAACTCCTGCAAAACCTTCACCTACATTCCTTCCCAATATCACCTTTAATTCCCTAGGCTGCAGTCAGGTTTCATGGCTGTAGCCTACAAATAACCTTTACCCGCTCCCGCACATAGTGCGGCAGCATCCCAAATTCCACTTACTACCGCGGGTGCAATTGCGGGACCGCGCAAAGCTTCGATGAAATACATCAAACTACGTGATATAACGTGGAGGGGTTTTTTAGTGGGTATGCCGCAGCAGGGCGGAGAGTCCCACATATCCTCCTAGCCATTGCACTTCGGCTGGGGGTTGAATGCGTAATGCATTTTTCCCCTCCACGGTAAAAAAAAAAAAAAAAAAGCCACAAAACGGGGGTGACGGAGCTTCTTCTTCGACTCGTCAAGATGACCAAGAAGAGACAGCGCAGACTCGCCGCTGCTAAGGCAGCACCCGACCCCTCTTCCTCGGCAGCCGCCGAGGAGGCAGCTCCTCCGTTGCTACCGGTCCCGGCAAGCCCTGTTTCGCTGCCGGCCGCCACCGCACCCTCGCCGCAACTGCTGCCGCAGTTGCCGTCATCGCCGACACCGCCGTCGCCCAGCTCCAAGTCGCCGCCGCCCCGGTTCAGTGCCGTGGTACAGGGGGTCCCTAGGGACCTTTCCACCCGGCACCTCCTCGCCGCAGCGAAATCCAAGTGGCCTACTTGTTTGAGGGCCACAAGGATAATTTGCAACCGGGGACCTACACCACTTGTGAGGCTGGAGCTTCAGGATCGTTCGGACCTCGACGCTGCCTTGACGTCAGGGTTGCCCTTGTTAGGGCAACTACTGGTCGTCGAGGCCAGCAAGATGGAACGATACCGGCCCTGCCGTCGCTGTTGTGCATTCGGGCATACAGCCGACGCCTGCTCCTCGTCGCCGCGGTGCCACTACTGTGGCTTCGCCAACACCACCACTGAGTGCACTGAGCACAATCTACGCCGTCGACGCCGGTTCTGTGCCACCTGTCGTGGCACAGGAAATTTCACAGGGCAAGCGCAGTGCCCTCTCTATCCAAGGAGCAGCACTTCCTCACCACCTCCTGCGCGCCGCACCACACCACCGCAGACATCAACCACCGAGGCCTCAACACCTGCACTCTCAACAGACGCAGCGACGCGAGAAGCCATTCAGGACCTCCATGCGGAGATCCTGAACGTCGGCGCTCGACTAGCTGCTCTGGAAGAGACATGCAGCCTCCTCACACAGAAGCTACAGGAATTACAAGCTTCTAACATCGCAGCAGCCACCAGCCAGCAGACTACAGCCGCCGACCTGTCCACCAGGATCGACGCCCTAATGCAGCCTCTGAGGCAGGTTCTCCTGCAGCAAGCTGCATACTCTGCTGAGCTGTTTCAATCTAAACGACAGCAACCCAACACTGCTCCTCCTCCTGTACAGGCTGAGGGGCGCGCACAACGGCCACCCACACAGTGGAAGACTACCGGGAGCTTCGTGGAGCAATTCCGAAGCAGGTATAATCCATAAGATCTACGTCCTATTCTCTCCTCTATTTCCACCCTTTATTTCCCTACCAATATCACCTCTATTCCCTAGGCTGCAGTCAGGTTCCATGGCTGTTAGCCTAGAAACAACCTTTCACCCGCTCCCGCACAACGTGCGGCAGCTTCCTATCTTTCGCCGACTAACGCGGGTGCATCAGCGGGACCGCGCAAAGCCACGAGATTCTCAACAAACTACTGTTATAACGTGGAGGGGTTTTTAGTGGGTATGCCGCATGAGGAAGCGGAGAGTCCCACATATCCTTCCAGCCATTGCACCTCGGTTGGGGGTTGAATGCGTAATGCATTTTTCCCCTCCACGGTAAAAAAAAAAAAAAAAAAAAACCACAAAACGCATCTCGCGAACCTTCTTGCACACGCACACTTCGTCTCTGCTTCGATGGGGAAGAACAAGCAACGCCGAGCCGCAGCCTCTAGGAAGGCCACCTCCGCCGAGAGTATTGCCTCAACATCGACGGCGATACCCGAGGCAACTCCTGCCTTAATTGAATCGCCTCCGCCAGCCGCCGCTACTTCACCGACCGCTAACAACGCTTCACCTCGGCGATTGCAGCCGCAGTCGCCGACTGCGCAGAGCTTCACTTCCCGGTTCAGCGCCGTGGTTCGGAGGGTCCCTAGGGACGTTTCCACCCGGCTCTTCACCGCCGCAGCGAAGTCGCAGTGGCCCTCATGCTTGAGGGCTACTCGCATAGTCAATGGCCGGGGACCAACACCACTGATGAGGGTCGAACTGCGGGATCGTGCGGATCTGGAGGCTGCCTTAGCGACTGGGTTGCCCTTGTTAGGGCAACTGCTTGTTGTTGAGGCGAGCCAAAGGGAACGACACAAGCCTTGCAGACGCTGCTGCGCCTACGGTCACACGGCCGATGCCTGTACCTCTCCACCGCGGTGCCACTATTGTGGTGCCAACTCCGCCACCGCAGACTGTAGAGGTCATGATCTTCGTCACCGCCGCCGGTTCTGTGCCACCTGCCGTGGCACATGTCACTTCACGGGACAATCCCAGTGCCCTCAATACCCGAGGCTTAGGAAGACACCACCGCAGAACTACAACACCGACGCCACACCGCCTGAACCCTCAACTGACGCAGCGACGCGGGATGCTATTCAGGACCTCCACGCGGAGATCCTGAACGTCGGCGCCCGCTTAGCTGCGCTAGAAGAAGCATTCTCCAGCGTCATACACGAGAAGCTTCAGAAACTACAAGCTTCCACCACCACAGCAATCACAACATTGCAGTCTACAGCAGCTGACTTGTCAGCACGTGTAGAAGGCATCTCAGCGCAGCTCAAACAGGTTCTCCTGCAGCAGGCCTCCTACTCCGCCGAGTTATTCAGAGCAAATCGCCAGCAAAACAGCGCTCCTCCTCCTGCACAGGCTGAGGGGCACAGACACAACACTGAACTCCGGAACTCTCCTGTACAGCTCCGTTCGAACACCAGGGCAGGGGGGTCAAAGCTCGCACATGACTACATGAATCGTCAGATTCACATGTAAGTTCACCACCTAAAACTCCTGCAAAACCTTCACCTACATTCCTTCCCAATATCACCTTTAATTCCCTAGGCTGCAGTCAGGTTTCGTGGCTGTAGCCTACAAATAACCTTTACCCGCTCCCGCACATAGTGCGGCAGCATCCCAAATTCCACATACTACCGCGGGTGCAATTGCGGGACCGCGCAAAGCTTCGATGAAATACAGCAAACTACGTGATATAACGTGGAGGGGTTTTTTAGTGGGTATGCCGCAGCAGAGCGGAGAGTCCCACATATCCTCCCAGCCATTGCACTTCGGCTGGGGGTTGAATGCGTAATGCATTTTTCCCCTCCACGGTAAAAAAAAAAAAAAAAAAAGCCACAAAATCCCCAATCTGGTCCTGAAACATCTGCCGCCCAGGGCGATAAAACAACTTGCGAACATATTCAACCACACCGTTGAACATGGCCGATTCCCTCCCCAATGGAAGGAGGCCAAAATTTTGCTGTTCCCCAAGCAGCACAAAGACTTGTCACTGCCAATAAACTATAGGCCCATCAGCTTGCTCAATACCATGAGTAAACTGCTGGAGAACATTCTTCTAAAACGCCTGAACGCCCACTTAATTAGAAACAATACCCTCACGAACGAGCAATTCGGCTTCAGAGCTAAGCACTCTACAACACTCCAACTTTTATGTATCACTGAAAACATCACCAGAGGGTTCAACAACAATCGATCTACAGTCGCGGTACTTCTTGACTTACAACGCGCCTTCGACAGAGTATGGCATGTAGGCCTACTAAATAAACTAACGACATACGGAATCAAGGACTCGTTGGTCGCCATCATTAAATACTATCTACGAGATAGAAGCTTCAAGGCAGCAGTGGATGAGGCAGAGTCAACACTCCGCCCCATCAGAGCTGGCGTACCCCAAGGAAGTTTGCTGGAGCCCACGCTATTTAACATATACATAAATGATCTCCCACCACTAATCCGGGTAGAGAAATATATCTACGCCGACGACACTGCCCTAGTAACAACATCACTGCAGCCACGGATTATACACCTCAGGCTCCAAAATGCCTTGAACTCTCTGGAACCGTGGTTCAGAAAATGGAGGGTCAAGTTAAATGCCAGAAAGTGTAAAGGCATTGTTTTCACAAAACGCCACACACATAGGCAACAAAGGCGCGCTCTCCCACCACTTATGTACCGGCAAGAGCCAATTGAGTGGGAGCGCATGGTCACTTACTTAGGGGTAAGGATGGACGACGGCCTCACGTGGAAACAACACATCAACACGGTAAGAGCTAAAGCCAACGGTCAGCTCAACAAGCTTTACCCAATCATTAACACGAACATCCGCTTGAAACTAAGCATGAGCCTAACCCTCTACAAAACGCTAATCAGACCTATACTAACATACACCGCCCCCGTTTGGGGATATGCGGCAAAAACCCACATTAAGAGACTCCAAACGCTTCAAAATCGAATTTTGCAAATTATTGCACAAGTGCCCGCAGTAGCTCCAACCTTTGAACTGCACGAGGAGCTCAAAATCTGCTCAATTGAGACCCATATAAAGCAACTGGCATTTAATATCTACAAGCGGAAAAGTAATAATCATAACGTTCTCATCCAAGAACTTGGAGAATATGACACCAGAAACGACAAGCACCTCCGCCCTCTATCGCTCTTCAACCGGAACATCGGTTTAGGGGAACCAGAAATCAATATTCAGGAATATTTAGACAACCTCATTAGGTAACTAATGGCAATGTCAGAGAGCATTCCACTCCAGACAAACACACCACACATATGCACACCTTCTCATTTTCAGCAGTCCTCTAAGTCCTTGTGCTACCCAGCCAAGGCGGCTCCCGGGGGATGAGGGCCCCCCCCCCCCGTGAGTGGCACGGGTCCGCACCTGCACCATGATAGGCAGGCAGCCAGCCGTGTGCGCACTCTACACGACCAGGACTTCCACAGGCCAACGAGACAATCAGCACTTAGACGAGGCCGTTAGGCTGGAAAGAAACCACAATTTAAATATAAAAACTAAAATAACTTGTAGTGTTAGTTTTTCATTTCAGATATACGACGCAGCCCGCGGCTGAAATATCACTACCAATTGTACATAGGATAAAATACACTCACTGACATGGAATGGAACTCACCATCATTCCTTAGTTTGTTTCAGAGACTCGGCCCCATAGGCAGAAGACACACAAGCCAAACTACGACGCTAGAACTGCACCTCATCTAGAGACCAGTCTTCAGCAATGTCACCAATAAACATAGGGAGAGAGTGGCACCTCTCCCTACACTCCTTACCAGCAACGCTAAATTACTATAATCCTTCATTATCCCTACCTCTGAATCCGCATAGGAGGCCGGCTGGGCCCTGGTCAAGTCGGTCTGCTAGCACTACCTTACCCACTGGTGGCCGCACAGCGGGCCAGTTTCATTTTCCTTCCCATCACTACGCGGGTGCAACAGCGGTACCGCAACAATCCTCACTTCCCACTCCCGGTGGAGGGTTTTTTAGTCGGTAGGCCCACTCTGGGAGACCCCGACACTCCGGGCAGGCCAGCCCGGGTTAGTCCTTAAGGTGGATTTTTCCCTCCACTCGAAAAAAAAAAAAAAAAAAAGCCATAATATCATGCGAACCAATCAGATGTTAGCTTCATCCCAGCTCTATAAATACCAGTCTCCGCAAGCTCAAACCATCAGTTCACCCTGAAGACGAGGAAGATGCACTTCTTCGAAAAATTGGTGTCAAGCCAAGTTTTTACCTGGCTAGAAGCCCGAGAAGATTTTGAATTAGTTTCACTTTTATTTAGTAGTTTTATTTCTCAATCGAAATTGGTAGACACATTACGCGCCATCCTATATATATATATATATATATATATATATATATATATATATATATATATATATAGAGAGAGAGAGAGAGAGAGAGAGAGAGAGAGAGACACACATATAGCCGCTGTTCTGACCTTGATTCATGCTCGCTCTGTAAGACTTCCCTGCATGCGAAACCAGACTCTGTTGTCATACAGCTCTCAATTGGGAAACTGTTCTAGAGACTTAATGTTCTGCTCAACCATGCCGTCTCAATGTGTTTGGAGAGACGTTGCGCACGTCTTGTGCACTCCAAGTCGCTCCAGGATCTCTCTTGTCAAATTAACTCAAAGTTGGTGCTCTTATCACTATGCAGTTGCAACGGTGCTTCACAGCGCCGCAATTCGTGATGGTCTTGGCCTCCTATTTAGGGATGTCGTACATCCCGGCCATTTGGTGAAGTAATCCATGGTGATCAACATATACTTGTTGCCCGTCTGACACAGGGGAGAGAGAGAGACGTTACGTTTTAGGGCGCCTAACCCATGACATTGTTATCGCCCTAGTACATGGAAAAGAAAAAAAGGTTAAGTAAAACTTCGGGCTTAAAGGCCATGCTAAAATAACACACAGTAAAACGAGTATTAAAACCAACGCGACAGCTCTCCGAAAATAAACTATAAAAACAAAAATCAAGATAGGTTAAAAATATAAATAAAACTCTACAGTGCCAAAGCTGTAGAACGCAATTAAGACTATATAGGTCAAATGTGCGATACTGTCGAATAAAAGATAAAACACGTTCTACAGCAATCAGTTTGTCCGCCAAGATGGGACTTAGGCCACGCGGCAAACTCAACGACAGATGCACTGAAGCCAACAACTGGCACTCTGTTAATATATGTCTCACTGTCAAGGTCGCGCCGCAACGACAAACTGGACCTGGCTCTCCACGCAGTAAATGACGGTGGCTAAAATAACAGTGTCTGATGCGCATAACCTCTTCTCGGCGGGAGGCACGACAAGAGGTTTTCCAGGGCAGTGGTTTAATTACCTGCAATTTGTTACCACTAGTCCTGGACCATTCAGTCGCCCAATTAGAAGGAATGGTCCCTTGTAACATCGCTTTAAGATCGGCAGAAGAAAATGTCCTGGAAGATGCAACGGCTCTCCTGGCAGCTGCTGCCTCGTTACCCGCTACTACCGTGTTACCAGGCACCCACAGAAACGTCACCCTGATATTTGCTGCTGGAGGAGTGAAGGTAATCTTGGAGCCGCCGTACAATAGGGTGGTAAGTGTACAGCGCACGTTGACTTTGGAGAGCACTCAGAGAATCGGAACATAATGCAGAGAACGGTATCGCATGCCGCCGCACATAAAAAAAGAGCCTGGAGAATACCAAGTAGCTCAGCTGTAAAAATAGAACACTATCGTGAAAGACGAAAATTAAAACATTGGTTATGAACCACAAAGGCACGTCCAATACCTTGATCATTCTTCGATCCGGCACTATAAGTAAAAATGTCGTTCCGATGTTGGTATTTAAGAGATACAAAGTTAGACAGAAGGATGAAATTGGATAGTCAACTTCGAAATACTAGGGCACCTAAGATGGACAGAGGTTCCCGGGTGAAGTCAAGGAGGGAAACGGATTTCTCGTTTAGGAAGCACGGCAGGCCGACGTCATGCTCATGCTCATTTGCTAAAACGTACCCCTGATGGCAAGAGAGCGAGGGAGCGTTAAAAAAAAAAAAAAAAAAAAAAGTATGCATGAGCCGGGTGGTGGGGAATGCTGGATAGACGGCAGGCGTAGTTACACAAGCTAAACCCACGGCGATAACATAGCGGTGGTTCTACAGCTTCCATACAAACACTGTTAACAGGGCTTGCATGGAATTGGCCAGTTGCTAGCCAAATGCCTTGATGACGAACTATATTTAAGCGACGCAAGATACAGGATCGTGCAGAAGAATATATGCTACAATCCAATTTGGAACGGACTAATGTTCCATAGAGGCGTAGAAGAGCGCTCCTATCGGCTGCCCAGGAAGTGACTTAAAATACGTACAATATCAAGAGCACCGTACCTTCAAATAAGCTATATAGGCGGACCAACATAACTTTCTATCAAAGATTAATTCCAGGAATTTCGCTTCAATAGCAAACGGTAGTATTTCCGCACCGAGGCTGAGAGAAGGAGGAGGATATTTACACAAACCGTCTTCGGGTCGGAGAAGTGAAAGCCATTTGCCGCCATAGTCCAGGAGGAAATAGAGTCCAGACGACGCTCAAGGAGACGGTATGCCGGGCTGTGAGATGCACAGCAAAATCGTCAACAATGAGCGAGGATGAAATCCTTGGCGGTAGGCAGTGAACGAGAGCGTTGATAGCTATAAGGGACAGTGTGACACTTAGTACCTAATCCTGAGGTACTCAGTTCTCCTGAGTAAAACAATCAGATAAAACCGAACACATACTCTCGAAGAATATAGGGAGGCGATCACGGAAACCCCATTACTGAACTTGTACGAAGAATGTTAGTCCTCCAGCACGTGTCGTAAGCTTTCTCTAAATCAGAAAAACACAGCTGGCTCTTTCTCAGGAACCTGTTCGTAACGTGAATCGAAAGAGACACCAGATGGTCGATATTGGAACGGTGCCTACGAAACACACACTGAACATTCGATAGGAGGCCGCGAGATTCAAGCCACCACATTAACCGCCCATTTAACATGCGCTCCATAACCTTGCAAACACGGCTAGTAAGGAAATTGGGCGGTAGTTGGCGATCCTTGCCAGATTTCAGAATGGGAGCAACGGTGGTCTCACGCTCAACAATAGGAAACTAGAGATGGGCCGCGAATGGTGTCGCAAAGAATCGAACACTTTAGCGCCCGGGAACCGATACTCTCGATTCTCGAGTCGACTCCCTCTTCCGCACGCCATCTGTTGTTAAAACAGATATAAAACCCGTGTCTGCAAATGAAGTACTGTGTGAAAGAATATGCTCTGTATATACTTAACGTGATGTGAACTGACTCATGCTGAAGGTGTCTTACCTTTTCTACTACGCACAGAAATGGGGAGGATATTGTATTTCACGCAAAATTCGATACCGGGATACCACTGGAAATACGCGTTTTGAGACTCCCTGAATAGAAAAAAAATCGGATGTGCTCCATTCACATGACTTTTTCTAGCTGTTCCACTTATAAAATATTCTTACAAGAGATTATTCTTGCATCTACTTCATGATAATAGAAAGTGTCTTATTACTAACTTCCTTGTAAGTAGAAGGGAAATAAGGGAATACATTAGGCTAAAGGGATAAATCTTTTAAAAGCTATGTTAAACAATTGAAGTTCGGTTCATTTTACATGTTCAGCAGTAAAACAAGAGAGGGGAAACGAAAAACGGCTTTCCGTTTGAATAACGTTAGATAGTTTAATATTTGAAACCAATAACAAGGAATTCACTAAAACGGCGAAGTAAAAACTTTGTGACAGATTATGTATCTTAATGTTGTAAATTTTTGTCTATCTCTTACGGTTTACCAATTATGCAAAATTCATCCAGAATAAAGCCTTCAGAGGCTATTCTCAAACGTTGAAGATATACATTTTATGTGATCTAAATATATTTTGTATACGTATTTTAATCAAAATCATCGTGCCATTTTTGAGGGAAAAAAAACATTTTCAAAAAGTGTTCCATGTAAAGGTAGTTTGGGACGGAGTTTCCGGAAATCTCCGTGACGCATCCTTGGAAGATACTAAACATAAATACCAAGCTGTTTTCGTTTTTGAGCTATGCTGCACACACACACTGAAAAGTACACAGACCTCAGAATCAAGAGGTCCCGGGTTCGGTTCTCAGGTAGGGTGATTTAACTGGATATGTACTTTCTCAAGATGTTGCCTTATCTTGAGACGACGAAAATCAGATACCTAACTCTTAAGCTCCAAAGCCTACAGGTCTATTTTGAGCATTTTTCAAATTTCAACCATTTCGTTCATTTACCATGCGATATGAGCTGCTTAATTAACGGGTGTACAGCTTGGTCCGGTACCTCAAAATGGGCCATGGTCCTATACCGTTTGCGCGACATGACCAAGTTTGCGTTGACTGAGGTACTGCGTTTGTTTAGAGCGGGGCTGTGCTGTGCGTTCTATGATGTCAGAGCGAAAGCAAGACTTCGCGAGAGAGTCGACAGTCTCGACTCCGGGCTTCATTTCAGCCCATCTCTATAGGAAACGTATTTTCATGCCAAGCACGATTATAGAGCTGGAGGTGAAACAGCTTACCAACCATAGACAATGCTGAAGATGTGAGGTGTGTATGGCGTCGGGCCCAGGAGCCGAATGCCTAGAAATAGAGGGCATGTTCTAGCTCGCGCAAGCTATAAGGGCGGTTATAGTTCTCAAGGTTGTCGGAGAGGAAAGAAACTCCTAGGCTTCCTTGAGGGGAACAAAAGTTGGATTAAAATTAGCGGAACTGGAAACTGCCTCAAAGGTCCTGTTCAAGGTGGCGTCAATAAGGGCTGGCTCCACCAGGTGTCACCTCCTACCTTAAGACCGGGTATAGCACACGGTTTCGCCTTACTGGCTACGTGTCTAAGTTTGTCCCATACAACAGACGTGGGCGTTGAGGTATTAAAGCTCTCCACATAACGCTTCCAGCACGTCGACTTACTTTCGCGGATACTTTCTCTAGCCCGTATCGTTTATACACCATTAAGTTATCTTCCGTTGCATGAGGTTTGAAAACCCGAAGAGCATTCTGTGCGCATTTTTCGTTCCACCAAGGAACCCTGGTACCCATAGAATGGGAGGATGTACTAGGATGGAGCACTCGGCAACAGCCATGATAATAGAAGTCAACCATGCTACTAACGGTTAGATATTCTCCATCGGAGAAATGGGCTAGACGATAATAAAATGACAAATTCGTCTTGCTAATCTGGAATTTTGGGGTTGGCTAGAGTAGTACAATGAAGAAGGTAAATAACAACTGGAAACTGCTCACTGGATTGAAGCCAGAGACAATATTCCACTCCAAACAGTATGCAAAGGCTTAAATTGAGATGAGAAAAAGAGCCAGAGGAGTCTGGTCATATTGGACACGGTTTTTGTAGAAAACCTTTTCTCATCTATTTCAACCTCCATATACTTGCTCTCACCCAAGCTCTACCCTTACTTGTTCTTTATTTAGTTTGTCTGTATATATTTTCTTTCCCATCTACTTTTTATTGTAATATACGGTTCTAATGCTCTTTTTTCAACTATATCAGCAAACAGTGTTTATATTTCTGTCTTCAATTGTTCCCTTAACTCCTTTACAAAAATCTTTAACATTGTTTTCCATAGCACTATTCGTAGCCCATCTCTTTGATATTCTAAGCATTGTCTTAACAGATTCTTTTCATCTACATTTAAAATTCTAAACAAAACACTTAAGTGTTCTCCATGATCATACCTTTCCTTCCTATTCTACCCATTTCTAATTGGTTGAATTCCTTTGCTGTGGTGCTTGGTAGTCCTAAAACTTCTCTACAGAACATCCTATGTTCTGAATCCATAATATCCCATCCACCCTCCAATCCCCAAACTTTACTCCCATATAGCATTTTGCTTCCACTACCATGTATATATTTTCTAACCACCTGACATTAATATCCGGTATTCTATATTCTAACTGCTGCCAATGCTCCTTTCCGTTTTGCAAAAACCAACTTCTTCTAATACTCCCAATTTTCCTCCCCATCCATTTTAATATCTAAATATATACAATCTCTAACCACTTTATATTCTTGATTTCATTTCTTCCACTTTTCAAATTTGATCAATTCAGCCCCTTTATTAAATACTAATATTTGAGTTTTATCCTGGTTTACCTTCAATTCCATTCACTGCAGTATTTAGCTATTTGCTGCAAGTATTGTTTAATTATTGTTATTGCTGTAATGGATCCTAGTTGGCATATATATCAATTTACCCCTCTTAGTAGGCATGGTTCCTGAATGCATAAAACGTCTAAATGTAGGTTTTCTGTTATTTAACGTAATTACATTTGCACTAATTTACTCCCCTATGCATTAATTTGATCAATTTTTAAATGTTTGTGGATTCTGTGCAGACATCCATTGTATCTTCTACAAAATGTCAATCTTCCATAGGTGTAGAAAATAAGTTTGGTACTAAGTTTGTCGGTTGTTTGCTTCTGCTACGTCTCTACTATTCAGTCAGGTTAAATTGCTTACCTGTTGACTTGGTTGTATCTTTGTTAAAATGTAAGAGAAAGGATTCATTAGATTGCCATTTCTACCAAAACCCTTTTACCAGACAGTATTTTGCCTCCTTTTAGCTAATGTATAATGTGCAAGCTCATATTTAGTAGTTTATATACAGTAGTAGTTTATATTTGATCTTTTGAGTAATTTCTTGCATTGTGTCCAGTATGAATATAACAATTTGGCTAATTTTAACTATAAACAACTCTTCGTAACAGAGTATAAAATGGTTGTACGGTTCTTCCATGTCAAATGTATGATTATGTCTATTAAAAAGTGTTTCTAGCAAAGTCAATAATTTATGGGTGAGTTATATTCTGTACCCTCAGCAGCATCTGGTACAGGACATGTAATTGAGTACCATCATGGTGTAGTTTCCTCACTATGTCATAGTGCAGCTACTAATGTCTGCCTCTCTTCTAATCTACTTAATTATACTGTTCTACTGCAGCTATTAGAAATTGTAGCCATATTTGTTAAAACGTCTCCCCTCTGTATAGTTTTCGTTTTAATAACTGTATTGGGTTAATTATTCTCTTTTGTCACCTTACTATTCCTGATTTTTTCTTCCTTTATCATTTATATTTGTTAATGGTTCAGGTGTATATCTTAGTTTAGATTTTCTTTAATTCTGAACATTACTTTCACAACAAATTTTAATATTTGCTAATCTATTATTTCCAGTTGCTGTTTAATATATCCTCTCCACCACTTATTTATTTTTGTTTATTCAACCCGTAGATCAGTACATGATTAGGGCTAGGTCAGAGAAAACAGGGATACAATTTGTAACCACAATTCCTATAATGCTTAAAACTACTATTTATAATAGTGCTTACAACTATTATTGACTTTGAGCTTAATCCTGGTATGATACACCACATTGAACATTAAAAAAGCTACATTTTGTGGTGCATAAAACTAACCAATTATCTGAAAACTATAATTTAAAATATTTAAAATCTTATTTCAGTGGCTCAAAATAACATTATTATTTATTTGTGAATTTAACTAATGTATAAAAAGTAATTATAGTCCCCATTCTTGTTTGTCTCCACTTTTAGCTATGTTTTCGATTGTTTCTAAATATTTGACTACTATCCTGTTTATTATATCTTTGTTTCAGGATCCGTGACTCTCTGTCAACTTTTTCTTAACCGAAAAGAAGCATTCCTCTTTATTGTAGCTTTTTTCCACTATCCCTACAAGATATAGGTTCTTCTCATAGTGCATTAACTTATTCGATAGATATTACACCTTATCTCCACAATTTTTCTTTCTTCTGTGAATGGTATATGTATTATGTGTTGTTCCCTTTTTATTACATTTTTTTGTTGTTGTGTATGGCATCTTCACTTCTCCTTTTAACTTTGTTACACAGTTTTGCAACATATTAAAAATCACAGTATTTGGGACATTTAGCTACCCAATAATATCTTTTACTGTTACCAACTTAAATCCAATATACAGCCTACCTTTTGATAAATAACAATTTCTCTCCATGCTGGCATTATTTCATAAATGTGATGAACTGTTGCTCAATTCTTGGGAGATGATTTAAATTTAAAATTACATCTATTTTCAAATTTTACTCACTTATCAATATATTAAAATTCTGTTGAATTAAGTTTTCTTATATATCTTCCTTCAATTCTTCCTCTTTGCTTCTTATAAGAATGTTATTATAAATTAGGATTAGTGGATTGTTCTTTTCGGTTGTTGTACTTTTAGAACATTTTTCTTTAAATTATGGCATTACCTCAATTGGTATAAAATTTTATGTCGCTATTTTCTGGATTTCTTTTAGATCTGCATTTTTGAACAGGTGTTTATACAATTTTTGCAGTTTTCACAAAGTGCATACATCATTTGTTTTTTTTATTACCTGCCAAATTTAGTTTACTTATTGCTGCATTTATTTCTACCATTGTTATTTCCAAACCTTTTAACCATTTCTACCATTAAGTCTAGCCTAGGTTTACCTCTTTCCTATCTTCCCAAAGCACATTGAAGTATAAACATTGCAATACTTTTATTATGTGCAACTTCTCAAAAATAATTTCTAATTCAGGTAATTTTATTTATTGTGCAACAGCAGTAATTGCTATCTATATACATTGGCTACATTACCACAAAACAGCAATGTGTTATCTTAGCTAAAACCACACAATTAGTGACTCGTATTCCGATATTCTTTTATTATTTTTCACACAACCAATCACTATAACTTTTCCAACTATACATAAAATGTATTATATAAATGACCAATTACAATTTATATCTTCTTTAACTGCACTTTTAAACAAAATTCTGTCTCTCTCTCTCTGTTTTCAACTCATCAACCCCTCGAAGTATAAAATTCACTAATTACTCTATAGAGAGCACATAAACCTACAAATTTCTTGCCCATTAACCACATGATGTAATTGAGAAATTAAAATTATAAATTCAGATGTCAGCAACAAACAATACACTTTCACAATTATTTAATTTTCCTTTACTGCAAAAAAAAACTTACTTACACAACAATAAAAAAGCAAACAACAAGGTCAATTCTTCAATGCAAACCTGTACCTAAACAAAATTGTAAACATATTGCAAAATTACCACTTTCATAAGATTTATATTGTACTTATCTCCTGGCTTTTTGCAGGAATAAGGGAAGTTAATAACAGTTAAAAATTACAAAGAAAATATTGCAAATGCTGTTGTACATAGAAACTTTATACTTCTGCAATATAAAAATGACATAATAAATAAGAAGTTAAGTGCTACAAGTAACATTTAGTTTATTCTGAGATAACATATTTCAGCTGAAAAGTACATAGGAAAATTAATTACTGATATTCTTTCTAACATAAACATATATCCTCCATATGCCATTTTTTACTCTTTCTTCACGTCCAATTAAAATGAACCTCACAGTTCTTCAAAATTTGTTTTCATAGTGCTTAATGCCCACTTTTACTACTTGTAGCATTATAGGCGATGACACTGATGATACTAGGAATGAAGATGGAGCACAGATGGAATTAGATGATGGGGGAAACCAGAGAATCCAGAGAAAACCCACCCCTGCACAGCTTTTTTCACCACAAATCTAACATGCAGTCATTTAGGATCGAATTCAGGCTGTCTACGTGAGAGGCGAGTGGTCTAACCACTTGACCTCTTCAAACTTGGGATTAAAAAGAACTTATATACATTTTATATAACTTCATGTTCTTAACAAGCACTTAATACAACTTTCACACATTAAAACCTTTTGTTTTCATTTAGTAAGTAACTTTAATTGGTTCACAACCATTGCTGTCCAGTAGACTTTGTCATTGTTAATCAATAAAGGGCTTAAAAGTTGGACGGTTGAGACAACTCTACAAACATTATATTACTGTGACTTTTTGTTCTCATGGATCAATTTGTGTGTTTTCATATTTGACAATTGATTAAAAGCCTTGTTACAAATCTCACATTTGAATGGTTTTATGCCCTCATGTATCAATTTGTGTGTTTTTAAATGTTGCAATAAGGTAAATGCTTTATTACAAATATTACACTTGTGTGGCTTTATGCCCTCATGAATCAATTTGTGTTTTTTCAAATATTGAAGTCGAGTAAATGGCAGATTACAAATTGTACACTTGTGTGTCTTCAAGCCCTCATGAATCAACTTGTGTGTTTTTAAATGCTGTAATCGAGTAAAAGATTCATCACAAATGTTACACTTGTGTGGCTTTATGTCCTCATGAATCAATTTGTGTTTTTTCAAATGTTGTAATCGAGTGAAAGATTTGTCACAAATATCACACTTATGTGGCTTTGTGTCCTTATGAATCAATTTGTGTCTTTTCAAATTTTGCAAGTGAGTAAAAGCAATGTCACAAATGTTACACCTGTGAGGCTTTATGCCTTCATGAATCAAATTATGCTTTTTCAAAAGTTGCAAATGAGCAAAAGTCTTCTTACAAATGTTACACTTGTGTGGCTTTATGACCTCATGAATCAACTTGTGTGCTTTCAGATCTTCTGAATCGATAAACTCTTTGTTACAAATGTAACACTTGTGTAGTTTTTTGCCTTCATGGCTTACTTTGTGTCTTTTCAGAGATGACATATGACTAAAACACTTCTCACAAACCTCACACTTGTAGATTTTTTTGTACTCATGACTTGAGGATGAACTGCAGCTATTTTTATTGATATCTTTTTTATTTGTGTTGTTCTGCTGAAGCACATTACTTTGTTTCATGCTGGAAATACTCTCACTATCTGGGATTTTGGAGCAAACATTTGTTTTTACTGAAAATATATCTATAACCTCACTTTCTTGACCTTGGCATTTTCTAGCACCTTCACATTCAGAACTGCTGTTTCTTATATTGAAACTTATGTCATTTCCTGACTCTTCAATGGTAAATAAGTCTGATGTATAATTGGAAACACCTTCTTTGTAGGAACTGAAATTTAAGAATATCATCATCAGTAATTACTAGAACACAGGAGTAAGTAAATAACTTGAGAATGTGAATGTGAATTTTTATTTTCCATGTGTAGATATTCAGAGGAAGAATTACCACATAAAAACATTTATAAGAATCTGGAGGTGGTGACACTGTGTGCTTAATTACATGAGAAATGGTTTCACTAATGAAAATTGTTAGTAAATATGTGAACATTAAGGCTATTTAAAATAAGAACTAAAGCTTTCCTGGCGACGTGTTAATTCAAAATCTTCTCGGGCTTCTAGCCAGGTAAAAACTTGGCTTGACACCAACGTTTCGAAGAAGTGCATCTTCCTCGTCTTCAGGGTGAACTGAAGACGAGGAAGATGCACTTCTTCGAAACGTTGGTGTCAAGCCAAGTTTTTACCTGGCTAGAAGCCCGAGAAGATTTTGAATTAAGGCTATTTGTTTCAAAACTTTATCTTTTCTAAAATTATAAAGGTAGTATCTTAAGAGTATAATTAATGTGGACTATTGACTGTCCTCTTTTTGTGTAGAATGCTCTCTTTCTATCTCTCAGACAACGATGGGAAATAATTGAGTATAACAAACTGAATTATTTGCAGTTACTACAGCATACTTGCACTTGCTTATGCTTCCCCCCCCCCTCTAAACTATCAGCTCACAGAAAACTCAAATAATAAGTAATGTGGCACTACAATTGGTTATGCTGATGATGCAACCATTATAATTCAAAAGACAATTAAACACAGATTAACAATAAAGGAAACACATTCTGACAAACACAGAATTTTGTCAATTCTGATTATGGTGATTAATAAATTAAATGTCTTGGTTAAAGTATGAACTTAACAAAATATTCTCATGATAAATGCAAATAAGAAACATACTTGCATAAATGTTACTTATTTAAGGGCTTAAGTGTATTTATTGCTCTATGCAAATATATAGCACTTAATAATAGGTCATTGGAGTGATGTGGTTAAGAAATGTAAAATAAGTTATCAGATAAAATAAATCCTAAAAGTAATGTTAATATAGACATTTAAACAAGGGGCATGATGATTCAGAGGTACCTAACATACATTAAATTACTATTGGCCTAAATAAAGCAACTAATGAGAAACACCCTTCTTTAGGTATTATAATTTTTGAAAATGTGTTTTCTATTTTTGGCAAATTTAATGTCAAAAGGTGAATCCAAGAATCATTGACAGTGGAATTTTATTGATAGCACTATACCCTTTAGAAAAATGTTATATTCAAAGTCAGAAGTGTTGCTCTTCAGAGAATACATTGACTCATTCTAAGCATACCTTAAATGTGTGGCATGTTAGCCCATCTTGCCAGAAAAAGCAGTTTGTCTTTCATATTCAGTGAGTTGAACCACAAAATGTATCAAAAATTTCCATAAATCCAACTTGTCAAGGGTAATGTAAAAACTATTGGTCCAATGATGTGCATTCCTATTACACTACACTAAATGTAGATTGTTTCATTATGGAGTGGTTATTGACACATAATGTTAGGTTTCTCCATTGCCCAGTACCTTGTGTTCTATGAAAACATGCATCATCACTCGCGATGTAATGGAAAGAGTCTAACAAACCATCGTGGATGTTATTCAAGCCTCATGCAGTAATCTACAAGTTTCTGGCTGTCATCCTCCGGTAATTGCTGCACAAATGTTACAGGATATGGCCTCAAATTAAGACTTTTCAATATTCGCTGGTAACTCCTACTTCCATGTGGTGTTGGGCTAATTTACATGTAGACTTCTTTGGGCTCTGAATAATTCTTTGACAAATATCTGCAATAGCTTCTGCTGTGCAACCTGAAGAAATTCTTTGTCATTTTAAATTTTTCATACATCCTTAGGTACACCAATTTTTAGACTCTGTAGTCTTCATTCTGAATACTCAACCCCTAACATTTCATGAGTTTCCTTAATTGAACCTGTTTTCACACAAACATAACTCCATGGCCCAGCCGCTGCATCCCCCAACTCAGCCCAAAGGCATCATGAACAGGGTGCCGTGATCAGCACAAGTCCCTCCTGGCCTGTTAATGTGGTCTTCTCAATCTGGAGCCACTTCTACTCAACAAGTAGCTCCTCAATTGGCCCCCCAGGTACCTCATGAAACCGAGTGCACCCTGGACTAGGTCTCCCAGTGGGGCAAAATTGTCCATGCCAGTACCAGGAATCAAACCCAGATCTCCCACTTGGCAAGTCACCGCACTAAGTAGATGACCCTGTTTTCACATATGCTTCCACAATTTCAATTCTTCCTTCTAACAAGAAAATAATTTTGCAGAAACAAAGAGAAACATCTAACTTTACTGATGAAATGAACTGAAATGCTAACAATCGATAATTGTATAAAATTGTCCATTGTTGTAGCATTATTGAATATGGATATGTAAAGAAGTCAAAATATTGCATTTGCATACAAAGGGAAGGTGGGCTACTTTTAACTGTGCCATCTTGAATAAGGCATCAGTCAATAAAAGTAACAATGATTGAATTGATTGAAGCAAACAGAGCAGGTTTCTAAAACTTAAAGTACTAAGCAGAGTTTAAAGTAAAACCAGTTTGATACAGAAAATAAAAAAAAATATAGAGAAATAACAATTGAACAAAATAGAGATACAGAAAGTGAATTGCACTATTTGGACAAACAATACTAAGTTTTATGAAAATGAGCTGTGATAATAGGATTAAGAAAAAAATAGGGGAGAAATAAGAAAAGGTTTAGCAGAGAGGTAAAAGTAAAATTGTGTTGACTAGCTGAACTCAGAGCAACATGATGTTTAGTAACATTCAAAGAATGCACATTATGTTTTAGCAGTATGTACAACACACATTTTATTAATACCTCAAAAGAAGTGGAGTTAGTTTCACACTGTACAGCACACAGTCCATCTAGGCCGCCTGGGTTTGATCCCGAGTGTGCGCATGTGGGAGTTGTGGTGGACAAAGCAGCATCTGGGCAGATTTTCTCCTTCAGTTTCCCTCACCACTCATTCCATCAATTGCTCCATAATCATGCTTACTATCATCAATTTTGCCTACATTCCATATCATCCACTCCCTTATGCTCATGCCTGGCTATGGACTGACCCCTTGTAACAGGTTCTCCATTCTGTGGTTTCATACCATTGGCTCCCCACAGGCTTCTGACTCCTAGGAAACTGCTTGTAAGTCCTAGAAGGGTGTCAGTCCTATAAATACGAGCAGGGTATAAGAAGAATTTAGTAGGAAATTCCATACCATCCTTTATAATAATGCACTTAAAAACTAGCACCTTAGGTCCCTTCTCCGAACAAAGGAAGGCAACCCTGAGGATTAGAACAGAAAATTTCCTGATCTATACATTATACTACTGCATCATAATAGACATGTTCTGCTCCATTTTGAGGACATGGATGAGAAACACATTCTCGTAAGTGATAAAGAGATGAACCAGCAACCAGCATAGCACTGGACACACATTTTGTCAGCAGTAATCCCCCTCCCCACTCAGTTTGTGTCGCCCCAACATTAGGTTATTAAACCCTACATTGTCCACCAAAATTCTTACATCAATGACAACAGATTTTTCTTCTCATACCACTTATCAAAATTCTTGTGGTGACACAGCATCACATCTAAGACCACACACCATGTCCAAGTGGTTAGTCCATTTGCCTCTCACCTAGATGGCCCAGGTTCAATCAGAAGCGACTGCATGTGAGATTTGTGGTGGACAAAGCAGCACAGGGTGAACTTTCTCCAGTTTCCCCCGTCATTACATTCCACTGGTACTGCATCTTCATTCCATATACCCTTAGTTCTTTGCCTGCTATGCCACAAGTAGTAAAAATAGGCATTAAACACTTTTAAAAAAAATCACAATCCTGAAAGTGAATCAAATCATTCCTCTTCTACTTTATGCATACCATCCCCATAACAACCTTATTCATTTCCATGAGACTCAAAATCTGCAATCTGAGCATAAGAACACACTCTTGACCTCCAAGGAGTACCTCCTATGGCAATGTCAGACACATGATAGACAGTTACGACATAGCTGCTGTACTTACAGCATAATAGGATTCACTACCACTGTTGTGACAACATCTGGCTCCAGGATGAAGAAGAAAATGGAAAAAAGAAACAAACAAGGATACAAAACATATTCAAGTCATCGGGATAACCTTTATCCAACTATTACGGAGAAGAAAATGCATCTGGAAATCAACCCACAGTGACAATAGACATCAAGTCAACAGAGAAGCATCACCACCAGGACCTTCACAGCATGATGCTGGCAATTGCCAAACATACATATCCAACAGAGGAAGGACATGAAGTTAGTCAACAGAGAATCACCACCAGGACCTTCTCAGCATGATGCTGGCAATTACCAAACATACATATCCAGCAGAGGCATGACATCATGAAGTTAGTCAACAGAGAATCACCACCAGGACCTTCTCAGCATGATGCTGGCAATTACCAAACATACATATCCAGCAGAGGCATGACATCATGAAGCTGGTCAACAGAGAAGCATCACCACCAGGACCTTCACAGCATGATGCTGGCAATTGCCAAACATACATATCGGACAGAGGCACGACATGAAGTTAGTCAACAGAGAATCATCACTAGGACCTTCTCAGCACGATGCTGGCAATTACCAAACATACATATCCAGCAGAGGCATGACATCATGAAGCTGGTCAACAGAGAAGCATCACCACCAGGACCTTCACAGCATGATGCTGGCAATTGCCAAACATACATATCGGACAGAGGCACGACATGAAGTTAGTCAACAGAGAATCATCACTAGGACCTTCTCAGCACGATGCTGGCAATTACCAAACATACATATCCAGCAGAGGCATGACATCATGAAGCTGGTCAACAGAGAAGCATCACCACCAGGACCTTCACAGCATGATGCTGGCAATTGCCAAACATACATATCGGACAGAGGCACAACATGAAGCTAGTCAACAGAGAATCACCACCAGGACCTTCACAGCATGATGCTGGCAATTACCAAACATACATATCCAGCAGAGGCACGACATCATGAAGCCCAACACCACTCTCAAGCTACCCATAAATACCAACCTCCTCAAGTGAGCCCTTCACACCATGCTTAGGAGTATAGTAGATTTACAGCACATAAAAGAATCTCAAACTTCATAAAGAGGCCTCTGAGCACACTTAAGCTGTCTTTCAGTCCCAGCCTACAATGGGATGCTGAGAACCACAGCAGTTAAAGGGCATCCATAAACAAAATTCCACTTCAATTTTTATCCTCAGGTGTATTCCTTAACAAGTTTTATCCTCGGGTGCATTCCCTAACAAGTTTTATCCTCTGGTGTATTCCCTAACAAGTTTTATCATGGATCTTTTTGTCCCATTCACACATGTTATACTGGGTGTTCTAAATTACTACACAGGAGGTTTTCTTTACTATGCACCAACATTTTTCGGACAGGGCATGCTGTTTCAATTGCCAACAGGGGCATTGTAGGATACCTCATGGTCATTTTGTAGAAATTAGATGGTCGTTTACTAGGCAAGTAAACATGACATTAGATTGAGAAACACACATTAGAGGCAAAGTAGCATTACACTGATGGTGTTCTCACAACATAGTTGATTAGCTTTACATTGATGGAAGAATAGCCATAATTATATAAATCTTCAAAAATACATCAGTACTGTGCACTTTCCTCCATTACTGCAGATCATCATGCTCAATGGCATTAGTAACCTTTTCACAATGTACATCAATAAGTAATTTTACACTTTTCAAGTGAGTTTCACAGCAGGCTTATAGTCTAACAGTCACCCTTGGTAGCAATGTATAAGTTTCCCCCCTTAGTTGTAAGTGAAGGCTCTGAGTCTCTGCAAATCTGAATACTTTATTTTTAAGTTTCTCAGCCCTTTAACTGCCAAAAACTTACCCCCTCATAAGCTAGAAAGTTTTCATTTACCCTGAACTATTCTCCCCCTGGCTTGCTCAGTGCTAAGGGTGATACCTCATTGGGTACGCTACAATATTTATATACTTTTTACTTAATGTATGATCTAATGTTTGTATAGAAGCTATTGAATGGCTCCGAGCACCAAAACATCTGCTCTAGTATGATGTATGATTAGTACATATTATCAAACCAAATAAAAATAAACTGTAATTGCAACTTGATAATATATGATATAAACTAGTAATGTTGGAACCCCTTTACTCACAACAAACATACTAAAGATACAACTGCACTGTTCTTTTTTAAAGTGTTTAATGCCCGCTTTTACTACACAGGTACAGAATGCAATGACGATACATAAAAAGAAGATGGAGCACCGGTGGAATGAGATGGCAGAGGAAATCCACCCTGCGCTACTTTGTCCCCAGGATCGAACCTGGGCCACCTTGGTGAGAGGCAAATGTTCCACCCACCTGGCCACAGTGCAGCAATGTGCACTGGTTTATGGTTGTGGCTATCAGATATATAACTGAAAAACATCAATTATTAAGCAACTAGAGTTGTTGAGAAAAAAGAACCTACTGCAGATAAGCGCTTTGATGAATTGATTGTATATTGCTTGAAATTGGTAAACCATGATTGAGTAAAACATTTCTCAAATAAATCTTACTCACACTTATTAGTAGTCATAAGCTTTCACAGCCAGAGTTCAAATTATAACTAGAAGAAATTTTGGGGCTGATCCAGATGTTTTATTCATGACTGTGGTGAACATCTTCAGTGGCATGGTCTAAGTCTTCTCAGTGAAGGTTTGGTCACAATTGACTCGTTGGTTGAAATAGCAGCAGTATTTTTACTCAGGCTACTCTCACGCGATTGGTCCGGCTGGAGCTGCATGAGCGGGGATGGTGGAGGGAGGGGTTTAGCCACTCTGGTGCTTTTGAATGATCTCGTTGGGTTTGTGCCTGTTTGATGTTCTCAAGTAGCGAATGCCAGTTTTTTCTTTAGCCAAAGACACCAGGGATACGCTTACTTGAGCTGGCGTCTATCAGATCCCCTGCTCTTGAGGTGTGGTATATCGGTACAACACAACACCCGGCTTATGGAACATAAGAGATGCTGCCGTCTATGTCAAGCCGAGAAGTCTGCGGTCACTGAACATGCACTTTGGGCAGAAGGGGAACACATAATTCAATATCATGAAACAGCCACTCTCTCATCTATATCTTATTACTATGCTTGATTACAATGTGAAGCAATAGAAATTTATAAACATCCCAATAACTTTAATAGGAAAGAAGAAAGATAAAAACTACGCAAACACTGGCATCTACTACTTGAGAACATCAAACAGGCACAAACCCAACGAGGTCATTCAATCCAATCAGGAATCAAAAGCACCGGAGTGGCTAACCTCCCTCCACCATCCCCGCACATGCTAATCCAGCTGGACCAATCGCTTGAGAGTAGCCTGAGTATAAATACTGCCGCTATTTCAGCCAATGAGTCAGTTGCGACCAAACCTTCACCGAGAAGACTAAGACCACGCCACTGAAGATGTTCACTGCAGTCGTGAACGAAACATCTGGACCTGAAAACTCCAGCAGACCATGGCTTCTCAGCCCGGAAAATTCTTTTAGTTATAATTCTTAATCACATTAGTCACTTTTTAGGTATTTTCTCATTAAAACACATACTTCTGAAAATGTACTATGCTATTTGAGGTGACATGTATTTGTTACTTACCATTATATGATACAAAGTGTAGTGAAACTTTGGTAAGGGAAACCCAAGACACATGCCAATGTTTCAATTATGATGTGAGCTTGCTTACTATTGTGGTTATTAAATTACATAAAAATAATCAAGTTATTTGATGACTCTTTTTGACATTGCTGAAAACAGAACCTCATCAGCAGTTGCACAAGAAAAGTTCAAGAATTTGCCTGTAACTATTGCTAACTTATTATATTTAAGTAAAATATTTTTCAGATAAATGAAACTCATGATATTTTCTGTGTACTTCTTCCATCAATTCTGCAGCGGGGGAGCTCTATCAACTATTGTTTGTCCATCCTTATTTCACCAGCGATGTAAATGAATCAAAGTGTATTCCTCCACGAACGCATGTGCACACACCATGTGGTGCTAAGCTGGTTTGTCTGCTGCACAATTGTAAAACCGCGTACCTACGTTTGACAGGAAAAGAAACAACTACCTAATTTCACTCTTCACTGATAATGATTAGCTCTATTAAATGTATAATAAATAAAATATAATAAAACAGGTAGGTGAGTCATATATTCAGTACAAAATGTAAAATTCTCCTGTAAAATTATAAAATGCAGACATGTTGTTTTGAAAGTTTGCTAAAATATTGCATCATTCCAACAGTTTTTTGCAAATGTTATCATTCGCATATGGACAAACACATACTACACATTTCTTTAATATACTGTCACATTGACTTACCCAGAAGAGCTAATCTGAGAATGGAAGTAGTCGCACTCCTTCAAGATACGAGTCATTTGTTGCAGTTGCAATCTGAATCATCACAAAGATATGAGGGTTAGCTGATAAGTCCCAGGCCTCTCAATGAAAATACCATTTAAAAAAAATTTCTTTTTTGCTTTATTTCTCAACATAATCTCCAGAAAGGCTAATATATGTGTCATATCGATGTTCTAATTTAATTAAACCATCTCTGTAATGCGATTTATCAATGACCTCCTCGTTGCTATGAAATCTTCATCCTCCAAGACATTTTTTGAGGTTTGGGAACAGGTGGTAGTCACTGGATGCTAGATCTGGCAAATAGGGTGCATGTTCAAGCAATTCCAACTTTCATTCGCACATTTTTCTGATTGCAATGACTGAACAATGGGCCAGAGCATTATGATGAAACAATATTTTTTTTTTGTTGCCAAATGAGGTCTTTTTCTTTTCTCCTCATCACTGAAATGTTGCAGTAAGCTTGCGTAGTAATCACCCTTTTCCAAATAATTCCCTGTGCATCCCAGAAAACATTCACCATAACCTTGTTAGCTGACAAAATAGCCAGTAGGACACTGTGAGCCAATTTCCAAATCCCAAGGTTTTAAGCATGCCATACTGAAGAGGTGCATGGCACATGAGAGATGTGTCATTAATGGAAATGACACATCTCCCACAGTATAGTCTTACTCAGATTCTGCGGAGCTCTGAGTGGACCAAAATAATCCTTAGCAATTTGTAGGAAAATACTTATGGTTCTATACATCTAAATCCAGGTGGCTTCTAAGGACCCACATAAACATATGGAAAACTGCTACTCAGAGTAATCCAAAGCAGTTAGAAATGGTATCTTCTGGAATGTGGAGAAGCAGCCCCAACTTCAAAGATTAATGATCCTTCTGCCACCAAAGCCTTTAACTCTTTTAGTGGCAATCACGATCTGAAAATTCTGCAAGAATTGCCAATCACAATTTAATCGTGATGCCGTTTCCATACATTTTAACTGTTACCAGCGGGAAATTGTTTATACTTGCTGTGTCATAGCCTAAAGAAGGTTTTCTGCAGTGTTTCAGCACCTTACCTTCACACTTCAAAGCTCTAAATTAGCTCCAAATTTAATTTCTCCAGCCAGTGCTCGTTTATGTTGGTTGAAACATAGTATCGTGTAGCCAAAGATTATGAACAGAAGAGCTGCAGGTCGCTGTGTATTAGAAGAAAGCAAGTGATTTTGAATTTTCAGACCTTGTTGACAGAGTTTGTGACATTGACATAAGAGAGGAAGATATATATTCTAACTTTAGTGAAAATGCAACCGATAACAACAACCCTCATACACATACAAATAATTGGTGTACTTATTAAAATGGAATTACAGAGATGTAATCAGACAATGAATACAATGTGAATCAACTATTCAGCTATGCAACAACACAAGTACTAAATTGAACATAATCTACATTACATTTTTATCTATTGCTTTATGCCATTTTCATTAATAGTGGTGTCATACTGTGTGTGCATGTGTTTGGTGTTTTTTTTTTGTTTTTTTTTTTTTTTTCAGATTTCAGTTTACGTGAACTCATTTTTTCTATTTTAAAAAATAAAACACCAGACAAAAACAGAATTCTGTTTTAGTAAAGAAATGCATGTACTTTCATTTAATTAACCTGAACTTTTTGTGTAGTTAGGTTTTATATGCCTAATTTTGATTATTTTGCGATTTTTAATTTTATTTTCAAATTTTTCTTTTATTTTTAATTTTTTAAAAATATTCAAGAGATTTATCATTCATATTATATATAGACAAAGGTTTAATAAAATGAAAAAAAGATTCAGCTCCCTCTGTCATTTGGTAATCATTTTATTACTAATAATTTAAAACTCTGCATTCTGCACTAAAATTGCTTGGCACTTTTCAGACTTCATTTTGTTATTCAGGCACTAAAAGGGTTAAATGGTTTGAACTGTAAAACGCACCTGTCGATATAATTGACTGTACTACACTATGCCAGGACTGTCAGTGTTGATCTCAAGACAGTGTTTGAGAGAGACTAAACCTATTTTTGAAACTCCTTATAGAGAAATCCTACTTTCTAACAGTATGCTTCAAGGGCATGGCAAGTGTCTTTTGTTATTTGAAAGCCCTAGGCAATTTTGTTTAACTTTGTCCGTGTTTACTGTGTTAAAGAGGACATAGCAGGTTTTTCCGGGAATGTTTTTGTGCCAGAAAAGGTTGATAATAATTTGTCACACTATCATCACTATACGCCACTTACTCTCAGAGTGTCCTCAGTATCAACAGCAGCGAGCAGAATGCAAACTACCAGACATCCAAGAAGCACTCAACAATTCATCACACAGCAAAATACTACTTAAATACTTAAAACTAACAAATATGTATAATGAAATATATTATTCATAAAATTGTATTTACCAATGTCAATTTTTTGTAAATGGTACCATTAAAATATGTTGTCGCGATATGACTACTTTTGTAAGTTAAAGCGACATAGAGTAAATAAATTAAAAAAAAAAATAATAATTTGACGTATTATGACAAGTGTGGTATAGATGAAAATAATGTGACAGTAACAGGAATGAATGACTACTAATACACCTCTGTGGTCATCATGTGCAGAAAAGAGGTTGTTAAATGTGTTTTTATTAAATTCTGTATATATTAACCCTTTCAGGTTTGGCCCGAATAACAAAATGCTGTCTGAAAACTGCCAAGCAATTTTAGTGCAGAATGCAGGGCTTTAAATTATTAGTAATAAAATGATTACCAAATGACAGAGGGAGCAGGAACTTTTTTTTTTTCATTTTAGCAATGCCTTTTGCTTAGTATAATATGTACTATATGGATGAGAAGTCTATTCTATATTCTTAATATACTAAAAAGGAACAAAACACTGGAACATAAAATAAAAAATCCAAAAATAATCAATAATTAGCCATAAAAAACCTTATTTACAAAAAGTTCAGGCTAATGGAAGAAAGTATAGATATTTATTTACTAAACCAGCAATTTGTTTTGGTCTGGTGTTTTATTTTTTTAAAATACAAAAACTGAAAAATATCACCAAATACACACACACATAAGAATAATAATGAAAATTACATAAAGCAATAGGGTACAAATGTAACACAGATTACTGTACAGTTTATGTTGTTGTGTAGACGAATGGTTAATCCAATTGTCTGGTTACACCTCTGCAACTTCATTTTGATAAGTACACCTATTATTTGCATGTGTACAAGGACCATTGCTATCAGATGCATTTTTATCGCTGAAGCTAGAATATACATACTTCCTCTCCTATATGGTAGTCAGAAATGCTTTCATCTACGTCTCAAAATTCAAAGTCACGCACTTTCTTCTAAAAATTGTAATCTGCAGCTCCTATTTCTTCTTTAGTTTGTAATCTTTGGTAGATGACATCATTTTTCAACCACTATAAACAAACATCGGCTAGAGAAATTAAATTTGGAGCTTACGTGTGCTTTGAAGCGTGAAGATAAGACCCTGAAATGCTCCAGAAAACCTTTCTCTATGGCTATGATGTAGAAAACACAAATTTTCCTGCTGGAAAGAGATAAAATGTATAAAAATGGCATTTGGCAATTAGATAGTGACTGTCACTAAGAGAGTTAGTACAAAGAAAATTACGACATTTCATTTAATTATTCATAATTGAATGTAAAAAGCTCTCAGTGGTTTTTGAAGAGAGTAGAGATGGCTGAAGATATCATTAATAGTTCTCCTTCTTCATACATGCTGTGAAATTATTGTCAAATAAGCAGGAATGCCAGTGTAGCGAGTGAATATACACTGCAACAAAGAAAAAATTATGTGCATTGTGCACAAAGTGGGAAAGAGGATCACACCATAAATGCTTCAATTTTATAAGTGTTCCAAATAAGAAGAAATATAGTGATTTTTAACCAAGTTGTCTCAAAATTAACCTTCTTATAACTTTTGTATACCCTTGAAATGTTTAACTTATAATAAAATGTATTTCTTAAGTAGTGATTCATTTTTAATTTTCTGCGGCTGTGAGTGACTGATTGCAACTAGCTTTTGTGTAGTGTGTACAATGAGATGTATGGTATAGTGTTGAAACTAGTGCAAGTAAACATGACTATAAGTGATGCACTTATACATCTATTATTGATGCAAAATACAGAAATTACTGATATTATTAAACATAACATAGTTTTAAAAGTATTTTTGTACATGAATATACTTCTGATTTTAAATGCTGCTCCTATTATTTTGTTGGAAGTGTGAAATATATCATCATAAATATAAGACAAAATTATTATTCTTTATTGTAAAAATGTAAGTGGTGTGTTATTTATGGATGCTCTTTAACTACTGTGGTTCTCAGCATCCCATTCTAAATTGAGTGTGAAAGGCCGATTAATTTTGCTCAGCGGCCTCGAGGTTCTTTCACATGTCATAAATCTATGACACAGGACCCACGGATTTACTTCCCTTCCGAAGGAAGCCATGCTAAGGATTTTTACACCTGCAAAATCCATCGTCCTCCGCCGGGTTTGAACCCGTGATCTTGAGTATATGAAGTTAGCATAGTAACCATTACACCATGGAGGGCCAATTGGCCTGTAGCTGTGCCAGAGGAGTGCACTCTATCAAACACATGACAGACCCACAACGTTGTGACATAAGGAGGAGGGTAGCTGTGTGTAAAATTACACTGGGCCAATAGCACCTCCTCTCAGCAAGAGAAGGTAATCCAGTTTACAGGCAGGTCCTTCACTTCTCTTAACATGTTGGCAAGGAGAGACAATGCCAGCACAAACGTACTGCCCTCTGCACCACAAGACTGAAGTCTGCAGATGTTACACAATGAATCTCAGTACTGGGTTCTGCAACTGTCATCTTTGCCACTGAATCCGCCAGTTCATTCCCTAGCAAGCCAATGTGGCCATGGATCCAAGCATAGTCCCTTTCACACCAGACGCATGCAAAAAGTGGCGTATATACTGAATATATTTTATGATAAGATGGTAGTTGTACTGCTCACAAATGCTCTGAAAAGCACTAAGGGAATCACTCATTATAAGAGAGTCAACCACATTTTGATGGTAAATATATACGACATAGAGCTCCACAGAGTAAATGGATGTGCTACCAAGCAACACGAAAGTATAGGGTTCAGTTCCAGTAACAAAGTCAAATCCAACACCTTTGTTACACATACCGCCAACAGTGTATATATACACGGCCACTGTAAGTTGACAAAACTTCTATAGTGACCAGAGCAGTTGGTTCCCTAATCTTGAAGGAAAGGAACCTATTGAGGCCAAGAGTACAGGGAATGTAAAGGTTTGGTTATTAGCTCAAAGTGTGACTCTTAAAGTTACATAACAGCCTAAAGAGGTTCTTCTGGACCCATAAATATAGAAGTGTGAGAAACCTATACAAAAATGAAGTAAAATTAAGCTGCAATAATTTTTTTCATTCAAACTATCCTACAATAGTACTGCTGACTTAAGAGCTATATAGTAGCATTACAAGGCAGATTTGAATATCACCATTGTTTAGGCAATGTCTGATTATGGTGCTAAAACTAATTTGTGCACGGTATTTGTTTTGTAACATTCTGTACATGCAGTCTGTTTTAAAAACCATTCAAAGAAGCAAGAATCCAGCTGAAATTTTGCTGCAGAATTTTCAAATACAAGTCAATGGCAATTGGGTAAAATTTTGTAAAGCAGGATTTATCATTGTTTATGGCCTTCAGAGCTCAAAAGGCAGACTAAATAATAAGAGTATTCCACATTGTAAGTGGAGTACCAGCTCCTGAAAGAGACAAGTGTCACAATATATTTACCCAAACCATTAAGGGAATACCAAATGCCAAAGTCAATACAGTAAGTCAGTAATAAATTATGGAAATCAGGTTTTTAACTGCAATCTTTCTAAATCCTTACTGTATACTTATTATTATATGCCATATGTTCCATTCACATGACTTTCTCTACATCTCTGTAATAATTTATTGTTAAAAAGCTTATGCTTCTATTTCCTTCATACTATTTGAGAAAAATTAGCAGAAATAGTGTTATTACTTGCTTCCATGTAAGTAGAAGGGAAATATGGGTGTACCTTAAGTTAAAGTGATAGTCAAAAGCTGGTTGCTATGTGACTGAAGTTCCTTTGTATGGACAGGAGTTGACAAATTCCTGTATGAGAAAAGTATAAGATTTTAAAGCTGAAAACAATAACAAGGAATATCTAAAAAACAATCAACTCCAGGAAAAAATATACATAACATAAATTGTGTGTTTTAACAAGCTATACATTTTCTGTTAAGTAAGTTTTTGTCTATCTTTTACGGTTTACAGTTATACAAAATTGCGTAAAATTCATTCACAATAAAGTAGTCTTCACAGGCTATTTCCAGAAAATTCAAGATATTCAGTTTATATGTCAGGTAAATATCAGTAATATACAATATTTTAATCAAAATAGATTGTAATTTTTGAAAACTTTTCCATCTAAAGTGTCAGGTAAATATCATTAATATACAATATTTTAATCAAAACACATTGTCATTTTTGAGAAAATAAAAATTTTTGAAAACTTTTCCATTTAAAGAATAGTTGGAGTGAGGGGATTTTCTTGAAAATCTTTGTCACATCCTTGGAAGACAATAAACTTAACTATCAAGTTTGGTATTTAACAGACTTTTTGTTTTTGAACTATGCTACCTACGGACATACATAGACAGACATTTTTCTAAAAATGCTTTTTTCGGATTCAGCGGGTTCCAAAACATGTATTTTTAGTGAAATTTGGTGTCAAATTTTTGGGTGCAATACAATCCCTTCTCGATACACTATGAACATAGTATATGTAGAGAAAGTAAAAAATTAATACACAAATAAGCTGTTACAGGGCAGAGCTAATGAAGGCAATTTGCAGACTCCGAGTAACTTCATCAAACAAGGGCAAAGGTTATGCACGATCTCCTGAAAATGAAATCTGAGAAAAATAATCCCAAAACACTGGTAATAAAGTTTGAACTTCAACCAACCCCACCAGCATCACAACGAATGACTGGATCAGCATTTTACAGCAGAACACTATGGTTATACAACTCCAGAGTACATGACTATTTAAGTATGGATGTATGTTACACAAAATAGAGTAAATGATACAATTTGTGGTGTTGTCAATAAGTTTTTAAACTTCCTAAAAGATAAAGATCTTAAAAATAAAGTAAAATACCAATTAATATTCACAGATAGCTGGCCAGATCAGCATGAAAATTCTAGCTATGATGACTGGTAGCAATTGAAAGTATAAAAACTTGAAAACATCACTATCATATCTGGCGACACACACTTGCCCGTCAACAGTGATTTTGAAGGCTAGGAAGAAACACAAAGAAATTACAATCATAAGTGGATAAATATAATTAAAAAGAAAAGAAGCATATTTTTCCTGGTAGCACTAATCTTGGAGAAAGATATTTTAAATGTTACTACCCTATTGCAAAAACTCAAATAAACAAAATGAGGTGAGCACTTAGATTTCTCTTCCATGCTATCCTTTAAGCTCACAAGGAAAACTCCCAGAACTTCTTTACTAAGCATACAATCAATGAAATTTTAAACAGGTGCTGTTCGTTATGATAGGTCAACCAGCTGACATCCTGCATATGAGTCTCAGGGTAAAGATTGGAAACAATGTTTGTGACAGGACTGTCACAGGCTGCTGGTACAACAGAATTTTATCAAACAGGAATCCTTTTACATGCCAGTAAATCTACTGATATGGGTACCCAAATATATACCACTGCTCTGTACTATGTTTGAATCCTTGACCTTGGGATCAGAAGTCAGTAGCTAGCTGACTAAACCACCCAGAGCAGGGTGCATTATCAAGAAGAAACTCCTGGGTGTAAAAATCTTTTGCAATTCATACTTTTGCTATGTCATAACCGTTAACATATGATTCCAAATAAAAAACTGCGGTTCCTATGATAAGGTAGAATTGCTCTCAAAAACTGTAAGTCTCTTTGCTCTCAATGAAAAATAATATCAATAGTATATTGTAATATTTTGAAAATTATTTTTTTATTTGTTTCAAATAAATACTTTTGATAATGAAAATTTGATAAAATGTTCAATTAACATAATGACGAGCCACAAAATTGTATGCTGCCAATTGAAAACATAAACAGTAAAATGTTCAGGTTGACTGAAGTGACTTCCAGCTGTCGTAAACATGTAAGTCTCTCATACTATGGTTTCTTAGATTGAAATTGTCTTACAGTGTCAATCACTAGATGCCATTTTCATACATTTTAACTCTTTAACTCTTTCCAGCAAGAAAGTCTGTGTACTTTCTAGATCATTTTACATCATCTTTACACTCCAAAGCACATATAAGCTCCAAAGTTTGTTTATGATGGTTGAAAAATGACATCGTCTAGCAAAAGGTTATAAATGGAAGAAGACATAAGAGCTGCAGATAGCATGTTTTAAAAGAAAGCAAGTGATGTTGAATTTTAATGAAAGTATTTCTGATATCAACACAAGAGAGGAGAATATATATTCTAGCTTCAGTGACGAAAATGCATCCGATAATAATGGTGTTCGTATGCATGCTAATATCAGTGGACTTATCAAAATTGATTTATGAAGGTGTAACCAGATAACACACACAATGTGAGTCAACCATTTAGCTATGCAACATAAGAACTAAATTGTACAATAATCTACATTACATCTACATCCTATTGCTTTATATCATTTTCATTATTAGTTGTATTATGCTTATGTGAGTGTGTTTTTGGTGATTTTTTTTTCAGCTTTCAGCCTTCAGGTTACATGAATTCATTTTTTGTATTTTAAAAAACAAATTGCTGTTTTAATACAGAAATATCTATACTTTCATTTCATTAGCTTAAAATTTCTACATAGTCAGGTTATATATGCCTAATTATTGTTGCTGTTTTTTTATTTTCAAATGTTTCTTTAGTTTTTAATTTTTTAAAAATATTGAATAGACTTTTCATTCATGTAATGCATTTCCTACAGTAGTCAAAAGAGTTTACTAATAATAAAAACAAGATTCAGGTCCCTAGGTCATTATGGTACTTGTTTAATTAATAATTTAAAACCCTGCATTCTCACTAAAATTATTTGCCACTTTTCAGACAGCACTCTGTTATTCAGGCTGACACTAAAAGGTTAAACAATAACAAGACTGTCCTGTAAAATGTCATTATATTGTCTCAGGCCCTTCAATTTCAAATTCTCAGTAAAATAGTTAATAAAATATCCATTAAGACCTTTTGTATTAATGAATCAAGTTCACTTTCTCAAAAGCTTGACAAGAGCAAAATGTTTCTTACAACCATCACTGTATTGGAGATTCATTATGAATCAATTGAATTATTTTGAAATTTGTACAGATGAAAACTCTGGCATTACAGTAAGCTTTTGTGCTTATGAATCAGTTTGTGTCTTTTCAAATTTGACAAATGATTAAAAGCCTTGTTACAAACTTCACACTTGTTTGGCTTTATACCTTCATGAATTAATTTGTGTCTTTTCAAATTTGATAAACGAATAAAAGCCTTGCAACAAATGCTACACTTGTGTGGCTTTATCCCGTCATGAATCACTTTATGCTTTTTCAAATGTTGTAATTCAGCAAAAGTCATATCACAAATATTACACTTGTGTGGCTTTATGCCCTCATGAATCAATTTATGTTCCTTCAATTGTTGCAATCTAGTAAATGTCTTATTACAAATGCAACACTTGTGTGGCTTTATACATTCATGAGTCCATTTGTGTCTTTCCAAATGTTGCAATCGAGTAAAATGTTTGTCACAAATAATACATTTATGTGGCTTTATGCCCTTATGAATCAATTTATGCCTCTTCAAATGTTGCAAATGAGTGAAAGCTTTGTCACATATGTTACACCTGTGTGGCTTTATTCCTTTATGAGTCAATTCGTGTCTTTTCAGATATTGAAAATGGACAAAAGCCTTCTTACAAATGGTACATTTATGTGGCTTTATGCCCTCATGAGCCATCTGGTGTGCTTTCAGATGCGATAAATAAATAAAACCCTTATTACAAATGCAGCACTTGTGTGTTTTTATGTCCTTGAGACTGAATTTGTGTTTTTTCAGAGATGACAAATCACTAAAATGTGTGTTGCAAACATCACACCTGTACACTAGATTCAAGGCTGAATTGCAATTATTAATATCTTCTTTATTTGTCTTGCTCTGGTGAAACAAATTACTCCTTTTCAAACAGGATGCCATGCTGACTATATTACCATCATCAGGCATTTCTGAGCAAACATTTGTTTCCATTGAAAATATACCTATATTATCACTTTTTTGACTTTGGCATTTCCTGGCACTTTTACAATCAGAACTGCTATTTCTCATACTCAAACTTCTGTCTTTTCCCAAGTTGGAAAATAAACCTGATGTATAACTGGAAACACCCTCTTTGTAGGAACTGAAATTTAAGAATATCATCATCAGTAATTACTAGAACATAGGGATGAGAAAATAACTTGAGTGAAAAATGTATGTTAAAGTTTGTTTTCTATTATGTACATAGTGAAAGATAGAATTACTTAATGAAAAATAGTTTAGGAATCTGGATATAAAATATTGCACAAATGAAAAAATTTCTTAATCTGAAACATTAAACTATAAGTGAATGTAGAGTTTGGTCGTTGTAAACATATTATCTAAGTGTAAAGATAATCACTTTTTTTTTGTGGGGGTGATTATGAAACTGTTTATCCACTTTTCATTATTTTATGTAAAATGTTTGATTTGTGTGTCTCTGATATACTCAAAGTAATTGAGTACAATATGGATTAACTGCATTTTTATGCTTTTTTCTTGCACTTCTTATTTACTTTACAAAATATAAGGTTAAGCATTATTTAGTTATCAACTAAAACTACAGAAACAAAAAAATGGTGACACAAAAATTAGTTATCCGCCTGATGAAACTGTTATAATTAAAAATGTTTTACACAGATATTAAAAAATAAACATTCTGACAAACATAGAAATTACTAACTCTTATGTTATCAAATTAATAAGAGAAATAACTTAAGTAATCTGAGGGCATAGTCTCTTGATATAAAACTAAATATAGGTGACAAAATCTCTAGAAGTAATTTCTGCTAGCAACAATGAATAGATTAAATCCCAAAAATAAACAAGGGTATTTATATAATGAAACATGCTAGAGGTATATTTGGGCTATGAAAAAGTTCATCATGCTTTCATCTGTGCTCACACAAAATACTGAAAGACACTATTAGGGCTTATTAATTCAAACAAAAACAAAATTCAAGTTAAAAAAAGAGCATAAAAATAATAGCAGATGCAAACAGGAAGGATACTTATAAACCAATAAGTTAGGACTTTAATATTGGAACACTTTAGTACAAAGAGAAACTTATAAATAGTTACATTGAGAAATAAGGCCTGAAAGTATCGCCAATGCAAACATTTAAGCACTAAATATATTTGGTAAAACATATTTTTATAGTATAGAGCAGGTAGGGGCATTAACTTGATCACAAACCATAAGTGGTTCTGAACCTTTGTGCTATGACAGAAGATGTCATGGCAGTTTGACGTACTAACAGGTAAATCCCCACATACAGAGTGACGCTTAATGTATTTACCAATTTTGGTTGAGAAATAGAACTATTAAATAAAAGTGAAACTACTTTATCTGTGAACAATTGAAACAATATACATTTGCGTTTATGGATATTACACTTACATCAACACTACTTGAATATGACGTGAGCTCATTGGCCCCCATCCTTGAAAAAGAAATGCCTCCATAGCATGTTGCTCCATCTCTTGTGAAATGGCATTCATTTCCTGACTGATGTAATTTTTCAACTCTTAATGGTTTTAAATGGTGCAAGAATTCTTTTTCTTTCAATTATCCCCACAGAGATTATTCCATAACTATTAAATTGGAGATTGAGAAGTCCAAGTTAAATCTCCAAAGCAGGAAGTCAGTCAACTGGGGAACGCTCATTGGAGAAAAACCATGTTTTGAACTGCAGTATGTGGCATAGCACCATGCTGCTAAAATTAAATGTTCAACTGTTATTCCTGGATATCTGGTGTGACAAAATTTTGCAAATTTTGGCATGGTGGTTGGAATTTGCAGTTAGTACATGACCAGCACAATCTTCAGAAAAATATGGACCAATCCCACACATTCCAATTGCACACACAACATCCTGGCTCATAAATTATGCAACGATTTTGTTTGTTCTCAAATCTCTGAAGAAACTCGCTTTATCTGACTTAAACAGTTGCTTAAGCAGTCATCTGTGACAGTGTTGATATGCTGGCAGAGCTGCGTAACAATGAAAGCTTCTACAGCTGTAATCCTTGTCTGTATGAACCAGCAATCCATGGCATACCGGTTGCGAACATTATAACAATATAATCATATCTAATTCATGTACATATGCACCTCAAGTTGAACAGGAATACCGAGCAATTGGTAGATACATTATGCACAACCCTGTATGATGTAGATTATTAGCAATGTTGGACCATGGCAAAGCTATAATCAGAAAGTCATCATGGCAGATTCCAAGCCATATATAGTTTTGCCATTCCTTGTTGGCAACTGTTTCTGTAATTCATACTTATGTCCTGTTAAAACGGTCTAAATAAATAACCAACAAGCAAAAACATAAAAACACATTCCACATGTGCAATGGAAATAAATAATGGAAATAAAAGTTTTGCTGTGCAGTTGGGTGGCTAATCATTTCACCTCTGCAATTCTCCCAAAATAAAAATGAGAACAAGGAATTTAATGAAAGTATCTCCTTACTAGAAAATCTGAGTATACAGTTTGGTGGGAAATGAATTTGACCTTTTTGTAAATCCCATGTATGTTGAATTTGCATGGGAAAGGCTGGATTTGTAGCTACAATTAATATCCGTGAAAAACAATAGTTTTTTTAAATATGTGTGCCACAATAAACATGGTGAGGTTCTGTTTAAACAGTCACAGTTGCAAACACACATGGTGAAGTTTTCTCTCATTTCTAGCTTAAGCTGACACTCTTGAGACCTCACTTACATTTTAAGTTGAAGATCATCATTTTGGCACCACTTAATAGTTTCCTCAGTTACTTTGCTACACTCAAACATGTGAGTTGATGGTGTCTCCTTCCTCTACTTTACTTCACTGCCCTAAGACTGTAGGACTGATGAACTTGAAAATCAGCTGGTAGTCTAATTTCATACCAAAAATCCATTAATTCTTGATCAAATCTGTGTATAAAAATGTTTTCCCATGCTGCTTATACTGCTGTAGCCCCAAATGATTTTACTCAAGTGACATCCCAGTTAATTTTGCAACTTTCTTAAGAAAAATTTACAGACACTGCCAACTTATCAAATTGTTTATTTTTTGTATCTTCTGTGTTGATATTTCTTTTGGCAATGACACTGATGATACACAGAATGAAGATGGAGCATTGGTCAGGGGAAACCCTCCCCATGTACTGCTTTGTCCACCACAAATCTCACAAGTGGTCGCTAGGGATCAAACCTGGGCCATCTAGGTGACAGCAAGCAGTCTAACCATTCAGCCACAGCACAGCCTTTCTTTTGGTCTGATTTATGAGTATATTTTCACATTTTCAGCATCTTATAAATCGTAGATTTATTATAATACTAATAATAATAATAATAATAATAATAATAATAATAATAATAATAATAATAATGGGATCTGAAAATACTGATCAAAGAACTTCTTATTTCAGAACTCTTCCACTTGTAACACCAACAGCAACATGTTATTGCATCTGGTGACATTACTAATATAAATTGATCAAAGAATTGTTTTGTAGTATCTATGTGTATACCTAACAATAGCAGGAAATATTTTTATAGTGTTTTAACGCTCACTTTTACTACTATGGTACCATAGACGATATCAGTGATGATACATGGAGTGAAGGAGCACCAGTGGAATGTGATGGCAGGATAACTGGAGAGAATCCGCCTCTGTCCCACTTTATCCACCACAAATCACACATGCAGTCACCTAGCATCAAACCCAGGCAGCAAGGAATATGAAAATGTTTCTGGGCACAAATATTAATATAATTCAAAAACAGTTATATATTCCTTAAATTCAGAAACCAGTTCCACATTTGACACTAAAAGGAAATATGACTGGAGGCAGCCATTGGTGCAATTTGATGAAAGTATGGATTATACCCAAGTTCAGAAACCAGTTGCACATTTAGTCCTAAAAGGGAATATGACAATAATTGGGGACAGTCACAGGTCAATTTACCACTTTGTCTTCCTAGATCTGATTTGAGTTGTGCATGCAGATTGCCAACCATTCTGCAGAGATTGGTTTTCATGTTCAAATAGCTTACAATCTGTGCAACAGTTGCATTAGTGCCTACTTCTGTTATCTATAATATTTAAATTGTATGTTGGTAGCATTGACTGTTAATGTCTGCATTTCCGGTTTTTTTTTTTTTTCTTTCTGGGGCTGTCATGCATCAGCCACTGTACTGCATGAACCATAGCCAGTGGTAAACATGTGGGATGTTATTCTTGCTGAGCTTGTTTGCTTACTGTATTTACAGTGATTTTTGATTACTGTACATCACAGAAGAGGATGAACTTGAGACAGCATTGCTGAAAAGAGTTGGTGATAATCTCTTAGTGATGGTGACAATAATGGTAATAGTGGAACAAGCAGTGATATGGATTCAGAAACTCAGTGGAACCAATGAATGAGAGTGTGTGTGTGTGCGTGCATGTGTGTGTGTGTGTGTTGGTGTGTGTGTGTGTGTGTGTTTTTTTTTTCTAGGAGGAATGGAAAAAGCGAAACATTGAATAACTGTGAGAAATGAGTACAGCTTGATTGCCTGTTAGAATATCAATGCTCAATGGCTTTTGCTAAGAAAAAAACTCTTAAAGTTGCCATGCAATCAAACAACCCTCTTCATTTCGGTATTTTAATCAAAGCAACTTAAAAACTTTTTAACTTAACACAATATAAAATAGAAGATTGAACAGTAACAATAAAATCAGGTTTCCTTATATTTTAAATGTCAAAATTGACATTGAAAATTTAAAAACTGCAATTTAAAATCTGAATTGTTTAAATACATGAGAACACAAGTAATATCCTTAAAAGTGTATAGACAATGAGAACCAACATATCAAGAGCAATTGCAAAAAATATCAACTCAACAGCCTCAAAATTGAGGTGATTGGAAACTTTTGTGCAAAACCTTTCATTTCAGCACATATTATGTGCCAGGGCTGATTGGTTAAACCACGCACCTCTTACCAAGACAGCCCAGGTTCAATCCCAAGCGACCACATGTGAGATTTGTTGTGCATAGCGGTGCAGGGGTGGGTTTTCTCTGGGATCTCCAGTGTCCCCCACATACCACCAGTGCTCCATCTTCAATCCATGTATCACCAGTGTCATCACCTGTGGTGCCATTTGTAGTAAAAAGCAGGCATTTATCACTATCCAAAAAAAAAATCTCTGCAATAAATTATTGTTAAAAAGCTTATTTTTCTATTTACTTAATGCTAATCGAGAAAAAATTAGCAGAAAGGGTCTTATTACTTGCTTCCTTGTAAGTAGATGGGAAATAAGGCAGTACCATAGGCTAAATCGATAGTCAAATCATTTAAAAGCTAGTTGCTGTGTGACTGAGGTACCTTTTGTTTGTATAGACAGTAGTTGACAAATTCCTATATAGGAAAAGTATAAGTATTTTAAAGCTGAAACTAATAACAAGGAATATCTCAAAAACAGTAAACTCCACAAAAGAAATGTATGTAACATAAATTGTGTGTTTTAACAAGATCTACATTTTTTGTTATACAAGCTTTTTCCTCTCTCTTACGCTTTACCAGTAATGCAAAATTCCACAAAATTCATCCAGAATAAACATGTCTTACAAGGTTATTCCCAGAAAATTGAAGATATACATTCTATTTCTCATGTAAATATCTTAAATATAAGAGATTTTAAAAACTGCTAGAGCCATTTTTGAGAAAATCAAAATTTTTGAAACTTTTTCCATGTAAAGAGTAATTGGAGCTGGGGGGATTTTCTTGAAAATCTTAGTGTCACATCTTTGGAAAAATATATGTGTCTGTGACCAGCTTAACTCAAAAATGAAAATACTGTTAAATATCAAACTTGATATTTAAGTTCAGTATCTTCCAAGGATGTGACACAAACATTTTCGGGAAAATCCCTGAACCACCAACTATTCTTTGCATGGAACTTCCTTTGAAAGTTTTGCTTTTCTCAAAAATGACCCTGATTTTGATTAATATACTGTAATTTATTGGTATTTACATCACAAATATAATATATATTTTGAATTTCCTGGAAATAGCCTCTGAAGAGCCTCTTATTTTGGTTGAGTTACCTCACATAATTTATGTCACATTCATTTTTCCAGTAGAGTTGACCGTTTTCCAAATATTCATTGTTATTGTTTTCAATTTATTTAATTAACTTCTGTCACAGCACCATGCAAAGCAAACCAAACCTCAATTATTTCACATGGCGACCAGCATTCAATATGTTTGACTACCGTTTTAGCCTAGTGTATTCCCTATTTCCTCTCTACTTACAAGGAGGCAAGTAATAACACCAATTTTGCTAATATTTATCTCAATTAACATGATGTAGATAAAAGAATAATCCTTTGTAAGAATAGTTTGTATGTGGAACAGCTAATTATTTCTTTTTTTGAAAGTGTTTAATGCCCGCTTTTACTACCATGGCATCACAGGCAATGGCACTGATGAACATGGAGCACCGGTGGAATGTGATGCTGGGGAAAAATGGTGAATCCGGAGAAAACCCACCCCTGTGCCATTCTGTCCACCACAAAGCTCATGTGCAGTCACTTGGGTTCAAACCCAGGTCATCTAGGCAAGAGGCAAGTGGTCTAACCACTCGGCCATGGCGTGACCATGGAACAGCTTATTGAATTCTGTTATATTCCTTGTTCAGAAACTAGTTCCCACACTTAATACTAGGAGGGAATATGTCTGCAGACAGTCACTTGGGTTCAAACGCAGGTCATCTAGGCGAGAGGCGAGTGGTCTAACCACTCAACCATGGCATGACCATGGAACAGCTGAATGAATTCTGTTATATTCCCTGTTCAGAAACTAGTTCCCACACTTAACACTAGGAGAGAATATGCCTGCAGACAGTCACTGATATAACTCTCATTAAGTATGTGAAATGTTTCCATACCTAACACTAAGAAGCAAGTCAGTGGGTAAAGAATAAACCAGAGGACTTACCTTGGCAATTCTGTGGTGCATTTGTCTTCATCTTTTCCATCCTATAACAGAAAAATTCACATCATATACTCTGCTACCAACATGACACTATCACCAATAGAAAGGAGGGCAAAATCCAGTATGCAGATAGGTTTTGAAAAATCTACAAATAACATCACTTCACATAAAAAATATCACATAAAGAAAAATAGCAATTCTTTTATGAAATTTTTGTAAGATGGAGAGAAGTATAACTGTGGATTTCTAAAAGTCTTACTTCATAAATAATTAGAACCAGTGGCGGCCAGTGAGGCATGCTACTGCTGGCACCAAGAAAATATTGTTATAATGAAACTCTTCAAATAGCCTGTATTCTTGCAGCATTATTGATATATTGTGTAATTTAGAGAACAAGCAATATATTTCAGAATATGCTTATTAATAAAATTAAAGAAAGGAAAAGAAAAATGTAACAGTACTTTAGCACTCAAGTTGTAGACAAAAGATCAGAGCAAGCCTATGCTTGTAATTCATGAAGAATGTTATAAGAGGCACATGTGTGCAAATCCATGAAAGAGAAAGAGAGATGGAGACACTAATGCTAGCAATTTAGTGATCAATTGCCAACAATTCCTAGGTGTACATTAAAAATTAAAAGGAACAACAAATCAGCAAATCACATTATGTACATGCATGTGCGTGCACTTGCATTTGTGTTTTTTAAAAATCACTAATATTTAAAACGAAAAACAAATATTAAAATAATGCTCAATAATTTTAAAACCTAATACCATTATTATATTCAAAATGTGTATATTTGTTTATAAGGATATATTGGTGTCTATTTTCTACACTAGATTTATCTAAACTTCATAATGCTTTTTTTCTATTTTGCAGCAAGATGGTAACACTGCATTTACAGGAACATTTAGGTGCAAACAGTGCATTACATTGTTGTTGCCTGCAAGGTGCTGTACTTTACTGTATTCTGGAGGGTGGGCTGGAGACTGTGCACCAGATCAACCTTGGCAGAACTTCCACACCCATAGGCAGCTACTGTAAACGAATACTCTAATGTTATACACATGGCTTATGAGCTCAAACGGTGCCCATCTGGAACTGGCACAAGCTTCAGAACACTACTGTCTACTGTCAGTACGCGCGGTGCTTAACATGCTGTTCAAATGAGAGAACTAGAACACAAGTGTAGGAACAATGTTTAATCAATAATAACAATATGTAGGCATTTTTTTTTTATTTAATAGTGACGCCATGAAACTACCCCAGGAAATGCCCATGGTTAAAACAAAAATTATATTAGTTTACTTTATTCTTGGTACAGTAATTTAAGGTTTTTAAATTTTAAAATTGGTACCTGGGCAAGAAAATACAGTGCTATTTAATTAAAAATGTATTTCTGTTATGTTGGTGAAGAGATTTGTTAATATGCTGCAACAATTAACCTACATATTGACAGGATACTTCAACAAGTAAAATAAAACAAAGAGCAGATTTAAGTTAATGAGTCAGACTATTACACAAAATACTTGAACAATTTATGTCATGCTAATAATATTCCCTGTCCTCAACTGGGTTGTGCCTCAGATTTTGAGAAATTTGCATTAATGTAGGTAAAGTTGATTAAGTGACAGTGAGACTCACTTTATACTTTAGTTTTACTGTGAATGTTTAAAAAATTAATAATTGATAAAATTTATGAAGTATAGCCGAAATCTTTCCATCAAAATTTGTGGTATTTAAAGCTAATCTTTAGTAGAAAGAGGGGCATATTGCATCTGCGCCAATACCATTGTTATTTTTGGTAAGCTGGAACCATCAGTATAAACATGTAGCTATTCATTGGTAGGGTATCTTAAATTTATTATTTCTAGTGTCATTTGTTTCAGAATACACAGGGTTTTAGATTTTGTAAATTCTTCAGCTAAGTATAGATAATGTTCAATATCAAATAGTTCAAACCGGTTAATATTTGTTTGTATGTTTTCTTTTAAGTAAGGAAGTTTTAATCTATGTTTGATTTCTTCGATTTTAGTAAGGAAACTTTGTTGAGCTTTTAGGTTTACTTGTGGTTTTCTTTTTTGCCAGTCATTACAAGGTAGTCTGATTAACTTTTCATGTTGTAAGATGGCTGCTTGTTCAATGTCAAGTTCAAGTTTTGGATTATTTGTAAAAATTTGCAGAGCAAGTACTGGGGTAGTTTTAACAGCTCCAGTTACTAGACAAAGAGTTTCATTTTGTAGAATAAGTTAATTAGAATTAAATTTTTCTATATTTGCAGTTATTAATATCTCTTCACAATGTTTAAATGTTGGTTTAATATGCATCTTGTAAAAAGTGTTTAAAGTTTGTGTAGTGCTTCCCTATTTCTTGCCTGCCAGTCTTTTTAATAGTGGTAATTTTTTTTCCCTGTATTTTTATACACATTATCAATGTGTTTTTTTCCCATGTTAATTTTGTATCAAAAACAATACCTAAATATTTGGCTTCACGTGTTTCTGAGTTTTTCCTTTTAGTTGAAGGGAAATATTTACTGGTTTCTTCCTTAGTGTAAGTAGTTAATTTGTTTTCTGTGTATTAAATTTCATTAGATTATTAGATGTCCAATTCTGTAATGTTGTCAAGGATTTTTGTGCTGTACTTGTTGTTGATTTTCATTTTTCGGTTTAGAATTCTGTAAGACTACATCATCTGCAAACATTAACACTTTTGATTCTATTTTTTGTAATTGATATGGAAGATCATTGATATAAACATTAACAAGTGTAGTACTAAGGCTGCCTTCAGGTATGCCATGGTGTGTTTGTTGAAATTGATAATTTACCATTATATTTGGTAGCAATAAAGAGCTGAATAATGAATTCTGTGTCCTTTCTGTACACTTAAAGAAGATATGGTTGGAAACCATCTACTCTGCTGCCCACCTTTAGTCAACATGATAATATAACATCAAAATACTGGAATGCAAGAAAGCAAATAGCTTCATTGCCAACTGCTTAACATTAGATACCAACCATAATTGATAACTGTGGTTTGTTGAAAACATTTTTAAAAAATATGATGTGTTCCATTTATATGAGCTCCTCCACCTATTCTGTAACACACTACTCCTACAAAAGCTGATAAAATTAAACATTAGCAGAAACAGTCTTATTACTTAGTTCCTTATAAGTAGATTAGAAATAAGGACTAAAGCAATAGTAAAATGTTTTAAAAGTAATAGCTATGTGATTGGGCTTCAGTTTTCTTTGCATCGTGTGGTGGTAGCATGTCTGCCTCGCATTCAAATCTCTGTTAGCTTGTTATCTGGATAAGGTTTACGAGAGTACAAATGTTGGGAACTTTATAAGTTCTAAGCACCCCAAGCTCATTTGAGCATCAGTTCACCCATTCCATTCATCCATCGTCCGATTTCACCTACCAGCTTAAAGGACGTTAAACTATAAAAAAAAATTAATAATTAATGGTTCTATTTATATGGCCAGGAGAGAAAATTGAAGGTAATAAGTAACATCTTGAATATCTATTTATTTATAGTGCTAAGTGTACACATGATTATGGTCTGATCTTAACCCTAGTTAGTTAGTCAGACCACAAAAATTAAACATACAATATTTCAAGGTCTTACTAAATATTCCTTATCCTCTAAAATTAATCTAGTTTCCATGTTTTTCAACTGACCATTCCATTTCATCCTTCCATAAAAACTCCCCTAATTTAGGTATCTGTTTATGATCCTCAAAAATCTTTCTAATGCAATTTGGTTATTCCACACAGCCATTTCCTACTTATTAAATTTTCCCTCAAGTTATTTGTGGCCCTCCACAGAAAGATAATGTGAACTTCATCTTCCTTCTCCATTTCGAATAACATTAAGTCTCAAAAACTAAAAAACAAAAAAAAAACTGTATATGATTCATGTGTTTTTATGTAATCTACAATTTTTGCTTTGGCAACTTTGGGGAAACGTTCTTTGTGCTGCATCCTTGAAGGGTGATAAACTTTAAATACCAAATTTGGTATTTAATACACTTTTCCTTTTTGAGTTATGCTGTTCACAGACACAAACATGGAGCCTTTTCTAACATTTTTTACTTGGGGGACCTCAAAACATGTATTTCCAGTGGCTTTTCAACATCAAATTTTTGGTTGGTATACAATTCTTCTCTATCTAAATGCTCATAGTATATGTAAAGTAAAAACATACAGATTAATTTATTGTGAACCTTTTTTTAAACTATATTATCATAATATAATAAATTTAATAGAGATAAAAATATTAATAAAAAAATCTAATAAAACATAACGACAAATATATAACAATAAAGCTAAGAATTTGAGAAGCAGTATAGTTGTAACTGATTTCTAAGGAGTAAGGGAGTTTGCGTTAGTGGTTATAATCTAATGAAATAGCTTCAGAAGCAATAAAGTGCCCAAAAAGCCCTGCATCAATTGTGCTGTTTTCTTGTTATAGTGACCACTAAGAAGTGTGTGGAGATTATCCTCCTTTGTGGAAGAGAAGGGTTCTCCCAAAGACAATTGCAGATGAATTTAATGTAAAGCATTCTGAATGTGGGCACACATAACAAGGGGCTGTGCTGTGGCTGAGTGGTTAGACCACTCACCTCTCACCTATATGGCCCAGGTCCAATCCCAGGCGACCACATGTGAGAGTTGGGTGGACAAAACGGCAGAGGAGCGGGTTTTCTCCAAGTTCTCCAGTTTTCCTCACCATCGTATTCCACCGGTGCTCCGTCTTCATTCCATTCATCATCAGTGTCATCACCTGTGGTGCCACATGTAGTAAAAGCGAGCATTAAACACTACCAACAATATCAACACATAACAGTTGGCAGGCTGCTACCAAATATGATGCCCGCTGCTTTCAGGGTGATAACGTGCTCCTCATTCAGAGCAAATGTGTTACTTTTCTTATTTCAGGATGTGAAAAGCTTTAACACGAAATAACACAAAAGAGTAACTTTAAAATATTATATATTGAACAAAATAAGAAGTTAATATGAATGGTAATCTTGAACATTGCCTGTCGTCTTCAGATCCATCCTTAATTGAAATATCTCCTACTAGAGGTTGAATCAAGCTAAAGCAAATATATTTATAATGCTGAGTTGAGTCTCAGCTCTCCCCTTTATAGCGTTTGCATAAACCTCTTTCTATTGGTTAACTATAATGAACATAAATTCTCATATAACTTGGATTAATGCATATAATACAAATATGGTCGCCCCCCTCTCCTGTTTAGAGAAAGTACTTGCATTGAAAGTTGAAATAATTAATCATACAAATATATTGATATGACTATTTCTAGAAGGTACGCTTGCAATTAAATCTTTGGAAAATACAATATTATTATACACAAATTATTTCCCCACTCTCTGGAAAAATACAATAGTATATTTTAGGCAGATTCCTTCCCCACTCTCTGAAAAAATGCAATAGTATATTTAGGCAGATTCCTTCCCCACTCTCTGGAAAAATACAATAGTATATTTTAGGCAGATTCTTTCCCCACTCTCTGGAAAAATACAATAGTATATTTTAGGCAGATTCTTTCCCCACTCTCTGGAAAAATACAATACTATATTTTAGGCAGATTCTTTCCCCACTCTCTGGAAAAATACAATACTATATTTTAGGCAGATTCCTTCCCCACTCTCTGGAAAAATACAATAGTATATTTTAGGCAGATTCTTTCCCCACTCTCTGGAAAAATACAATAGTATATTTTAGGCAGATTCTTTCCCCACTCTCTGGAAAAATACAATAGTATATTTTAGGCAGATTCTTTCCCCACTCTCTGGAAAAATACAATAGTATATTTTAGGCAGATTCTTTCCCCACTCTCTGGAAAAATACAATAGTATATTTTAGGCAGATTCCTTCCCCACTTTCAGGCAGTACCTTAGACTAATTGCTTTTACTCACACATAGTTGTTGCTACCAAGACCATGCCCAGCATGATTGCTTACAGCACAGGCTCCTCTCAACAAAACTACCAAAAGTCTTCTGAATGCTGCTGGCTAAAGGCCTTAATATATAAACATGAATAATCAAGTCTTTGTTACAAAATATGGTGCAATAAAAAGTCTTGCAACGTCTGCATGACGCATATCCGCGCAACTCTTGCTCGAGCTTCTGCATAGCGTTATCATCACCTCATCCGGTCACAAGCCTAGTTCTTGCATGAATGAAATTAAACAGACTTAAAATAAGAACTAAACAGACTTGCTATACTAAAAAGTAGCATGAGGACATGAACTAATTACAAAAACCAATTAATAATTATCCTGTCCCTAGCAATGACCTAATCTGTCTGCCATCTTACCAGAGAGTCATGGTGGTCACTATACAAAGTTTAAGGCTACACATAGTATGGCTGATGGTGAAACATCTGGACACATGAGCACTTCAGATGTTCTGGAAGAGTTTCGGCAAGTCCAATAAAATCAATCTGCCAAACAAGCTTGGAAGTGGCTACTCCTTGTACTGCAGTATGGAATATCTTGCAAAATCCAAGTTTCATTCATACAAGCTATGAATGTTACACTGCATGTCAGAAGATGACTCTGAACCCTATTTGGAAATGTGCAGCAGTTTCTCATCAGTTCGAGGAGGACCCAGAGCTTTTATCAAAAGTTTGGTTTTGGAATAAGCCAATTTTTATGTAAATAGTGAGGTGAACTGACATATCTCTCAATATTGATCCAACGGCTGCAAAAGGATATTTTGAACACAGGGCAAGAGCTAGTAATTTCTTCACAATGAATACTTAAGGGAAGCAACCTAGACAAATACCCAATGTCCCATTCCTACCTTTACGTGGCGCAGCTGTTGAACTAAATGAAGGAGCTACTCATCAATTAGCACTGGTCAGTTCGTTGAGTTATGACCAAATTTGGTATAACTTACCTCTAACCAATACCAAATTCCCTCTTTACTCTTTTCTATCCAGTCCTTTGATGAGCTTCTACTTCCTTTACCCCGACAGTATTAGAGCAGTCAAGGCCTAGGGGTTCATTTCACCTTCTTCCCTAACCTCTCCAATTTCTGTTCCTAGTGCTGACCTGCTACGGCACCAAAATTGTCCCCCAGTGACTTAAGGAGGGAAAGCTGGTGATCAACACAATCTCCCAAATAGGTGTAATAGCCCCATTGACCAACAGCAGATGTGGTCACCCAGACATTCTGGGAGTTGTGTATGAATGAAGTAGACACCAAAACATTATGTTCACTTAAACCGACTATAACATGCAATTTTCTCTCCAAAAAGATTCATTAAATCTGCATACAAGATTTCAATAAACAGAATTTGATGATATAATCAAAAAAGAAACAACGGAATTCCCTACATGAAAGCCCTCATTCAATTCCTGATTGCACGCAAATCATCTGTAGCTGCATTTACATTGGCAACAAGCCATGATTGCTTGGCCAAACATCGATATAGGATTGGATATATCAATCTCCAAACTGTCCACTGTGTAACTCAGATCAAGACATGGATTTGGAGCATCTCAAAATCTGTACTTCAGTGGCTGACCAAGAAAATATCTTTGAAAAATATTGCAGTGCAACAAGACAAATGACTTTATTATCAAATGCCTCGCATTAGAGAACAATAATAACAATACTGATCCAACAGTAACCCTCACTGGTTTATCAGCATTAATAAGCATGGTTTGTAAAAAGATAGAATTATGAGCCCCTACTTCTTTGATGGAACAGTTAACAGTAATCTTTATTTGACAATGTTTGGAGATGAACTACTATTTGATATGTGAATTTGTGGATTCTGGAAAACCAGAATTTCTTGCAGGATGGTGCATCTCCATACCATAGTAAAACAGTTTGACTAGATGAAAACTTCCCCCAGTGGATCAGTTGTAGAGGACCAGTGGAATGACCCCCAGATTTAAATCCAATGGATAGTGCTGTGTGGGGTTATGAAAAATCTTAACACAGTCAAGATCAGGGACAAAGATCATTAACAAGAGCGCATGACTACTATGTGCCATTCCTTAATTCCTGACTTTGGTAATCAACATGCTGCAGAAACAAGGAGACCATTTTCAATTATATTTTGAGTTTGATGGCAACCATTTAGAACATGTATTGTAAATATTGGAATTCCTATGCTGTTCAACTTTTGGAACACCTGTAGAGGTATATAGGTTCCAAACTCACAAAATGTTGCATCAATTAGAACTTCAGTTTTATGCACAAGATTTATCAACAAATGTTTGTTTTAGCTATGGGCACTGACTCTCTCTCTATCTTGCGTATCTTTTTGAGCTGGGTTTAAATATATGTCTCCATAGTTTTCCCTAATATATTATAGTATAGTTTCTGTATGTACACAATATTGTTGCAATGTACCTAAACACTAGCAGAAGATTCTATAAAGCTGTTACACTTATAAGATCAAGCCAATAACTTCATTGAAGTGACACAAAGATGTGTGAAGTGCCTTCTCTGGATATAAATGAAGACAAATGTACATCTAGCTTATATTCAACCACATTAAACAGCTTTAACCCAAAGTTACAATGTTCACTTTCTCTTAGCAAAGAAGAATACAACAAGGGAATACCAGCAAATTAACAAAACACTACCTGTTAATGGATTTAAGTCATAAATGATAGAACAATAAAAGCCACATTATTACAGCTCAACAGCCACCCTCCATGGTGTAGTGGTTACCATGTTAGTCCCATGTACCCAAGGACGGAGAATGATAGATTTCTTTGAGCGTAAAAATCCTTAGCATGGGTTCCTTCAGAAGGGAGGTAAGTTGTAGATTTATGGCACATAAAAGAACCTCAACCTGATAAAGAGGCCTCTGAGCAAAATTAAGCAATCTTTCAACCTCAATACAGAATGGGATGCTGAAAATCACAGTAGTTACAGAGCATCCATAAATAAAACTTCACTTGCATTTTACAACTGTAACACCCTTATAGACAGGAAGACATAAACATCAGCACTAAAGAGCACATCCAGAATATAGAAATAAACAAGCTAACAAACCAGCACTTAAAGTGCATATTTGGAATACCAACTCAATTACATAGAAACTCCAAATTGTTCAAAGAAGTAAACTGTCCTCTAGAACTTGCCATATGAGAAACACAAAACAATGAGTTATTTACTTTGAAATTTGGCCTTAAGAAATTTATACTTCATGCCACCTACCAGAAACTAGAATGAAAATGATACCATCACCACTGAAGATGAAAGCAAAGGTTTTTTTAAAGATATCCTTATATCAGATTAAGTGAAGCAAGTGTGTCCCAAATTCAACCCAAAATGCTCAAATAATCTACTATGGAGATATTTACTGCCTTGAAGTACATCTCACAGAAAACTAGGACTTTTTTTTTATATAATTTATTTATTTAAGGTCACTTTTTAACAACAAAGGTCATCAGCGACCACAATATTCTTACATATCAAGATCAATGTACACAAAATTTAACACAAATATATTATAACTGTGGTCATAAACTTAACTATTTGAACTTTGGTCACAGTAAAACAGTACATCTAAATTGATAAACAATTGTAACAGTATCAAACTCTGGTTATAACATTTGATATTCAGGAATTCAACAATATTGCTATAACTTTCATGCAGAATAAAATTTGCACAATGTTTATTCAAAACCAGTTGGGAAGCTCTTTACTATTTTGGGGGGAGGGGTGAGGAAATAGTAATGCCACGCAACAAAACCCCATGCCAACATTTCTTTTTTTGCTTTGCTGATTACAGTGTGATAAGTATGTCAGTTTTCTCTCTTTGAATATGTTTAATTTAGAATAATGATCTTTCCTATTTATCAGAACAGTTTTGAGGAAACCACTGACTGAATTAGCAGAGTAGTTTTTAAATGTTTATTAACTTTATACAACATTTCAGATCTGTTGCTGATGTGTAAAGTGCAATGCAAATCGTTACGATGGAAACTTATCTATTTCTTTATATTGTGACTATGCCCTACAGCTGTAATAATCAATATATCTGTACGGCTTGCTTTGTAAGTCATAGCTGATTGTTGGAATCCATTGCTTCACCTGAGCTGGTGGCAGGGTCTTTTGACGTTTCTGTCAAATCTTCACCTGAGCTGGTGGCAGGGTCTTTTGACGTTTCTGTTAAATCTTCACCTGAGCTGGTGGCAGGGTCTTTTGACGTTTCTGTTAAATCTTCACCTGAGCTGGTGGCAGGGTCTTTTGACGTTTCTGTCAAATCTTCACCTGAGCTGGTGTCAGGGTCTTTTGACGTTTCTGTTAAATCTTCACCTGAGCTGGTGGCAGGGTATTTTGACGTTTCTGTCAAATCTTCACCTGAGCTGGTGGCAGGGTCTTTTGACGTTTCTGTCAAATCTTCACCTGAGCTGGTGGCAGGGTCTTTTGACGTTTCTGTCAAATCTTCACCTGAGCCGGTGGCAGGGTCTTTTGACGTTTCTGTCAAATCTTCACCTGAGCTGGTGGCAGGATCTTTTGACGTTTCTGTCAAATCTTCACCTGAGCTGGTGTCAGAGCCTTTTGATGTTTCTGTCAAATCTTCACCTGAGCTGGTGGCAGGATCTTTTGACGTTTCTGTCAAATCTTCACCTGAGCTGGTGTCAGAGCCTTTTGACGTTTCTGTCAAATCTTCACCTGAGCTGGTGGCAGGATCTTTTGACGTTTCTGTCAAATCTTCACCTGAGCTGGTGGCAGGGTCTTTTGACATTTCTGTCAAATCTTCACCTGAGCTGGTGGCAGGGTCTTTTGATGTTTCTGTCAAATCTTCACCTGAGCCGGTGGCAGGGTCTTTTGACATTTCTGTCAAATCTTCACCTGAGCTGGTGGCAGGGTCTTTGACGTTTCTGTCAAATCTTCACCTGAGCTGGTGTCAGGGTCTTTTGACGTTTCTGTCAAATCTTCACCTGAGCTGGTGGCAGGGTCTTTTGACGTTTCTGTCAAATCTTCACCTGAGCTGGTGTCAGGGTCTTTTGACGTTTCTGTCAAATCTTCACCTGAGCTGGTGTCAGAGCCTTTTGATGTTTCTGTCAAATCTTCTCCTGAGCCAGTGGCAGGGTCTTTTGACGTTTCTGTCAAATCTTCACCTGAGCCGGTGGCAGGGTCTTTTGACATTTCTGTCAAATCTTCACCTGAGCTGGTGGCAGGGTCTTTTGACGTTTCTGTCAAATCCTCCCTCCAGGGCATTAAGTCACTAGTTGTGGTCTTTCATCAATCCACCAGGTTCTTCCGCCTGTTTCCCAAGAACTTACATGCCAGACAATTGTTCGTCGATTTTGTTGGATATCTGCTTCTTCAGGTTCTCCATTCCACATTTCATTTCTGCCTGCATCTTCTCCATCTCCCAATTCACAGTCATTACCTTGATTCTCATCACAGGGAAATGAAGCAAGTTTTGCTCAAGCACATTTTGTGCCCAGCTGCCATCTTATGATTCCACACAGTAAAATATACACCATATGCAACATCTATCAAATTAATTTTTTCCAAGTTTTTTATGTAAAAGACAATGGAAGGGGAGAGATCTCTATTTGAAGCAATATTTAATACAATCACATTTTTTGGCCTGTCAGAAGTTATTATTGATAAATTGGTGTTATTACAGTAAACATTGTGGCATGGTCATAACTTAATTTTGTTCTAATTTCTTGGTCTAAAACTAAATACATGTATGAAACAGTCATATATAGGATGCGTGTATGTAAATTCGCATTACATACTTTTCGGAAAGACTTGGAATAATTTTAGGTGCATACAAAAAATGCTGATGTGTTACACTCACATAACTTTCTATAGCTGCTCCACAAACAAACTTCTTACAAAAGATTCTTTTTCCTACACAATGCTAATCAAGATATACATTAGCAGAATGTTCTTATTACTTAGTTCCTTATAAGTAGAAGGAAACTAAAGGAATGTGCTATGCTAAAGTGATAGTCAAAAATTTTAAAAGCTTTTGTTATGCGATTGCCATTACAAATTGCTTCTTTGCTTTGCCATGAGAACAAAGAAAAAACGGACATTTCCTGTCTGAGAAAAGCATAAGTACTTCACAATTGAAACCAATAACAAGGAATATCTCAAATGGTTAGCTCCACAACAAAAAAAGTAAAGGACAAATTTTGTGTTTTGACGAGATATATATTTTTTGTGTAGTAAGTTTTTATCTATCTCTTACGGTTTAGCAGTTATGCAAAATTCAGCAAAATCCACCCAGAATAAAGAGGTCTTCAGAGCCTATTCCCCAAAAATTCAAATATACATTTTATTTTTCAGGTAAATATCTTTAATATAAGATATTTTAATCAATATCGTTAGAGCCATTTTTGAGAAAATCAAAATTTTCGGAAAAAGTTATACATATAGGGTAGTTTGGGGGGGCGGATTTTTCTCAAAATCTTCATGTCGCATCCCTGGAAGGTACTTAACTTAAATACCAAGTTTGGTATTTTACGACTTTTCATTTTTGAATTATCATGCTCACATACATATACAGACTTTTTTCTGAAAATGCTCTTTTTGGATACAGGGTACCCTAAAACACATATTTCTGGGGAAACCTTTGTATCAAATTTTTGGGTATGCATACAGAAGTAAAAAGGGTGACAGGTATCAGAGATTATCCCAAAGACTATCGATGATTTTCACTGTGGACTGCATGTATTGCATTCCAAGTCTGAAGAATATGCCCCTTATTCTCATGGTTCTGGTATCATAAGCACATAATTTGATAGTAATTATTTCTTCTGATAGTTGCTAAGTGGGAAAATTTGCAAGAGGTTTCTTATAAACCAGGGTAGGTTGCCAACTTTCGACTGCGAAATTCTCTTTCCTTGTTTTTGTTTCTGCTATTCGAGAAAATACAATCAAACACCACACACATATTCACCATTATGTTGGTTTAAAGCTTACACTCTTAAATTTACTGCTTAATTGAACATTTAACAGCACAAAATCACTTAAATAAGTACCTTAACTTATGTATAAAACCATTTCCTTTACTGTTTTTTTCTTCTGCTATACGAGAAACCACAACCAAACACCATGCACATATTCACCATTATACTGGTTTAAAATCTACAGTTCAAATGTACTGCTTAATTGACATTTAATACCACAAAAGCCATAGTCATCTCGAAAGTGTAGAATCAAAATATGGCAGCTTGCTTCACAACGTATAAGGCTACAGCATTTCCTATCTATTCTCTTTATATCTGTCATTCTCATCTTCTCCATTCTGGATTCTGTTTTCACTTCATCCATTCCAGTTTTCGTGTTCTTTATTTCTTCAAGTAAAGATTTCATCATCTCCTCCATCATGGCATTAATTCCCACTCCCTTTTTCTCCAACAACTCTTTATTTCTTCCACAAACTATTACAATCAGAATCTGATCACAAATAATTTTCTTCAATACTTTTGTAACAATTCAACAACATGGTTTCTTTTCGATGTTCGCAGTGGTGGCAGTGGCAATGGCTACATGCTACAAATTTCCCATCAAAACTTGCTCAACTGTTGCACATGATGCCTTCCTTGTGAAAACTGAACTCTGGACATGGCATCTTTTCCCTTTTTATTCATCTCGGTCTCTTGATTGGAAACTTCTAGAAACAGTTGTACATGCAAAATCACCACAGATGCAGCAATGCAAGCTTCAACATCAAAGAGCCTTCGAACAGCACAAGTGTAATAAGTGTAGCTGTGATGTCAAAAGAACTTGCTGCCAGCACAGGTGTCCACTAACACATGTGTAGCTATGGATGCCAAAGATCAGCTATGACTTATAAAGCAACCAGTACACACTTGTTTGGCAATTGCAGCTGCAGGGTGTAGACATAATAAATTGATAGGTTATTGAAACATCAAATGAGCAACTAAAACTGATAATTGGAGCCCCATGAGTACCCATGAGTAAAGTATACCCAAACATATTTCTGTAATGAATAAGGGTTCTAACAGGCTACTTAACTTACAAAGAAAAGAAACTTTTTCAGAATGAGAAAATTTGTAACCAATTATGTATTTGCATTTTGCACTTTTGGTAACTTTAATCCTTTTATGGTGAGATGATATTTACAATTACAAAGTTTATATCTGCAACAGCCACTATTTCCATTAAACCATTAACTTCTCATTTAATTTGACTGGTTTGCTGCTCTTCTCTCCTCACCAATATGATGCAATGTCTTTTAAAAAGTTTGTATTGGCAAGTTTTTTCTGTAACTGCTTAATAATATTAATTTTACTTATAAATGTTATATGATTATAAGGTGGTCAGACAAATACTATCGTTAAAGAAAATATTATATTATATAAATACTACTATACTATTGTCAGGGCTGTATGGAGGATGGTCAAACACGTCCCAGCCAAATCCCTGTAGGAGGTTTTTCGTCACATTTGCAGTGTGTGGTCGTGCGTTGTCGTGAAGAAAAGCAACACCTTTTGACAGCAATCCTCGGCGCCTATTCTGTATTGCATGGTGCAATTTCCTAAGTGTCTCACAATAAACATCTGCTTTGATTGTTTGACCACGCAGTAAGAAATCAATGAGTAAGATGCCTTTCCAGTCCCAGAACACTGTGTACATCATTTTTCGAGGTGTCACGATTTGTTTTGGCTTAACCTTTGCTGGGGATGAAGTGTGCCTCCATTCCATTGATTGCCGCTTACTTTCAGGGGTGTCGTAAAAAACCCAAGTCTCATCTCTTGTGACTGTGTCAGAAATTCTTCACTGTCTTTATCATAACGGGTTAAAAACTGAAGTGCACTACCCATCCGTTTTGTGTTGCTCAGTAAGAATCTTTGGTACCCAACGTGAGCAAGGCTTACAAAATTTCAGTTTTTCGGTAATAATTTCATGAATTAGTGATCATGAGCTTTGGGGAAATTCCATAGCAAGAGCACCAATTATAAACTTGCGGTTTTCCTGGATCTTGTCATCAATCGTGTGAACCAGTTCTTCTGTAACCAAAGATGGATGCCCACTTCGTTCTTCATCGTGCACTTCACTACGTCCTTCATTGACCCATCTTCTCACCATTGAATCACTCATCGCATTTTGTCCGTAAACTTCACAAATTTCCAATAAATTTCAATTAGTTTCATTTTCCTAGCATTCAGAAAACAAATCACAGATCTGATTTCACAAGCGGCGGGATTTTCAATTAACACCGACATTGTAAACAAAGCATATACGGCTGACAGCGATCTCAAAATGGCGCACGTTTCTTCTCCTTGATAAACAGCGTCTACCGCACATGTGCAGAACTGTGATCGCAGCGCTGCAGCAGAGATAAATTGAAACGGAACTTACTTTCTGGACGTACCTCGAATTTAATGTCTATAATAAAGATATTTATAAACACACATGGTCTGCAATTGATCAATTATTGACTACATACTTGTACATGCCAAGATAAACATCAAACATTCAATAAGGAAGTAAGATGGGTGACACACTTGGATCACTTTCTAATTTTTGTACAATATCATCTGACAATAAGACAGGTGACAAACTTGGATCACTTTCTAATTATTGTACAATATCATCTGACAATAACATTCACATAGACAGAAGAAAATGTAAAACAAAAAATAGAAGTGAATAAGTATTCAATGTACATGTTACCAAATTAATCTATAAAATGTTTATATCAACAAAGATTATAACTACCTACAAAATAATGTGAGAAGGAGATAGCATCAAGAGATTATAAAACCAGCAGTATGATAAAATGTATAAAACAATGCATTAGGGGAAAAGAAGTACAGAAAAAGGATTAAAAATCTGATATAAAGAAACTGAGAAGGCCATAAAAGAAAACCAGTATGTATAAAGAATATCTAGAAAAGAATACACAGGAAACTAGAGTAAAATATGCAGAAAAGCAACATTATTCTACAAAAATAATGGGACAATTACATCAAGATTCCTACAACAGATGATTTATATCCACTTCAGAAAAGGTTAAACATGGCAGACTGGAAGTTGCATACAAAGTCATGAAATAGTTAAATAAGCCAGAGAAAGAAATCACAAGAAACTGACAAGGAAGATTGGATAAAGTACGATGAGGAATTGTGGGTAAACACAGAAAATTTAAAAAAGAGTAAATTATATAGGCACAAAAGACAAATAAAAATTAATAATGTATATGAAACAGACAACTTAGAACTACAAGAGGTACAGAAGGCCGAAAACAATAAAAAATAGAAAAGCCCTGGGCCTGGATAAAATCAATACTGAATTATTTAAATATGGACGACTCCTCCTAGAGTTAAGAGTTTTGTTATTATTAATAGATATTGGAAGCTACAGGAAATACCAGCATCATGAAAAATCATATCAACACATAAAAAAAGAGAAAGAAATAAACGTGAAAACTAAGACGAATAACTTTATTTCACCTTGTGAACTGTATTCCAAAATTGTAAATGATAGATTGAAGAAAATCTCTTGACACCCCATTACTCGACAAACAGAAAAAAAAAAAGACAAGAAATCACGCTTGAGACACCCTTTCCCTACATAGACTGCGAAAAAGCATCTGGGTTAAAAGAGATCAGCTCTCAAGCATTATGATAAAAGGATATCCAATACATTTAATAAACATGATTAAAACACAATAACACAAATATTATAACTAATACCAAGAAGAAAAGAACAAAGAAAACTTGATTTAACATTGGAGTAATACAAGAGTGGGCAATATACCTACTTACCTTATTAAATATATGCATTGACGATATCATAAGATAATGAAAAACTACAGTGAATCCATGAATATGATACTGTATATGCATAAATAATCTATATTTGCAGACAAAACATGCCATTATTCAAAAAAATGAAAATGATCTGGAACAAGCAATAGACCACATGAGCTCTGTGAGTATTATAATTTTAAAAGTCTTATAAGAAGATGAAGGTCAAGGTATTTAAAGGAAAACATCTAGTTCATTTCCAGATAGCAGCTAATGAAAAAATAATGGAGCATATTGACTTCTTTAGTTGCTATATTAATAAATTCCAAATTTCCAAAAATGTGTGGTGCTATCCATCATACTTTAAGGAACAAAACAAACAACACAAAACAAAAATAAAATTCTCTACAGTAATATGTATGCCGATGGTAGAGAAACCTGGAACAAGCAACTAACAATTCAAGTAGCAGAAATGAAAATTCTAAGAACAATTAGAGGATTTTATATATTAGACAAAATATCAAGTCAAGATAGAAGGACTGAGCTTAAAATATGCTGCACTAATGATTGGAATACGTGAAAACAAACTGAATTGACGTACCACATAGACAAAATGAGGGAAGTCAGAATAATGAAACAAATTATTAGATATGAGCCAGAAGTTAAACAAGACATTGGGTGCTGCACAAAAAGCTGCAGGTGGAAGCTGCAAGCCTAAACCTTGAAAGTGAAGAAGACCTATAGATTGTAACTGCTGCTTATCCAATCTTTCTACCAATCATAATATTTGAAATATCACACACACACACCCTTCTTAACTTGGAATTCTCAGAAATGCAAGTTTCTCCTTTGCTTCACATATACTTATTTGTTATAACAAAAATAGCAGACAAGAACTAGTATGTCAATTTTTATTCTTTGGAACTCCTTCTGATAGAAATTATGCATAAGTTCAACAGAAAAATCATGTGATGGTAACACTTGACCATGATTGACACTATTTTAAAACTCATACTTTTAAAATATATTATTTAATATTCCAGGCAAAAGAAAGAGAAACAAAAAATGACATTTGCCTACAAACATAATTCAGTGATGAATGCAGAAGATAATTATAAGAAAGAACGAAATAAAACATGATACAATTTCTCTGCAAAACCTACCTCAATGTCATCATATACACAGAGGGTTTCTGTTGCAGTTGCTTCCACCCAACACTGTTCTTCTTTCATTTCTAATTTGGGTTTAAATACTTCACTGCCTTTGCTATATCCCAGCACAGCATCTTCTGAAGCAAATTTTCTCTGATTCTGTGAACAAATTTTGGTAACCACAGCTTCTTCTTCAACTTCTGTTTTGGTATCTATGTCACAGTCACTGCCACTAACAGTTTCACTCTTAACACTGTGTAAAAAATCTTTGGAACAAAACTCTGTCTCATTTTGTGAATAAAAGTCCAGCAAACAAGTCTCTTCCTTAATTTCAACTTTGATATCCATTTTAATAAAGTTGCTGCATTTGAACAGTTCTGTTCTTTCACCTTAGTAGCAAGTCTGTGGAAAAAGAAACATGTTATTAGTAACCTGAAACATTGCAATGAATTTTTTTCTGGATATTTGGAACTAACATTTCAACTAATGTGATGCACAACATAAATAAATATAAGGCAATGATGATATTTGGGATAATACTTTAAAGTACGAGGGACACCAAAGTTCAATAAAATGTTAAAAATTCATATCTGAAGGTTGCATCTTTTCAAAATATTTGCCACTGCATTGCATACATCATTTCATCGTTCCAAATAGTTTTGCAAATGCTGAATGCATTCTGCTTTGGAGAGAGTGCAAATACATTCCTTGTAAGCAGTTACTGCAGCTTAAGGTGGTTCAAATTGTTCACCTCAATTTTTTTATTTTATTTTGGGGAATAGAAAAAAGACACATGGGGCAAGATCTGGACTGTAGGAAGGATGGAATGAATATCTGACTCCTACAGAAATTGGGTTGTTTCTTGTGCACTGTGGGCGGAAGTATTGTCATGGTGCCATACAATTCCACATAGACCAATCTTAAGATATATTTTTCTCAGTTCACTGAACACTTTTTCTGGTGTACCAACTGGCATAACAGTCTTTTTTCCCTCAAGCAAAATTGTTACACTGTGGCCACATTTTGAGAAGGAACAGATCTTCTTCTTACAAAAAATTATTATTTGTTTGTTAACAATGCTGTCAACTGCCAGGATCATATCACTGCTGCTAGTGTGCCAGAATTTCATCCTGCAGGAATTCTTTTACATACCAGCAAATCTACTGGTATGTAAAAGCACACTTAAAAACCATGGGTCTTGCAACACTTCTCGTTCACTTCACTTTTGTTGGGGGATCTTCTCCTGAGAAGATCCAGACCATTTTTTTTCTTTGGTAGTGTTTAATGCCCACTTTAACTACTAATGGCACCGCAGGCGGTGGCACTGATGATACATGAATGATGGAGCACCGGTGGAATGCGATGGTGGGGGAAACCAGAGTACCCAAAGAAAACCTGCCCCAGCGCCATTTTGTCCACCACAAATCTCACATGCGGTCGCTTGGGATCGAACCCCAGCCGTCTAGGTGAGTCGACTGGTCTACCCACTCGGCCACAGCGCGGCCCGATCCAGACCACTGACTGTCATTTAGTTTCTAGATCATAGTGGTAAATCCAGCTTTCGTCATCTTTACAATGAAAATGTGTTTCTGGATCTTCCTGCATTGAATTTTTCAATCACTTCCTGGCATCACTGCATGTGTGCTTATTTCTGTGAAGTGATGGGGGATCCAGCTTCCTGACCTCAAGTGTTTCTTTCAGAATTGCTTTCACTGCTGTCAATCCAATATTTAGGGCTTCCGGAATCTGACCAGTTGTGCAACAATGATCTTCCCACAACATATGCTCTGCTTTCACCACATTTTCATCCATTGTTGCTGTAGTCAGATATCCTCTTGGTCTGCACCTTCAAGGGAATCCCTTCCTCTTTTAAACTCTGCATACCATCAATAAGGCAGGATGCAAAAGGCCAAGATAGCCATGTGTACTATGCAGCCCCTCAAGATATTCTCTCTCCCCTTAATCAACTTTAAAGTCATAGAAAATCATAAGACAGAAAATCTATTGCTTGAGATCCATCCTAGCATATGATGTAGCTACACAGCACACTGTTGGAGCATGCCCAGACTTGCACATGCTGCTATCCGAACTTCAGTCTGAAGTTAGGAAAAGTTGCTACTGCTTACCACAACTAATTCTTATCCATTTTTATAACTTTTGGAGTGATCCTCGTACAATGGTTTTAATGTTTATAGCTCAACAGTTTGCCAACCTGTGGTTTAGTTAATCATCTGGATCTAATATGTATTATAGCAAAAGAGGATTTAAATGACATTATTCCAAAAGCTGTTTTATAACTTTGACCACAGCAAAGATTTCCATGTTGTTAGTAAGTGCTGCATTATTCAGAATTTCAATCTGCCAGTACCCAGATCTTGTCAAAGCTTGTTCTGTAAAGTTAAAATATTTCTAATCAGGATCAAACAGATGACTTTTTCTTCATTATTAAAACATTCCATATCATTATTATAATGCTAGACTTGTATTGTCATATTATTTATACATAATGTTGCAAAATTCAGCTGCACAAATTGGGAGGATTGTAGAGGAATCCTAGATAAACACTTTGAGATGGGGAACCTATTGTCCTTTTTGTCAAATGTCAAAGCTATGGCATATTTTCTGAATTGCACATCAGTGGCCACAATTCAAAAGAATGTCAAGTGTGTGCCCTATTTTCATTCAAAAATTTCTCGTTTGTATGAAGTGCAGTATTGGTGCATAATCACAATATTTAAAACTATTGGATTTGCAAATTTGGCAAAATTGCATGTTCTTTGAGGGTGTGCACACCACTGAGAGCATTCGTTGATGTCATATTCAGTTAGCTAGAGCAGTCTGCTACAACATACTAGTCAGTGAGTCAAAAGTGCTGGTCATTAAATGTCTTAACACATTGAAGCCCACGCCTGAGCATACCTCGGGCAGGTATTTTTAACGCTTTTAATGCAATTCCACGACCTTAAGTCGGTCTAGGACTATGCTGCAAAGAGCATATATCAGTTATCGTTTAGTTGTCTGATTTGTGCTACCATCTGTTTTCACTTAAGTCAAGAATTAGGAAATTTAGGAGAGTTAGTAATATTGGCTGCTCTCAGGTAGTCGCGCCATTTTCCTTGAAGGTGATCTGTTTGTTACGTTTTGTGTTCTTAAATGTTAAAATCTGCATTTTCCTTGATTTCTGTGAACTGAAGCTGAAGTTCAGGATAAAAATGATGCTCTGGAAAATTTCAAAACCGAGGGAGAGTTTTTCGAACTTTCAATAAATGGAGTGAAAGCAGCTTTATGCAGATTTTTTCAAACTCATATTTGATACTTGTAAATTTAAAATAAAATATTAATACGGAAGTTATGATTACTTTCTTACTTGTTGAGAAATCCTTGAATACCATACTTTTAGATTGTACCAATATTTTTTGGCAGATTTGATTGATGTACTGTAAATAATAACTCAAGTAGGCGTAAAATCCCTGGGTTTCTTGGCCCTTCAACTAAAGAAATACTTGGGCTTCAATGTGTTAATAGTAAGATTGTGCTGCTCTCTTAGAAGTTTTAGTTTTAATTTTTTGATTCTTTTTTTCTCAAAGAGATACACAATTTGACAGCACTAATCACATTTTTAAATCAAGACAAATTATTACTTTCAAGACTGAATAAAATCTATGTACCGTTCAGTATTAAATGCAGTAACTGTGTGTCAAGGAAGCCAAGTATATTAATTTAATAAAACAATTAGGTCTGTTGAAAATATTATATGTGTGCTTTGAAACATAGAAACTAAATTATGATTTTAACAGTGGAATAAAAAACAAAGGGAAAGAAAAAAAAAAAAACTTTACTATTGCTAGGACTTGAACAGCAGTAATTTGGTTTTGTCTGTGTAGTATGAGATGTCATGCTAACCATGTCAGCTACTGTGGAGCTGTGGCATTGTACTTTGTAGGATACTGCAGGTTGTCACATTGACCAGTTCCTCTGGTAACCTGTTGCATTTTGAACTTCGGAAATTGTATTATTTCTCAAAACCTTGTTTTATTTGCCTTTCATGCAGAGATGAAAAGATAGCATGCACTTTGCTTTTTAGCACGTAGATCTTAACTAGTTTTATGTAGATACTTATTTTACTATGGAGCTGGTTGTTCATTTTGTATTTCATTTGAAGTTCACTTGACAAAATGATGATATTGTTTTATAAATTGTGAACTGTGCCTACAATTATAATATGCACATATATAACAGTCAATGTGTGATGAAATTCTTTTCAGAGGTTTGGAGAAGTGTACCCCTTAATACAATTGAAGGGCTTATTTCCAAAGTGATGTATCTCCAATTTTAAAAAATTTGGAGCTAAGCATACTACAGCATTAAAAATACCTTCTATGAAGGTGTTAGTTGCATTAAATGTTCAAAATGGCATAAATGCCAGCATCAAAAGCCTTTGAAAATTGATGTTATTTCCAATGTGATGCATCTCCCAGCTGTGTTTATTTCCAAAACGTCTCATTTCCCCATAGCCAATAGGAACGCTTCATGTTACTTATTAAAAAAAAACTCAGTATCACTGATGTTCATTCTGCAATGTCATTTTATAAGCAGGTATTTTCTTGTAGTCAGGTGGAACTCACTGATAATAACAGTGATGCTTAGGCACACACTATTATTTCTAGTGATAATAAGATGATTGACATTGGCTGTTATGAAAATAGATTTTCTCGGGCTATCAGCCAGGTGATGTCTGGAATAATTTCCAAGCTTTCAAGAGTTAACGTTGCTCTCCATCTTCAGGGAATGATGTAGAGTCTCCAGATTCGCCTTATATATAGTATAGTAGTCTGCTGGGGGGGACCGGCCAGATGCCGCTCTGTGATTGGCCCGGGTCCAGCATGGGAGGCGTTGACTAGGAACCAATGGTCTCCATTGCCGGGACGGACTGCTGACTGGCCCGCTGCCAGATGTTAGCCTGTATTAAAACTAGGGCTAGCTTTTGGCAGTTTCACAAATCTTTGTGAGTGTTTGCTGAGCACCGAACTCCAAATGCCATTCACCTGCAAGCCGCTGTCTCTGTTGATGTTATTTTCTTCGTATTTAATAGCTATGGCTTCTTTGATGGAGCGGTCCCAATAGCTTGAAGACTTAAACATGGTGGTTGTGTCGCCTAGTCTCGGTCTGTGTCCTTCTTGGGACACAGACCCGGGCTAATCACAGCGCGGCATCTGGCCGGTCCCCCCCAGCGGACTACTATATATAAGGCGAACCCGGAGACTCTACATCATTCCCTGAAGATGAGAGCGACGTTAGCTCTTGAAAGCTTGGAAATTATTCCAGAATTTACCAGGCTGATAGCCCGAAAAAAATTATTTTCATACCGCCGCCAGGAAAGCTTCAAGTCGTGGTTCATTGGCTGTTATATTAATTGTGTTTGTTTTTAAGATTTATAAATGGAAAACTTGAATAATTTAGGTACACAAAGTCAGGTTACAATTAATTATTAGTTGGTAATATTATTTTCAGTTGGAAAAATAAGTTTGGTATTGGCTATCTTGTGAAGTGTAAAATTTAATCAATTATCTCATGTGGTATGATATTTCACTAACATTTTGAAGGCTTTTCGTTTACCATTTATATGTTATGGTATTTAAATGATAAACACAAGACTGACAGCTATAGCTATTTTATTTTATCAATAATACATATCAACTTCTTCATATTGCGGTGGAAATCTATATAAAGCTTTAGTTTACTGCCAAAGTGACTTAACTCCCTGTCATGTGATCCCAGTTTTACACTTCCTATGACTTTGTGATTTTGTTCACATATATAGATACATTTGCAAGTATTACAGAATTGCACATGCCAAAAATTAGGCTTCTACCTTAATACAACAAGGAATTATATGAAATTTGTCTTTTGTGAAAAATGTGATTTCATGCAGAAAAGTCACTTTGGCAACAAGCCCTTCTATTGTTATTGAAGTGTTCTCCATTGCACCTAAATGCTAATCGTACATTACATTTATTTTATTTATCAGTATGAATAAATCATATTGAGTAACGCAGTAAAATGTGAATGACTCAAAAATTCAAACAAAGGAGACAACATAAAAATAAATATATCTGCAGAGACTTGAACCTTCAACTTCAATATCTTAACGTGATACCCACATGCAAAATAATGTCTCTATATCAATGCTCTCCAAAATTTGAGTGTTCATGTTATGACCCATGGTGATTTGATCAGTGGCAAACTAACCCTTAATACATTTTATGCTGTAGCAAACATATAAAACCCATAAGCCATAGGTTCCCTATCTCAAACCATTTATCTTGGATCCTTCTACAATCCTGCCAAATTGTACAGTTGAATTCTGGGACACCATGTATAGACAATGTTCAAAGTAGATTATATAGATGACCATAAATATGATTCCAAACATATGGTCAGTGCTTACAGAGATCTGATATTTCCAATAGCAATGCCCGTTTCGAAGTTAGTATGTATATTTCCGGCAAAATCTTGGTATCTAATTCTATACACTAATGTACATAATGTACATAAAAAACTAATGTGAATCGAAGGCTTCATTGTATTATTATAGTGTAAAGTAATTGTATTTTATACCTCAATACTTAAAATATACGAGGGACATACTGAAAGTCACGAGCAACCCATTGTAAAAATTTAAATTTCAACAATGTAACGAAACGAATTGCAGGATCGTAATCTACAGACTTTAAACCACATGTTGACATATTGTGACGTCATCAGCTTCTATCACGTGACCACAGACGGTGTTTGAAAAATGGCTGACATTGGTGTTTCGTTTCGTCATGTTTCGTCATTGAATTCCCTGTGAAAGAAGGAAAATCTGCTCCTGAAATTCATCTCAGACTTCAACGTGCATATGGAGGTGTCTGCATGGGTGCCAGCAGTGTTAGAAGTTGGGTGAAACATTTCAAAGATGGAAACACGAGTCTGCAAAATGTGCCTCGTAGCAGGCGTCCTCGAACTGCCTCTACAGAACGCAACAAGGAAAGAGTTGATGAGCTCATTACAGGAGATAGGCGTTTCACTGTGAATGAAATTGCTGCGAAACTTGGAATAGGACATAGTGCAGTGCAAGAAATGATCCACAGCTTGGGTTATCAAAAGGTCTGTGCCCGTTGGGTCCCCCGTTTATTGACTGAAGACCACCAACTTCAGAGAACCATTGCACAAAACCTTCTTCAGAGATTTCATAATGAAGGTGATGAATTTTTGACGTGCATTGTGACTGGAGATGAGAGCTGGTTCCATCACTATGAGCCAGAAACGAAACGTCAGAGTATGAAATGGCACCACTTGAACTCACCATCGAAGAAGAAAGCGAAGACAGTGCAGTCTGTAGGAAAAGTTATGGGAAGTGTCTTTTGGGATGCACAAGGTTGCATTCTGGTTGACTTTTTGAACCTGGACAAACCATAAATTCTGCCCGCTACATCAAGACACTTCTGAAGCTCCGTCGGGCTTTGCGTGATAAACGCCCTGGAAAGAGGATCATCCTTCAACAGGATAATGCGCATCCGCATACTGCCCGTGCCACTATGGAGAAGATCAGGGCATTAGGGTGGGAAACTCTTCCACATCCTCCCTACAGTCCCGACTTGGCACCCTCCGACTACCATCTTTTCGGTTCTGTGAAGGAGCAGATGCGTGGCCAACGCTACGAGATGCTGGAGGATATTCGGAAAGCAGTGCGTCAGGGTCTGAGGGCAGCTGGAACGGAGTTCTATCACAAGGGCATTTTCAAACTTGCAGAACGATGGGAAAAATGTGTGCAAAACAATGGAGACTATGTCGAAAAGTGAAAGAAAGTCTGTAGATTATGATGATGTATTTGGTTTGGCTTAAAAATAAATATTAAGATTGTAAAACAGTGTTGCTCATGACCTTCAGTATGCCCCTCGTATGTTACAAATGTTTTCTAAATAATCAACAAATTACCAACCATATTTTCTAATGAGTTGTGAAACATATCCTAAGCTCCCCTTATTTAAAGCCTTCTATTAAAGCATCTGGGTGGCTCAGATGGTGGTCTAATCCGAATCAAACAAAATATTTTTAAGTGTACTCAAAAGTTACAGCTCAATGTCAGCTGATTTACTGGCACATAAACAACTCATGTAAAACAAGGTTCCTACACACCGGTGGCATCCTGGCAATTAGCAGCATCATTAACAAACAAATTAAAAATAAGTTGAATCCAATGATTAGATTCTGTCATCTACTTCACTCCCCTACTTTGACAAAAAAAAGGGAAAAAAATCCCTCAGTATTTCTGCTAGCCTTTTGGCTCTTGGAACTCAACTCCTCATTAGATTAGAAAGCATTCTGTAGGTTCGTTTAGGCCAGGAAGCCATTGAACATAGAACTTGTCAAGGGATGTACATGTATACGTTGGTTTCTATACTACGAAAAGGAAAAGATAACAATTTATAAAGCTCTAGTGATAAAAGCACAGGTTACAAAAACAGCAGAATAGACATATAATCACACCATTTGCTTTTGAGGCTTGTATGCCACTGCACTATACTTAATGTGCTCTATAAAAGCATATGTACTTCTTTTTTCTTTTTTTTTTTTTGCACATAAAAACAAAGAGTTTAAAAAATTAGTGTTAAAATGTATAAATAAATATAATTTCAATATATGTAACACTGATGTAATGTCAGATGCTAGTTTTCTAATTATCAACATAATAGTTACTACCAGTAATTATATAAAACTAAAATATTACAGACACTAAAGAATTAGGGTCATTTTTGGCAGTTACTCGCAGATGAGCCCTCTCAATATTTCATTCAGATGCACTTCTCAGCTAATGGTGTTGTTATCCACAACTGCAGACTAAGAAATATGATCAAAGTGCGTCCAGTGTTGAGGGCAGCACAACTCAGGGATATGTTTTTAGAAATACAGGAGTGAAGCAGCTTACAGCCAGCCACGTTTGCACATCCCTAGTGGTTCTCTCTATCACATTCACTACGTTTACATTCCTTTCTATGGAACTACAGGTATCAAAGAAATGCCCTACAGGTTTTCCACAAATATACGCCATAGTATGCACAGCTCCTCTATGCAGGAGATTGTGGAACTACCACATTGACGCACATTTGTGGCAGACTTTGGCGAAGTTTGACGCTAGTTTGCCCCAAGTAGGTGGTTAACATTTCTTGGTTTGAACAATATTCCACTTAATATACTCCTTATAACTTCAGGATTACGTTGGATATGACCTGCACCAAAATGTGTAGTAATTAACAATTATGTAATGTTGACGCACATTAATGGGAGTGACAGCCACTCGCATCACTACCACTGCCCTTGTGTTCTAGACTTACTCCTTAACATCATCTGATATGTAAACATCTTAATAATTTCAACTGATGAAAAGTAATTTGACATACTATTTGTATATATCATGTTTTGGGTAAACTCCGATACGTGTGAGCCTTTTGGCACATATTTGAGTGTAGTTTTAATGTTAAGGGTCCTAAGCCACGATATGTAGTCGAGGGATATTATTAGTATATAATGGTTCTACCACTTCACACTACTGCAATATGTGGGTACTTTTGTAATTTCGTCATTAGAGCTGCTTTGTAGTTACTTACAGGTCTAGTATAAACGTATAGGGCCGTAAAGCGTAGCCGAGGGATATTTTTTATAAGTAGAGGAGTGTAGTTGTTGCTGCCTAAGGCCGCTACTGCGAAACTAAGACAGGGCGTAGCCAAGGGATCTGTGCAGCTAAAACCCCAATGATCCCAAGAAAAAGGCAAAACTTCGGCAATCTGGCAAATTTCACATCTGAACAACTCAATGTTTTCAACATGGATCGCCATAAAAGTCACTTAAACTACTACTTAAGACCGGTGTGCGTGTGTGTGTTGCAACCATCCTATAGCTTTACCGGGATGTTTTAGCTCGACAGCAGTGGAGCAGTGCGGAATCACTACAAAGCACAGCCAAGGTATCTACACATCTAACAGTCCAATCATCTGTGCGACAAGTATAGGAGATACTCCAAAATGATTATTTCTATGCGTCTGCTACACCATTTGGCATTAAATTTACCTGAATGCACCATTCAAACCAAAATAACACATTAAACCAGAGAGAAAATGACCTTGCATTTTGCTTAAAGTAGTCACAAAGAGTCACCCCGTACATTTCACCCTGTTATAGTCATATCGAACAATTTAACACTGTTTTAATGTTGGTTAGGTTGCCGTTCCAAAGATCTTTAAACCCCGAAGAACGCAAACAACGCTTCAAAGATAGAGTCGCTCACACCAGTCACATCTCTCATCACTTATCAGCAGTAATAATAGTTCTGCTTGGATCGTTATTATCACGCCTCATTTGAAGCTAATTAGGTATAAATGAAGAGTATCCTGTGTCCAAACATCAAATTATTCGCAATTTTCAGATATGCTTCTAATTTCAGAAATTAAAAAGGTATGGTATAATATAAACTTAAAACCAGTATGTTAAATATCAATAATTCAAATACACCTGCCCTATTATCGAAATTATAGACACAAAAGGGAATTATAGAGCGAATTGCTCACTAATTGAAACGAACTGTTTTGATGTTACATGATCTTTATTAAATATTCCCGCAAAATGTACCTACTACGATACTAAAGAATTTTTATACAAGTCCGCAGAAATAATTAGTAAGCTATTTAACTTATCGCCACTGAATGTCCTCTACTATATGGCTAAATAGCAACTGAAGTGAACTGGAGTTTTATTTATGGACGCTTCTTTAACGACTGAGGTTCCCAGCGTCCCAATCTATACTGGGCGTGAAAGACCGCATAGTTTTGCTCAGAGACCTCCTTATCAGGCTTGAGGTTCCTTTACATGCCGTAAATCAACGACACTGGACCACAAGCCATGCTAGGATTATTAAGCCCGAAAAAATCTATCGTCCTCCGGGTTTGAACCCGCAACCTTGGGCATATGAAGTTAGCATGGTAACATCTGATGAATAGGATTTCTGCTTATGTAAGGCATCAGCATCTCCGAGATGTAATTATATTGGTTAAACATGTCATCAATTCTAGAGCTTTATAAACAGCAAATTCTACCGTTGTAAGGACCCATTTTTGTTTCCATTTATAGATAAAATTACAACATTCTTAGTATAAAAACAAGATATAAACTTGAATAATAAATTAACTCAGACAAACATGGTACACTGGTGACACTGGTGTTAAATGGTTCACGTGCCCTCCATCTTTCCCTGGCTTGGATGCTCCATCCTAGTGGTAGAAACAACGGCCCTGGGAGTCTGGTGATAATGTTACCGTTAGAGCTAGGTGATCTGGATTCTCCTTTTCTGTACAGAACAGAAGCACAAAATATTAATCGCAAGCTACCTGTAAGGAAATCATTGAATCTCGCTCCTTGTCAAACATACAGACATGTGCCGCGCACCGTTTCGTCATGGGAGACGTTAATTTACCTAAGTGTAGGCGCTCTTTCCTCCACAGCCTTTTGAAAGTGACGATGTTCTTAATGATCTCTGTGAACACAAAATATGGGTACCCCATTGCAAACCATATTTGTAGAAATTCATATTTTGCGCCACTAGATTGCAACTGGATAAAGAGACCATATAGTTCTGTACGCATCTGCGTTGGGAACAGTTTTTCAAATTCTGTTGTCAAGTTCCATAGCTGTTGGACTTCCACACATTGTGTGAGTCGATGCCTCGGTGTGTCAAGCCTTCCACACATCTGGCATAAGGGACTCTGAACCAGATTATGCCGGTACTGCTTTTCTTCGGTCGGGATAATTTCATGTATCAGGGCGTATGCTTGCACCTTCCATTCTGTTGGTATGTGCGAGGTCCTGAACGCCTTCCAAATTGTACTTCAATTGTAATTCGGATAGTTTGCTTGAATTCCAGATAATTTCACCTTTTTTGTGAGTAAATATTTATACAGTATCCTCGTCCGTATTCCTGCTACCATGTCTCTCAGGGAAGCAGGAAACTCTCTCAGCAATTCCCACAGGGGCCGAAAACTTACTGGAACTGCTTCAAGCCTTTGCGGTGGCCGTTGCAAAGCAGCCCAATACGCAATATCATGTTCATCTCCAATCCCAGCCATAGCATCCAGTGTCCCTTTCGCAAGAAGTGCCTTACTTTTCAAATGGGCAGCAACTAAACCCAACCCTCCTTTCCCGAGTGGTTGTCGAATTTGATCTCTGGCCACCTTATAAGAGCAACCATGCCAAATATAATAGCCTATAGCTCGTTCAATTAATTGTGCATATTTTTCAGGTATTGGTAGAACTTGTGCCAGATACCAGATTTTCGACAAAGCATAAGTGTTAACGTACCAGACCTTCTGGATTAAATTTAATCTCCTGCTAAGTTGCCGCACAAGTACGTATTTAACGCGCGTCACCAAAGCACTCCAGTTCACCTCGATCATCCTAGGGTGTGTCTGACAGACCTGCAGGCCTAACATTTTCATTTTGATCTTTCTTCTCTATGCCTTACAGCACATGTCCTTTCTACGATCCAAAAGGCATCAACGTTGATTTTTGAAAATGTATTTTTCCTGTTGAGGCATGTTCATACAATTGTAGTGCGTCTCACAGCATCTGTTGTTCGCAACAACATTGTGACGTCGTCCGCTTACGCTCTAACAGTAAAGAGCCTGATCGCTGGACGATGACTATAGAACTCTTTGTGCAGCTTCCGTAACAGTGGTTCCAGGCTAAAGGCAAACAGTATCATGGACATTGGGCATCCTTGCCGCACAGAACGGTTTATGGGTATTGTTGGCGTGAAGAAGCTATTAATTTGCACTCTGGAGTGAGCCACTTCATACAAGGATTGGATACTAGTAATTATTTTAGCTGCGATTCCAAAACGTTCCAAAATCGAAAACAAATAATCGTGATGGATATAATCAAAATCTTTTTCAAAGTCAATAGACACAAGCCTTACACTCTCTTCAGGGTGCCTTTCAAAGTATGAAATAGTGTCTCTAATGGCAGCAAAGTTATGTGTTATTTTCTTGTCAAGTATGCTACAAGTTTGGGCACTCTCAATCAGTGTTGGTAGAATCTGACGGAATCTATGTGCCATTACTTTCATAAATACTTTATAGTCTGTGCTGAAGAGAGTTATTGGACGGTAGTCCTGTACGGTGGTTGGAGAATGCACTTTCGGCAACAAAACTATTCTTCCGTCACTGAAGCCTATCACATTACTAGTAGTATCCAATACTTCATTCATGAGTTGGAGTAACTCCTTCTGTATGACCGGGAAGAAAACTTTGTAGAAACCATAGGTCAACCCAATGGGTCCGGGCCGTATGGCATACCTTATTTCCTCAGCCGTTATTGTTAGTGTCATATATTCTTGTTGGTCCGGCGAAATCTGTTTATTTACGCTGTTCAGTAGCTCCGCGGTCTCTGCAGTTGAACGTGGGGTTGCAGAGAACAAGGACGTAAAATGTTCCTGGAATGCCTGCCTACCTGCCGCAGTCGTGGACGCTACTGTCCCATTTGACAACGTCACAGCAGCGTCTGGATTGAGAACCCTGCTTTTCTGAGGCTATATGGAATAAAGAGCTTTTCTCCTCCCCTATAATCGATTTAGAACAAGATCGTATCTTTGACCCTTCTAGGGCGTCTTCTTTCAGAGAAAAAAAAGTTTTTATTTAACTTGCGACAGTTCCACATGAACCGCGCTTCCTTCTCTTTGCAACCGATGCAAATCATGCAAAGGTGCATAATAGTAGCTCATGCGCATACGATTTTCTTTCGCTTTAGTTATGCACAGTTTCTTAAAAAAGAACTGGATGTGCGGTTTCATAACTAACAGCCATTACTGAATAATTGACAGTTTGCTGTGTCGCAACCTATGTTCTGCAGTGCTTACAACTGTCCCGGAAGTCCTCTTGTGTCATATCAATCTCTAATAGCCTATTATTGAGTTTTCAATATCCCCTACCATAAATAGAAAATGGACAATCTAAGTCGACCTTTAGTGCGATCACATGGTGGTCGCTGATCGCGGCGGGCACAACTTGGACATCTTGCACTTGCTCGGGCATATTTACATAAAAACGATCAATCCTAGAGGCAGCCTGTTCCCTATAAAAGATGTAATGTGTCTGGCTTCCATATTTAGACTCCTAAGCATCCTGTAGTTTTAAGTCCTGTACCAATCGTTCCAGAACAAGGGATGGATGAAACTCCCCCCGCTGATCTCTGGCATTAAGAACACAGTTAAAATCCCCTCCAAGAATTACGCGGTGGTATTATCGATGGCGGAAATAAAAAATTGTTTGCGTAAGAAGAAATTCCTCCCTCTCCTGGCGCTTATTTGTTCCAGACGGCAGGTAAAGATTTAAATATAATGTATTATCTGCCCCTGCCCTATAAATTATAGCAGTACCTCCTTCATACTCTCCAATGTTAGTGGCATAATTATAGTGAGGCCCTATAAAACTTAAATTATCAATATTTACTTCTTGCAAAGCACAATGTCCGGATCATAATCAGAAATAAAGTCTCTTAATAGCATCTGCTTTACTGGATTCCTCAAACAATTCACATTTAAACATATAATGTGTTGACATAACACCATGGCAATACAAAGAAAAATCATGGAGGCATGGTGGCTATCTCAACCGTACCCCCATCACTTGGTACTGCTACCATTTTCTCTTTTTTCTTACTAACCGATTCGTACACTCCATCACCCCCCTCTTTGCGCTTTTTCTGCAGCCTTGGATCTAGACTACTAGCAGCGATCATAGACGCCGGCTTTGTTTCCATTTCCACCACTTCCGTGTTTTCGTTTTTGTTCTCCTGTCCTGGCGGCAACCGCCTTTGCAGCGCCTGCTCTGAACCTTCCTCCCCAGTGGTAGGCGGATCCAGTTTCATAGCCGTAATCTTGTCAGGTCGTGAAATTACTTTTTGATTTTCCCCTCGGTGACCGGGCTACGTACAATCTCTTCTTGTTGCTCGCGAGCTCAAACAGTCTAATGGGCTCACCTTAGGTTGTAGCACCTCCTTTTGTTGTCCGCCTCTCTCTCCCGCTAATACCGCCGGCACCCGCCTAATGGGGAAGGAACCTTGTGCTAACTATGCCCACGTTGGCGGATCCTCACCGCGGGGTGTCTGAGTTATTACTCTACGTCGTGGACATTCATTACGTAAGTGACCCGTACTATTACAAAATGCACATGTACTAAGTTGCCCCTCATAGCTTACAAAGCTCTCAATATTACCAATGTCAATATAAGAAGGAATATGTTTTTTCAACTCCATTTTAACCGTTCGCACTCCATTGCGAATTTGATAATGCAGACTGGAGCCCCAAGAATCAATCGTTAGTGACAACACTGTTCCGTACTGTGCAAGTGTCTCTGGGTCCAGTTTCAGAGGTACATGATATAACTTGACAATTCTAAAACCCATTCCAGCTGTTGTTATAGCTACCCTACTTCTCTGCCCATTACTATGAGGAGCATTGGACTCACCATTGGTTTCCGTGATGACCTTCTGGACTCTTTCCTCTGACCTGCACTTAATGAACACCTGCCGCGTAAAACTGTTTATCTGTATCATGTCTAACTCATCTTCTTCAAGACGAAACACCTCACAAATCCATTCGTGCATTTCGTATGGCGATGGCTTCGGCACATCTCGATCCACAAAAGAAATAACTATCGTATTTTTCCTTTCCACAATCATCGTTTATTAAACCTGTTTACTTATCCGTAAGTGTATTCTGCTTAAATTGCAATCAAAATGCAGGAAACAACGTTTCCTTTACACACATAGCGTAGTGTAAACAACTCGCAGACCCAAGAGCAACCTTGCCTTAGTACCTGCTCGTCCTCTCGCCGCAACGAGACCTTTAATAACCAGCCTCGCATTCAAGAGGTCATGAGTTCAAATCTCACTTAGGGTGAGTCACCCAGATAAGGGTTTTTTCGGGGTTTTCCCTTATCCTGACAAGATTCATGGACGCCGAGATTATTTAGGCACCGTTTAACCGATTTCATACATCGTCGAATATGAACAACCAGCTTTTTGGGGAGGGCGGGTATTGTTTAGCGCCCGCTTTAACTACTTATGGCACCGCAGACGTGACACATGATAAATTAATGAAGATGGAGCACCGGTGGAATGCGATGGCGGGGGAAACCGGAGAACCCGTAGAAAAGCTGCCCCAGCGCCGCTTTCACCACCACAAATCTCACATGCGGTCGCTTGGGATCGAATCCGGGCCGGCTAGGTAAGAGGCGAGTGGTCTAACCAGCGACGACAACCAGCTTAAAGGACGTCAAGTTTTTTTTTAATTAAAAAGGGCCATTAATGGAGAAGCCAATTACATGCACCTGCCTTTAATAAAGTTTTCACATTATTTGTCACCTTCTCTACTTACTACATAGTACATTCGTAGACAAGGCATCGAACTTCACCCAAAAATATCGATACCACGATTCCAATAGAAATACACACTTTAGGGTCCTTCGTATCCAAATAACCACATAAAACAGTTTTAGAAAAAAAAAAGTCCTTGTGTGTGTGTGTGTGTGTGTGTGTGTGTGTGTGTGTGTGTGTGTGTGTATGAGTAAAAGAACTTAAAAACGAAAATACTGAACTTAATATTGCTGCACAAGATCTAGAAGAAAATCTCCCCCCCCCCCCGACTCAGACTGACCATAATATGGAAAACATTTGACTATTTTGATTTTCTCAACGATAGCCCTAACGGTTTTGATTCAAATGCCGTATATTAAGGATATTTACATGAAAAAAACGCATATCTTAAATTTTCTAGGCATAGCCTCTGAAGACCTCTTAATTTTGGATGACTTTTGCATTACTGGTAAACCATAACAGGTAGACAGAACTTAATTTAATATACAAACATTTTATATCTCGTTAAAACACGCAATTTGTCAAATCCTGCCAAACAAAGAAACCAATTTCAACCTCGCAGCAACCAGCTTTTAAGATACTTGAGTATCGCATTAGACTCCTATATTCCCTTATCTCCGTTCTACTTACATTAAAGCAAGCAACTAGACAATTTGTACTATTGTATGTCTCGATTAGCATGAAGTAGATAGAATGAGAAAAATTTTAACAATAATTACAAAGACATAGGGGAGAAAATGTGAATGGAACACATCCGGATTTTTCAGCAACACGCAATGTATAACACACATCGAATTTAATATTTATTTTATCTTACTCTAGGAGGGCATTTAAAAATCATGCCTACACTTTATTAATATTTTACAAAGTATTTTAGGTATAAAATATTAATTTACAAAAGCAATAATTTGCGATCTATGAAATAATTTTGGCGGCAATAAATGGTATTAAAAATTACTCCCTAACCTCGAAAAGATAAACCTACTATTAAGACCATTTAAGCCTTATGGCTGATGTACCTGCGGCTGCCACACGCCGTCATATTGTTTCAGGCGTTTACGAAAATGAAGAGCTGGCGTCACCATTCACAACTTCATTATTTACTGGTTGTAAACTACTATTAATTCAGCGTGCACATTACTTTCAACTTTGAAGGAAATCCTTCTAGTGACAACACATTTTAGTGGCTAGTGAATTTCATAGTATGTTGGCAACCCCACCATATAATGGAAAGAAGCCATATAGTAATTATAGCTCTATGAAAGGAACGCAGCGTCATAATTGCACATGCGAGTCTTATAAGCTGAATGATACATGCATGAAGGGAATAACCCTAATAACATTACAAGAAGATGCTGAATAATAAACATATAACATGCATGGCCATGAACAATCTCGAACTCACCGATCAAAGTAGATGGACTCAGTGAGAATCACCTGGAAGTGGCTGTATACCTTCACTATCATTACTGGAGTCTGAAGGACTTTCCAAATTTATTATTGAACTATCCGCAGCAGCCTGAACTCCTGCTCAACGTAACACATTGCTTGCCTCCAGCCGTGCAGTGGTCGACTGGTTAGACCACTCGCCTCTCACCTAGTTTACGATCCCAAGCGACCGCAGTGGGATTTATGGTGGACAAAGTGGCGCAGGGAGGGGTTTTCTCCGGTTTCCCCCCAGCATCACCTTCCACCGATGCTCCACCTTCATTCCATGTATCACCAGTGTCATCGTCTGCGGCGCCATAGTAGGAAAAACCTCCAATTTCCTATATTCACTTTTTTTATTCCCTGCAATCCAAGTCTTTCCACTTCTTTTGATAAGACTCCTTTGTTTTCAGCAGAACATAATTCTTTACCTGAACCCGTACCAGTTCGATTGGACTGAAGTTTTAGTGGTATGGTGGAAGTTGTATTATTTAATTTTATTTACACACCCAAATGTGCACAACTTTCCACAATAATGAGTAAGAATCATTAAACAAATAACATGCCTTTAATTAAACAGACAGCTTCTAAATTGTAGGGGGTTCTCTTCCTATGCAATAAGCACAGATGTGATGCGTGTCGCATCTGCCTAGAAATCATCTAGGTTAGTGACGATAGAAATTCTATTCGTCGTTTTCCCTGGAGTTGATAATTTGGATGCCTCGCCCTCTGGAGGATTGTATTTTTCTCTTGTAACCTTCCAAGTAATATTATTCTTCCTAATTCTTTGAGCTTCTGCCATGCTTTTATATTTGTTAAACGGTACTAACGGCGCAATTTTATTCGCGGATGCTTTCATTTTCCTGTTGGAAAAAAATGTCCAACAGAAACTAGCATCCTTTCCCCTGAGTTCGAATTGGAGTACCGTGGTCATCAGCATGTGCAGGATGAAGCCTCGGTCGATAAATTATTTTTATAGCCTAGCAAATAGCCTAAGAATAACAAGGAACTAACAAGAAATAACAAAATTATAATACAATAAATAACGCAAATAGAAAATCACTTCGAAAAAAAAGACACAGTAACTGTACGTTTAAGCTAGTGGATGCAAACAACGGATGACCACGAGGCAGCGTTGCACCGGAAACTATAACACTGAGGCATTACAACAGACCTGCTGCGTTCACTTGTTGCCTGGACTGCACAAGTTACGAAAATAGCACTCTTAATACTTCCCGCTTTAGTGAATATACAGGATTTCAAATCTTTATGAAAAACCGAATAATTTTATTATCATTCCTAATTATCGTAACCTTTGAGATTGTTGGAAACATTCGATAATGCCTGCCCATCACTATTGTAACTCAGGGTGCAGCTCATTCCTCGATGGTTTATTCCCTGAGTTCTTGCCAAGACTCATGAGTTGGTTGACATTTTAGCTTAACATTTCCGATTCTATAGAAAAAAAAATCTTGCACTAATGTTTACTTTCCAAATAAAATGGAAGGTATTTTACTCCTTGTTATTTCTCTACATCCTTTGGTGATATTTGAGTTGTCTTCGGAGAATGAGCCTCTTTGGAATAGTAACTAAACTCCTAACCTATATTACATAAAAGTAAAAAAAAAAAAAAAAAAGTAGTCTGTTGGTGTTGTGTATTTTTATCTGTTTCATTCATGTTGATGTTTCCTTTATGTTCAACTCGTTTCATTAACTATTCAAATAATAGCGAAATGCGCCGAGAGACCCTTTGTTTATAACGTATGTATTTCTTCATTTATGTAAGTAAAATTAAAATGTTATTTTCACAGCATATGATTCACTTAAAACGTGAAACTGACATCCTCTATGGAGCGTTCAGAGTCCACGGTGCGACAATCTCCCAAACTTGTTACCCCTTACACACTGCATTAGTGGGACCTTATATGCGGGTAGTTTGGCTACGGTCTGTTGTTTCTCTACAGATACTACACTCCTCTCCTTCCAAAAAAAAAAAACATGCCTTGGTTACGTTTTGCGGCTTATGATAAACACTGAGCTTCACTTAACAGTGAATGCCGAAAAGGGTGATAAGTATGGGAAAATGTCGGTAAAATTGTGTCCATATGAATCTTGAGGATAAATATAGACCTTAGAAATTATTCAAGCTTTTAATAATATATTATGGTGTATAAAAGGGTGTGAATAATACATAGGACACATTTCAATGCTGTTAGTAATGTAAACTAGAAATGAACGTTCTTTGATGCACAGTTCATTACACCGTTTGGATATCTGCTTGCTGAAGCTTTTAAAAGTCAACAACAGATTAACTGTCACATTCTTGGTTAGCTCACTTAAATAAGAAAATTACGCCTCAATTTTACAAATTTACTTTATTTTTGATACTGCTAAACTTTGCTCTGAAAGTATCTTTGCAACAAGAACTGGTATGTGCCATACGTAAAAATATTTCACAGACCCAAGAATGTTGATATGAAGAAACCCTAAATATGTTCCTCATTAAAATTGGGGAGATCCATATTGATCCCTAGGCCGTGCTGGGCCGAGTGGTTAGACTACTTGCTTGTCACCTAGACGGCCTGGGCTCAGTCCCAAGTAACTGCATGTGAGATTTCTGGTGGACAAAATGGTACAAGGGCAGGTTTTCTCCGGGTTCTACAGTTTCCCCCGCCATCATATACCACCGCTGCTCCATCTTCATTCCATGTCACCAGTGTCATCATCTGTGGTGCCACAAGTAGTAAAGCGAACATTAAACACTATAAAAAAATATCTGATGTGTTACACTTGCATGACTTTCTCAGCTACTCTACAAACTTCCTTCAACACCATGCTAATCAAAACAAACATTAGCAGAATGTTATTACTTAGTTCCTTATAAGTAGACTGAAACTAAAGGAATGCACAAGGCTAAAGTGAAAGTAAAATGTTTTAAAAGCTGTCATTATGCGATTGTCATTGCAAATCCCTTCTTTGCTTGACCAGGAGTAGAACAAAAGAAAAACAGTCACTTCCATCTGAGAGAAGTATAAGTACTTCACAATTGAAACTAATAACAAGGAATACCTCGAAAACGGTAAGCTCCATGAAAAAAATGTATATGACACAACTTCAGTATTTTAACAAGATCTACATTTTTTGCATAGTAAGTTTTTGTCTATCTCTTACAGTTGACTAGCTATGCCAAATTAAGCAAAATTCATCCAGAATAAACAGGTATTTAGAAGCTATTCCCAGAAAATGCAAGATATAATATTTTATTTGTGATAGAAATGGCTTAAATATGTGGTATTTTAATCAAAATCATTACAGTCATTTTTAAGAAAAACAAAATTTTTGAAAATTTTTCCATGTAAAGGGTAATTAGGGGTGGGGGGATTTTCTTGAAAATCTTCGTGTCGCATCCTTGCAAGATACTAAACTTAAATACCAAGTTTGATATTTAACCGCCTGCTTGTTTTTGAGCTATGCTGTCCACACACACACACGGACCTGTTTCTGAAAATGCTGTATTTCCGGTGAAATCTAGACATCAAATTTTTGGGTGGAATACAATACTTCTCTATCCCTATGTACATTGTACATACGGGGCTAGAGAAAGTAAAAATAAAATAGTGATCCCTCACACTCTCAGTTGATAAGAGCTGTGTCTGCCAATAGATTCATGTTACATAAGCAATGACGTCACCCTGGTTGCAAAATGTAAAAAACATTCCTCAATGCAGTTTCAGTTGGCACTTGTATTGCTCTAATTTGTCTTTCTACACACTTTTTCTACTTGTAATGTACTGTTTGTTGTGTGATAGTGTGCTAGTGTTTTAGTGTGTTAGTGTTAGTTTGAAAATGGCGTATTGTCCTGCTGCAGCTGTGGATGGCACGAATTGGCAACAGTGTGATGGAATGGCCACAAGGTAAGGCAACTGTCAGAGATCACTAAGGATCTCTCTGACTTTAGACATATCATTATAAAATCTGTTACACTAGAAAATGATGTGTTAAAGTTTATACAAATTACTCTGCAAAAGTGAAGAAAGAAACTTCAAAAGATTATATTTAAAAGATCTCTGCTGGAAAAGAAACAGGACAAAACTATGTGTATGTACATTGCACTTGTGGAGATCAAATTTCTGGCAAATTTGAACATTTTCTATATAAAGTATATTTTTTTGATTCTTTGTAATTTGGGAGTACTGCTATTCATCCATGTTAAGCTTTCTTAGGACCAACAACATTGAATGTTTAGCTAATCAAGAAAAATTACTCTGATTAGACACTTAAACTTTCACACCAGCATCTGAGTCCTGGTGAACTGAAGTTCTTCTCAGTAACTATTTTTCTTGTTCTGCTAAATATAGTAACTAAGGAAAGTATTGTATTCCACCCAAAATTTTGATGTCAAGATTTTTTTGAAAATATATGTTTAGGTCCGCTGTATAAAAACAAATCTGATGTGTTCCATTCCCGTAATGTTCTCTACATCTCGGTAACAAATTATTGTTAAAAAATATTATTCTTCTGTCTACTTCATAATAATCAAGATAAACATTAATAGAAATTGCCCTTATTACTAGTTTCCTTGTAAGTAGGAGGAAAGTAAGCAAATGCACTGGCTAAAGCAATAGTCTTGTCCTTTAAAAGCTGGCTGCTATGTGAAACCAACCTCTTTCCTTGCCAGGAGTAAACAAACGGCAAAAAAGATGTCTTCCCATTTGAGAAAAGTTTAAGTGGCTCAAATTGAAACTAATAATCTGGAATATCTCAAAAAGAATTAGTTCTACAAAGAAAGGTGTATGACATAAATTGTGTATTTTAATGAGGTCTACATTTTTTGTAGAAGTTTTTGTATATATCTTATGGTTTACCAGTTTATAAAAGTCATCCACAATGTCTTCAGAGGCTAGTCCCAGAAAATTCAAGATATACATTTCGTTTGTCATAAAATTATCTTATACGTAAAGTATTTTAATCAAAATCGTTAGAGCCATTTTTGAGAAAATCAAAACTTTTTAAATATGTTCCATGTAAAGGATAGTTTGGGAAAGGGGGGGTTTTCTTGAACATCTTTGGGTCACGTCCTTGGAAGATACCAAACTTAAATACCAAGTTTCGTATTTAACAGTCTTTTGGTTTTGAGCTACGCTTTTCTGCCCACCCCCCACACACACCCATTTTCTAAAAATGCTTTTTTTTTTTTTATTCAGGGGATCCAAAACATGTATTTCTGGTGAAATCTCAGTTTCAAACTTTTGGGAGCATTACAATACTGTCTCTATATACTATATACTAGAGCATGTAGTAAAAGTAAAATACTTAACGCCCTAAAAAATGGGTCTCGCCAAGTAGAGTTAACCATTTCCAAGATATTCCGTGTATTTGGTTTGAATTTTCCCATACATATATTTTTCACAAATAAGAAGTCATTTGATTTCTTTGTGCTCTTTCATTTACATTGCTCTTTTCTTTATGTTCACCTCATTATATTATTTTTTTAAACAACAGCAAAATGTGCCAAGAGACCATTTGTGTTAGAATGTGTGCATTTATTCATTAATATAAGTAAATTTGTTATTTTCACAGCTTTTCTAAGGATTGTTTGCTGAAGAATGGGTTGAAAAAGTCACCTGAATATGACACATCTGATTTTTCTGAATGTTCATTTCAACATGCCTCATTATACCCAAGGTTTTTAAATCCTTTAATGGAATAGTGTTATTTAAAGCATGTTCTACTGTAATATTGTCCATTATGTCTAGATGAACCAAACCATCGTCAACAGTGCCATGGCAGTAAAAGCGGGCATTAAACACTATAGAATAAAGCAAACCATAGGTTTTACTATTTCAGCATTCAAAATTCTGTGTGTAAATCATTACTCTATGCTTGTATGTGGTATTAATTTGTTGAGTTGGTATTTTTAACACTACGTCACTTACATTTTTATTATGAATAACCAAATTCAATAAAGAATTAAACACCATAATTCAAACAGCAGAACAAATGGATACAGCAAGGACCTTGTATACAAGAAACTTGACAAAGCAGAAAAAAATCATAAAAGAAATAACTACCCTAACAGCAGGAAAAGACAATATCAACACATTCAAAAAATTCACTTAACACCTCTAAGCATTTAGAAAATTCAAAAAGATCTTCACAGAATAAAACACCACCCTGGCTCCGATAAACAGATTTTCCATGGTAAAGTTACTAAATTCAAAAATCAAAGATGAAATTTCACCAGAAAATAGATCAGGAATATCAAATTAATTGTAAAAATTTTTCCAAAGGACAAACCAAAAGAAGGTTAAAAATCAGATCCAAAGAACACTTTAGAAACCTAAAACTAAAACAAGAAGATACATCACCAGTAGCATTTCACTTCTGGAAACAAAACCATAATTGCTAAAAACCATGTCAGGCCACAATGAACTCACAACCTAGAAAACATCCTCATATGGAAAAACAAAGATCACCTAATAAACTTTGAAATCCTGCCAGTACACAGCTTAGTTAAGAAGTTCATTATTTTGCCACCAGAGAAGCAAACACAACCAACAACGGCAGTTGGACCTGTGAGGTTGAAAATAGAAGATAGGCTTTCGAAACTAGTCCCTCGCAATAAAAATGTAAGTGACATAGTGTTAAAAATACCAACTCAACAATTTAATACCACATATAATTGGACCATCACTGTTACTAAATTCCTCCAAACATCAAAATTCTATACTTGTTTATATTATCTGTTTCATTGATGGAATGTAATGCAGTCTTAGCTATGTACAAGCATAATTCATGGAAATACTTTATAATGCTAATGATGTTGATTTTTTCCACAGATTTGCTACTAAAGTTTAAGAGCAGAACTCTTCAAATGCAGTAACTATAATAACATGAATATCAAAGCAGAAATTAAAGGAGAGTCTTGTTTCCTGAACTTTAGTTCACAGAATGAGAGAGACTTTTTAAATAAAGTTAAGAGTGAAACTATTACAAGTTGCAGTGACTGTGACATAGATAGCAAATCAGAAATTGAAGAAGAAGCAGCCATGGTTTCTAGCTTTTGTGTACACTATGAGAGAGAGCTTTGTTTCAAAAACGGTGTAAAGAAAGTTAAAAGTAATAGTGGTATGAGTAACAGTAACTGTGATATAGATATCAAAACAGAAATTCAAGAAGAGGTTGTGGTTTCCAAGTTTTGTTCTCAGAATCAAAGAGAATTCATCTCAGAAGATCCTGTAATAAGATGTAATAAAGACAGTGAACTTGAACCCAAAATAGAAATTAAAGAAGAACATTGCTGGATGGAAAAAACTTCAACAGGAACTCTCTGTATTTATGATGAAATCAAGGCAAGTTTTGCAGAAACTTAGCATTGTTTAGTTTTTAATTGGTAGTCGAATATACACACAAAAACTTTTTGTGAAGCACATGTGTGTATATTCGACTACCAATTAAAAACTAATTGCTAGCTTCACAGTGTACCATTTCCAGTATTCAAAATTAGCATTGTTTGTTAAACTGCCTTCTAATAAATTATGGTTTGTAGGTAAATGTAATATTTTTCTGGCTGGAAACTGAAGAAAAAATAACTCTAAATATTGTGTTTTAAAATGGTGTCAAAGACCAAGCATTATTTGCATGGGTTTTCTGTTGTATGCACAATTTCTATCAGTAAGAGTACAAAGTAGGAATATTTTGAAAATTTGGCAGATTTGCCTAGAAGACTGCTTAAAGTGATACAGGTTAAGAGGACCATGACCAAGTACTGCATATACAAATAAGTAGAAATTAAATCATGTAAAGTCAGTGTTTATTGTTTATATTGGCTTATTCCTGTAATGTCAAGATTTCCATTGCAGTGACTGCAGAAGCAAAGGTTTCTGAAATATGGCCTATATAGTAAAAGACTAAGTAAAGAAACCATGTCATAAATTTGTCTTATTGTTGAAGCAGTAAAGCTCAGTTTTATTGCTGAAAATCTCTTAACAAAGTAATCTTAATGGTTTGTAAACACCTTTTCAACAAACCACATTTTATGAGTACTTTAATTTTGAAATATTTGCAGTGCAACTACACTATAAAGTTTGAAGTGAAACATATTTCTTTTGCTCATTTTGTTGCACTAAATTATGCAATGGTAGTAGTTGTTTCAAAAATCCTATCACTTCCAGTTGAGAATATAAATAAAGATACAAATAAGGATATAAGAGGTATAGATTAGAGAAGTACATGGTGTGATGGTCTATAACAATTTAAATCATCCTTTGTTTATTTCACTTGCTTGTTGTTGTATACAGTTAAATTGAAAATTGTTTCAGGATATTGACACAATTTTATACCCAATACAATATAAATACATTGTTAGTTCAACGTGATTGAATTTTCTTACCGTTATACATATTTTTAGGCATTTAACTTATTAATTGATAGTAAAATTAACTAACATATTTCTTTCTTTTAGCTATTTATGAAATGAAACTTCTGAAAATCCAGAGCTGTATATTTGTTTCCATTGTACAAAAGCTTTTATCTGTTTTGTTCAAGAATGTTATCTTTATTTGATGATTTTTATAAGAAGTAATTTATTTGTTGTAGAGTACACTAAGAGTATCATCACATTTGTTTCTGTTTTTCTAAAGATAACAATGTCAAAGAAAAGCAGGGTGTGCTAATTATATTTGACTTATTCTGTTTCCAGGACAGAACAGATGAGGACTTTTATTCCGTAAAGTCACCAAGGTAAGTGTGTGGTTTATTCATTATCCACTGATTTGGAATTTCTTTTCAATTTTCTCCACACCCCTTTTTAGTGTTACATATGAAACCATTTTCCATACCTAAGTGCAGAGTTGTATCACTGCTAGTAGTTATGTATAGAACTGTTCTCTGAACACAAGGAGTGTAACTCCCTTGTTTCATCAAGTTGTATAAGCTATTAACTTTATCTTGGGAAATTCCTCTTTCAATGGAACTTCATTTTGTAGTTTCCACATGGCTCTATGGACTATAATTGAATCAGTCGGTGGAGAAAGGAACTAGTCATTTTTTTTCACTTTTTCATTTTTTGGTACATCCACTATAATTCAGCCTAAATACATTGTCCTGTGTTGAAAGGAATTATGTCTAATGGCTCCTTAGCAGAGAAAATTGACTTCCTATGACTTCGTCAGGAGGAGAAAGGAATTATGTCAGTGACTTAGTTCTTTTCTCCTCGGTAAGCTTGATATGAACGTATCGGAAGCACTCCTGTTGCACCAAGAATGTGCTTCGACAATGGGTGGTATATTACACCTGCGTCATCATTCTTGATTCACCGTAATTGTTGAGAGTGCAGTTGTTTAGTAAGAAGCTTGTTGTAATTAAGCGATCATGTCACCTAAAAGAAAGTGAAATGAGGATGAGCACAAAAGGAGGAAAATAAAATGTGCAAGAGCTCATGCCTTACCATACATGAGCTACCAGGGCAATCCTGTACCCAGAAAAAGGAATAGGAGCAGATTTCAAGTAAGTGAATAACCATTGCAGTAGCAAATTCATAATGCATTTAGTTTTATAGTTTATGGTAAGTGGTGTGACATTGCTAATGTGATTCAACACTTTTTAGATGTCAAATAGAATACATCTACCATATAAGTTGCATAATGCCTGAAGATTCTGTCAGATTTTCTCGACATAGAAGATAAAAATGCTCAAGATATACATTTACAAGGACTCATTGTTGCTAATGATGTGAAGCAAAGATGACCAAGAAAACAACAGAATGGATGTGCAGTTTTTCTTATCCTCCATGCTGTATCACAGAAGCGAGTATTTTGAATATCAAAGCTGCTTGTTTGAGGACAAATTCCAAGGGATAAACAAGGAGAAAATGAGTGCACCACCAAAATTACAGAAAATGTCTTGAAATGATCATATCCATTCATTCCCCCTTCAAACAACACAGTATGCTGGCAAAGAAATACAATACTTGGACGCACACTTGAATATCAAAATAATGCTTGATCTTTCTTGGCAGAAATATCCCGAGTTTGATGTTAAGATGATTTTTATAGAAAGTATTTTTCTGAAATGCTAATTATGCTTTTGGCTGCCCACAAATTGATGAATATGTAAGGAACTACAAGTCAAAATAAAAAGCCCTTATATCACTGACAGCAGCCAAAGGGCAGCACAAATCGATCTTAATGTGCAAAAGCGTAGGAGCAAGAGATTTTATACTGCGTTAAAGCAAGTGAAACAAAATAAGGATAGTCATGCTGCTGGTTTGGTATTTGAATTTTATGCAGAATTTGGCTTTACCAAAAATCTGTGTGCAAGAAACATTTTACCTTAGACAGCTATGGAGGATCAGTTTCTGTATTTATAACATCAAATCTAGATATTGTGTCGTATATCTGTAACATGATGGTGAGGGAAAGAAGGAGGCAAATGAGGTATGTTCCTTCTCATACAATTACCTCCATACTTCTCTGTCAGAAAATATTAAAGAACTCTACCTCTTCTCTGATGGAGCACCACGCTAATCCAAATGTGCCTTGGATTAACACAGTTGGGCAAAATAAACAAGATCGTTCACCGATTTCCAGAGAGGGGCCGTTTGTACCTTCCATGTGATCGTGTGTTTGGAGTAATGAGGAGAAAAATCTCAAAATATGACAGAGTTTATACTCCTAAAGAACATGTGGAGCTGATATCAGGAATAACTGTGACTACATTTCAGACAGAAAACATCATGAATTTGGACAAGGCCTCAGTTTTTCAAGAAAATTGTTGCTTCTGTAGAAACAAGTAAGGATTTTCCAAGGAGCAAGAAAGAATCATTTGCGATTTCCCAGTATAAGGAATTCATTTACGAAACTGCCATGCCTGGAATAGGAAGAACATGCCCATTCATCAACAGTTGTCTCACATATACATTCTGTTTGCTGAAAACCCGATCAAAGCTTTGCATGGATCTGGAGTTAGCATAATCACAACTCAGAGTGCCCGTTCAGCAGAAGAAAATGGAGGACATAAGCAAGCTGGTGAAATATATATGCAGGGAAGATGCACTGAAATTTAATGAAGATATATTACAGTGGCCAGTGATTTCATAAATCATTTATTTTGGATAAAGCAACTATAACGGTTATTTGTGTATTACACATTCATGTTTCTACAAAATTCTTAATTTCATACCAATTTTGCTCTTAGTTTTGTCGCTTTTATGAAGTATGTATTTTTAGCTGTATGACACAAGGTGCTGAACCTCAGATTGTAATAAAACCCACATTTTGAAATTAATAAAGGTATTAAGGTTTGAAAAACCGCCCATCGAGCAGAGAAAGGAACTAAGTCATTTTTGTCGAACTCACTTTTTTTCAATATTGGTAACAATGGAGTGAGTATATCTATACAATGCTATCAAGATGACAATAACGAATACAGTAAAACGTCAAACGGAAATTTCTGAAAATAGGTCATTTGGCTAAAGTTTTTTGTCTCTCCTGAAAAACATCAAAAAGTGAATAAATACCTTTCTCCACCGACCTATTCAATTAAGATAATCACAGTTTTAACATATTTGGATTCTGAATGTGTATCTCCTATTTTCTGCAAATATCCTGTGATATTCTTTTAATTCTCAATGTATTTTACATAATACTGTTCTACTGATAAATCATAAGAGCTGCATAAAATCTTAGCAAAATTTAGCTTTCTCTGAAGACAGTTTATATCAAATAAGTTCTAATTCTCTGTACTTGTGCAGAATGTGGTATGCTATAACACCATCTCTTCTTTGTTGTAAAATCATGTCAAATATTTTGAATTTCAAAGCTAATATACAAACCGATTTCTAACCATTCCACTGCAGTTAGTATTCTGCATCCCTTTTGTTTCTAAAAAAAATTAATTAACAGTATAATGAAACATTTGATACAGAGATTTTGTTTGCTTGCATGGCCAGTCTAATGGGAATTTCTCGGCACTTAAAATGTGCAATTTACCATGGGATTCAAATATTCGTAACCTCTTAAATGCACGTGCATATATTTCTCATGCACATTGTAACTAAGTAACCTATATCTGTATCACAGAAGATGTTGGAAATTATGTCCTTGTTCCTTTATGCATCTCGAACATAGTTTAAGAAAATTTGCATGAAATGGAAAGGAAATGCAGCTTTATTTATGGATGCTCTTTTAACTGCTGTGGTTCTCAGCATCCTATTTTATATTGGGTGTAAAGGACCATTTAATTTTGCTCGGAGACCTCTTTATCAGGCTTGAAGTTCTTCTACATGCTGTAAATCTATGACACGGGACCAATGGCTTTACTTCCCTTCTGAAGAAAGCCATGTTAAGGATTTTTACACCCATAAAAATCATCATAGGGGTGCAATTGCTGAACTACAGGTATCTTAATTGGTTTTAATTTTATAAGTAAAGTGACATTCCAAGCCAAAGTGTGCAGAAATTCTCATTCTTTGCAAGGTCTTCTCACAGAGCTCTTTGGACTTGGTTTAACCTCTCTTGTATATCATTGAGTGTTTCCTCTGTAAGAATATGGTAATTTACTTTGAGTTTCTTATCAGGAATAAATCTCATTTCCCTAAAGTTTAGAAACAATATGTCTCTGAGATGCTAGAGCAGTACAGAATGTATCACTTGTATACAAGGGTTTGTTTAAACATAGAAATCATATTGAATCTTCTGTGTGTTAAAATATACAGATCTTTTGGCATCTTAACATATTTAACACACTGTAGCTTTGAAACACATAGTCTCACAGTGTATTAACCTAAGAAGAGGAAAGAAATTGAAGGAAGAACAGAACTTTATGGCAACTAATTACCATGCATCAAAACTCTGGGTAAACATTTATTGTGTTTAACATGAAGTATAGCTTTTGTAAGAATTGTTTGTATAGGACTAAGCAGAGGTTATCATAAGAGTGATTATCAGGCATAGGAATTTACAAGCATTAAAGCCAAAACAAAGGGCATTTAGATTAAAGTGTTTTACCAGACATGACACTGTGACATCAAAGATAATAAGCAAACATCCATCCCACGTGCAGACCCACTACAAGACTGAATTTTATCTTCTGCCAGTGACTGTCACTGTTTTATACTTCCTGTGTATTGATGATGGTTTGAATGTAGCTAACTTGACACCCACTGTTGTTCTCTGTGGTCTAGGGCTAACATGTTAGCTTCTGGTTCCAAGGTCACACATTGAAACCGCAGAGGCTGAGAATTTTTTGGGTATAAAAATCCTTAACCATGACTTCCTTTGGAAGGGAACTAAAGCTGGTGGTTCCATGTTGTGGATTTATGGTGTGTAAAAGAACCTTAAACCTGATAAAGATGCCTCTGAGTAAAATTGAGCAGTCTTTCATGCCCAGGATAGAATGGGATGCTGAGAAACAGAGCAGTTAAAGAGCACCCATGAATTCACTTCAATGTTTGAAGCCCATTGTTCAAAATTTCTTTGCCTGGTGGCTAGCTTTACACTTTTAGACAACACAATATTTTCAAACCAGTGACTCATTCACTTGCATTTACAAGTTTCAAATTAGTGAAGTCATTCTACACATAACAGATACCTTAAACTATGTTTTGTGAAGTCATTATTCTATCTCTGATCATATACATGTTGAAAATGAATATTTATATTGTTTTCCACCAAAGTTATTTTGTCATCCCTGTATTCTAATAGTTATTAATGATATTGTATTTAAATTTCAGTAGATACAAAGTGGATGTTTCTAGCCCTGCGACAGATTTATTCTCCAATGAAAACTTAGAAAATAACAAAAATTTTTATATGAGAAAGGATAGTGATGAAAGTCAAAGTGGCAGAAAGTGCCAAGGTTATGAAAATGATGTTATAGAAGTAAGTGAAGGAGAGAAAATCATCAGCATGACTTCCTATTGGATGCAAGATTATATGCTTCAGCAGAGCAACACAAATAAACAAGATATCACTAAGAGGAACTGTAAGTCTATCTTGAGCTGTGATTACAGAAAGGTGTACAAATGTGAATTTTGTGAGAAAAGTTTTAAATATGTATCTCATTTAAAAAACCACAGAGTGATTCATGGGAGTAAAAGAGAAAATAAGTGTAATGTTTGTGAGAAGGGCTTTAATCATTTGTCATCTTTGAAAAGACACAAATTGATTCATGAGGGCAAAAAACCACACAAGTGTAACAATTGCGGTAAGGCTTTTACTCTGTTGTCTGGTTTAAAAAAACATAAATTGGCTCATCAATTAAAGAAACCATATAAGTGTGACATTTGCAACAAAACGTTTAGTGTTTTGTCTAGTTTAAAAGGACACAAATTAGTTCATGAAGGCAAAAGCCCATACAGGTGTGACATATGTAGGAAGACTTTTACGTATTTGTCAAGTTTGAAAAGGCACAATTGGATTCATGAGGACATAAAGGTACACAAGTGTAACATTTGTTATAAGGCTTTTCCTCAGTTGCAAAATTTGAAAACTCACAAATTGAATCATCAGAGCATAAAGCCACACATGTGTAACATCTGTAACAAGGCTTTTACTCAGTTGCAACATTTGAAAACACACAGACTTATTCATGATGGCATAAAGCCACACAAGTGTATTATTTGTAATAAGGCGTTTGTTCAGTTGCAACACTTGAAAAAACATAAATTGATTCATGATGGCATAAAGCCTCACAAGTGTGAAATTTGTAATAATACTTTTACTTGTTTGTCAAGTTTGAAAAGACACACCTTGATTCATGAGGGCATAAAGCCACACAAGTGTAACATTTGTAATAAGGCATTTGCTCAGTTGCATTATTTGAAAACACACAAGTTGATTCATGAGGGAATAAAGCCACATAAATGTAACATTTGTAATAAGGCATTTACTGATTTGTCAAATTTGAAAGCACACAAATTAATTCATGTGCAGAAAAAGCCACAGTAGTGCCTTATTGTGGTCAGAGTTCTCTCATTTGTCAAGCTTTGTAACACTTGAATTTACTTACCATGACAAAATTGTGAGAAGAGTGTGACTTGGTTTTTAGCTTTGGAAAGAGTTAATAAGATTCATAAATACAAAATGTATAAGTATGAAACTTTAATTCGTTGGTTTGCTGACAATGTGAAATTCATTCATTAATGCTAGAAGATTTATATTATATTTTAAATAATTTTTATTTTCCCCATTTTCCAAATATCCAATCTATGCTTTTTTTTTTTTTTTTTTTGGCAGGGGTGTGATAATTGATTTAAGTTACATAACAAATGGGAAATTCTAAGTAAATAATATCCCTAAGTCCTATAAAGTTATTTTATGGATAGCAGCATCCTTATATTATGTTAAATGTAACTTTTATATACTGTTTGATTTCAGCAGAATGCCAGGACATACACTGAGTGTTAATCATTTTAGCCATATTTTATAAGTGTTTTAATGTTATATGCTGAAAAATAGAGCTCATATCTTGCTTGTTTGTTATTCATATAAAATTTATTTAAATACATATATAAACAATCTAATAATAATAATAATAATAGATGTGAAGGAATATGCTTTGGTAATTGCACTTGAATTTAGGGTTTTAAATTCTGTATTTAAAGTATAGACCTTTTGCTTAATGTATATATTCACTACCAATAATATAAAGAAGAAGAATCTAATCTTTCTGATCTAAAAAAACAATATCCATGGTCACCTGCTGTTGAAAGCTTGTTTGAACTCTAATTTTTTCAAGGAGTATATATAGCACCCATTGTTTGGAATGTTCTTTTGATTCTGGATTGTCGTAAAGAATCCACAGTTCATCCCCTGTTATAATGGCATTGAAAATATCTTCTCCATCATCAGGATAAGGCACTGTGTATTGGCGTCTGAGACAGTTTTATGGAAACCCAGCATGAACAATGTTTTTGATTGCCTAGGTATTCTGTAACAGTTATGTAGAGAACTGACCTTGAAATGTCGAACAAATCTACTGAAGGTAAACCTGTGTATTTCCTGAACCACTTGATTGACTTGCTGAACAAGGTCTTCACTAGTGACATGAACATCAGTTCAGCCTTCTTTAAATTTCCTACACATTCATGCACAACACTTTCACTCATAGAGCTTGCATCATCAACACAGCTCATTCTGTAATTTTCAGCTGTAGTATTCCCTTCTGCCTGTAGAAAATGTATGACCATAGTTCCCTCTAATGTACCGGGCTAGAATGTACAAGCTGGCAACATCTCACCGGGTTGATCTTGTTGGCCAGCAATGGAAAGCTTTGACAAAAATGTTAAAATAAAGCTGAGCTTTCGTATTGATGAGTAAATTGTGTATTTGTGTAAATTTAATAGTTTCCAGTAATACCTTATTACTATAGAGCACTAAATAGCTTGCAGTCTATGTTTAAAAGGAGTATGTAACCTAAAAACCTAATATGGTGAGAGATTGGTTATGTAGTGAACATTACAAAATTAAGTTGTTTTTAGTGAAGAATTTAAATATATACAGTGATGAACTAGCTGCTAAGTGTGTAGCTATATAATGGGACTATAAACTACCATATTAATATGTCAGAATGTGGGGTTATGTTTTTGGCGTTGAAATATTCCTCGACATTAGCAAGTGTGTTTTGAGCAGTTAATGGCTTTTTTGGCGGGATTGTACAATGCTAACTTAAAATGAACTAGAGAAGTAGTTAGAGAATGTTATCAAATATAGGTTCATCCTCTAATTGTCCCCCATATGTGGCAAGCAAAGCATAACATAATAATTATCCTATAAAGCACCTCAAACGCTAAATCATGTAAACAAATAAACATAGCTTATTTCCTATATGTAGACTATTATCTATCCTCCTACTTGTATCTTACATTAATCCAGAAAAAGTAACCTGATTTCCTTGGAATTTGATGGGTTTTTTTATATTGCAGAATAACATAAGCAGCTTCAGATAAATCAGTAAAGTCACAACTTATAAATAATTATACTGATAAGACATTCATTCGATATCTGTAGCTCTATAGAAAGTGTAGAATAGCATATGAAAGTGGCAGTGAAAACAGCCAGGGATCATTAGTGTTTAGATGCGCAGACACCTCAACTATGGTTATTGCTCCAAAGTTTGTGACCAAAGGCCCTCCACTTCTGAAAGACATCCCTCGGCTACACATTGAGCTTAGGAATCTCAACACTTAAGTATGACAATATTTTTTAAGTCATCTGGGCTTCAGAATTAAAACAGCAATTGACAGGACATGCATTGAACAAAGTTACCTATTTTCCCTATAAGCTGCTATTCTTCTCTTCCTTTGATAAACATGTCCAAAGGAGACAAGTTTAGATGGTTTCCAAAAGGCTGTGGCTGTAGTTTTCATTGATACAAAGAAAGACAAGCCTCTGAATTTTTTAATGCTTACTTGTTAACTGTCTTTTAAAAGTTTTAGTCCAGCAAATCAAAAAGCCATACTTTATTAAGTCTTACCACTGTATTTCCCATCTTCAATTCTTTTTCACAGAACTATGGATGTACAAACTCCTTTAGCTGCCTTTTGTTTGTAAAAACTATGCAGTCTTTTGAAGATTAACCCAAGATTTGCATTCTTGTACCTATGACATACTGATTCAGAGGCAACATTAAAAAACTGTTTCAAAATAACGCAAAGAGCTTTGATACAAGTAGAAAATTGGTCTAAGAATGCAACCCCTAGCTGCATTGTCTCATTGAACAACTTAGCCTCAATCTGCCTGCTTTGAACATGTTTAAAAGGCACCTATAACAAGTGGTGTCATTTATGCCATGATATTTGTTACATAAATTATTGATTCAGGAGATACATTATCAAATACCCTTTCAACAAGGTGCATAAAGTAATATCTTTATTCTTCTGTGAGTACTCTGTTTTTTAATAATAACTGGTGTAAAGTAGTCTCTCATGATTTTCCTGATTGATAAACATCTTGGCTTTTATGTGAAGGCCTTACCAATGGCAAGTTTCACTAATATACATATTAAATAATCTTCCCATTGCCCAACTGGGTAGTGTGGTGATAGCATGTCTGCCTCACATTCAAAAGGTTGTGAGTTCAAATCTTGCTTAGGGTGAGCTACCTGGATAATGTTTTTTATTGGGTTTTCCCTTATCCTGAGAAGACGAATGTAAAGTAACTTTAAACCCCATGGACCCCGAGATCATTTGAGTATCATGTCAACAATTTCATTCATCGTCCGATATGACCAACCAGGTTAAAGGACGTTAAACTACCAAAAAATGAAAAAATCCCATTGTTTTAAGTATGATGTTAAACTTATTGGTCTGAATAGGTAAGCAGCATCATTAGAATCTTTGTTGGGTTTTGATATAGATACCATCTTAGGTTTCCTATAATTGAATGTCAAAACTAGTATTGGAATTAGGTACTGTTTTCCTTTCTGCAATAAAGCAGGAAATTTCCCATCAGGACTGGATCTTTTGAAAGGTTTAAATTCGTTATTGCTTACAAAATTCTTTCATGGTTAAAACTCCTTGAAGATGTTTTCCAGTTCTCCCTGTATGCCTTTACATGAAATAAATTAACTTAAATTTTATTTTGGGGAAGCTGTTTAACTGCTGATATCTAAGCGTTCCATTATATATTAGGCATGAAAGACTGCTTAATTTTTCTCAGAGGTCTCTTTATCAGACAAGGTTTTTTTACTTGATGTAAAACTATGGCATGGGATTAATTACTTTTACTTCCCTTCTAATGGAAGCCATGCTAAAGATTTTTACATCCAAAAAAAATCTATTGCCCTCTGCCAGATTTGACCCTATGACATTGGGAACCATAGGCTAGCATATTACCCCTAGACATACGGAAGATTACCCTTTTTATGAAAGTGTAAGACTGAATTTCATCCTCAGGTGCAGTCCATCTTAGCGTTAAATCCTGCTCCTGATCACAATATAACATAAATCATTTCACATTCTGATTATAGTAAATGTCAATTTCCATCATGTAGCATAATTTTACCTCTTATCATTTTGGCTCTAAGTCAACTGTGCTCCTGGAGATCTTTCCCCAAAACTAATGCTGTAAATCTGCCAGTTATGACATTTTCAGTTGCAGAGGTGACATATCTTTGAACATATAAATTACATGCAGCTGTCACAAAGTTACACACAGGTGTGACATTGTAAGGCTTTGATGTAGTATACCTGCCGAATGCACACATGTTCGCTAACATAGGTGTGATAATGGATCGGACGTGGACAGGAAGACACCAACGTATGCAACAATTATGATGGCAAGGTATTATAACCCTGCACATGGGTGCATAGCCACAATATTTATAATTTTTGTGTCATGTGCATTACCAATTGTAGTGTCACATTTCTTGTTACTGTACTTTTATTCAAAGTAAACTCTATTTTAAGTGCACCTGAGGTTTGTATAAAATAATAACTAAACATAATAACAATAAAACCATAAAAATTATACATTATTAAATTACTTCCTATCTTTATACTATTAAGAGACACTGAAAATGCAAAGCTTACAAAAAATAATGAAAATCCAATAACCAATTACATAAATATCCCACATTAGTTATATTAACACAATATAATAGAAAGATAATGTTTTAAAGCAAACACTTTATATTCACTTTTTATTACAATGTTTTAAGACTGATGAAATCCTTTCTTTTGTAATTGAGCACATAAAAGCAACACATCCAAATTCTTATAAGTGTGTTTAATGAGGCAGTTCCATATCTGATCATGTACATATGGAAAATAAACATTTACATTCTTTTCCACTCATTATGTTCTATCTCTCTAGTCCATTAATTTTTGATGATATTCTTAAAATTTCAGTTTATATGAAGAGAGTGTTTCCAGTTATATGTCACAAATATTCTTCAATAAATACTTAGGAAAGGACATACGTTTCAATATGAAAAACGATACTACTGAATATAAAAGTGCCAAAAAATACCAGAGACAAGAAAGCTGTGATGCAGATACATCATTGCAAACAAGCATTTGCTCAGCAATACCTGATGATGGGAAAATTGTCAGCATCTCTTAGTTACACTGACTCCGGCCGTGAAAGCCTACGTTCTCTCATGTCAGCAGGTGTTTGAAAAAAAAAAGAATGTGCATCAGCAGAACAACACAAATAAACAAAATATCAATAAGGAGAACTGCAAGTCAATTTTGAGTCATGAAGCATACAAATATGACATTTGTCAGAAATGCTTTATCCAGATGTCAGATTTGAAAAGAAATACATTGACTCATGATGGCAGTAAAGCACACATCTGTGATATTTGTCAAAAGAGTTTTAAATATCTATGTCATTTAAAAAATCACAGGTGGATTCATAAGGGCACAAAACCATAGAAGTGTAACTTTTACAACAAGGCTTTTAATGTGCTGTGGAAATTGAAGAGACACAAACTGATTCATGAATGCAAAAAGCCATACATCTGTAACATTTGTGACAAAGCTTTTATTCAGTTGTCACATTTAGAAACACACAAATTGATTAATGATGGCCAGAAACCACACAAGTGTAATATTTGTGCAAAGGCTTTTACTCTTGTCAAGCTTGAAAAAGCACAAATTGATACATGAGGGTATAAAACCATTCAAGAGTCATATTTGTGACAAGCATTGTACTCAGTTAAAAGTTCACAAACTGATTCATGAGGGAAAAAAGCCATATAAGTGGAGAGGAGTTTTACGCAGTCGTCAAGTTTAAAAACACACAAACTGATTCAGAAGAGTAAAACGTCATACAAGTGTAACATTTGTGATAAGGACTTTAACGGTTGCCAAATCTCAAAAGACACAAATTGATACATGAGGGCATAAGGCCATACAATTGTGACATTTATGATAAGGATTTTACGGAGTAATCAAATATGAAAAGACATAAACTTATACACATGGGCATGAAGCCATACACGTGTGACATTTATGATAAACATTTTACTGATTTGTCAAATATGAACAGACACAAATTAATACATGAGAAAAAGAAACCAGACAAGTGAAAAGATTTTATTCAGTTTTTAAATTTGAAAAAACAGCTGATTCTTGGGGGCAAAACATCACAGGGGTAATATTTCTGAAAAGGATTTTTACTCGGCTTTAAAATTTTACAGACTATAAACAGATTCATTAAAGCAGATTCATTAAAGATTCAATGTAACAATTTGATATGCAATTTTACTAAGTAGTCAAATTTTAAAAAATGTAAACCGATTTGTGAAAGCATAAAATTATATGTGTAATATTTTGAGATTGCTTTTACTGATTTGTCTAATTTTAAGAAATGAGAGCAAGAGGCTATACACCAGTTGTAGACGAAATGTCTGGACCTGAAAACTCCAGCATACCAAGGCTTCTCAGCCAGGAAAATTCTTCTAGTTATAATTTGGACTCCAGCCGTGAAAGCTTACGACTACTGACATATAAAATAATTTAACTAACACACCTAGCACAGTTTTGAAAATTTTGCTCTCAGTATATAATTATCATTCAAATTCCCTTGAATCAATGTTACTGTTAGGCAATACAGTTCATAACAACATCAATGGGTAAGAAATGAGATCATTATGTCACTTTGCTGTAGTTGATCACCTGAGAGAAAGAATAAATTACACTCATGATAAATAAACCTAATGAGATAGTCTCACTCCAATAACATTTCAGATATCTAAAACATTCATAAAATAGACTGGAGTAAACAGAAGTAAGTTAAAACATCTACGAGTTACATGCATACAATGTTTAGGTTAAATTGCTGCATAACATTGTTATGACTGTGAGACCAAATCTCAGACCTATCCTTGGCTTGGCTCCATTTTTAGAAGATTTCTACGAGCCGTGTATTTTGATTTGACGGGAAACAACTCAAGCAGGGGTTAAAGCCACAACCATGTCTTATGCCATGCTTTAACAATCGGCCTATAGTGTTTATATGCAATTGCAAGAAGAACTGAACGTTGAAAAAGTGGCAGAGTATTTGAACTTTTAAAATGAGTTATCTCGAAATTGACCTAAAACATTTGGAATACATTTTAAAGAAATCAACATTCTTTTTGCAGTAACCTTTGTCTGTCACTAACTGTTTACTAGTTATACAAGATTATACAAAAAAATGAAGAGGACTTCACAGACTATTCCCAGAATATTGAAAATATACATTATACAGGGTGGCACAAAAGTCACTGGACACTGGGTAAAGATGGAATTAATGTTTCATTACCAGGCTTAGGGTTTTTAGGTGCACATCTTTTTATTAGGGTAATTTAAAGCTGTTCAGAAACCTATTACAGTTACAGAGAGAGGCATTTTTCCACACACCTTCCTCAAACATGCCCATAATCCCCTTTCCCCCCCCCCCTTTTTCTTTTAAGTTTCATTCCAATTTATTCTACAAGATTTCTAATAATTATAAAATATTTAACTTTCAATTAATGTCTCTACAGCTTGCTGTGTGCATGCAAATAGTAAATGCTGCATGGGAGTTGAAAGCAAACCAGCAACAATGGAAAATAACTGTGTGTTCAACAAAACTTTTTTCTCTCGCTATACAGTAGCCCACTATAATGCAAATGACAATGGGTGACTCTATCCCAACAGAATCAGTAGCCTGCTGTTCGTGAATGGTTACTGTGATAGATGTCATCTGTTTGAGTGGAGGTGGAGGCTGGTCACAAAGAGATGGCAGTAACCACATCTGCATAGTTCCGAGAATTGAGATTGGGTTCTGTTTGAAGCTACTAGAAATCGCTGAGTTCCAGCATGTGGTGTTATAAGCGAGTGTGGACAGTAAGTGAGTGAGTGGGCGCAAGAGTGATAGCTGCATTGAGTTAGCAAGTGAACTGTAGTTACCTAATTGTTACATCACTAAATGAGTATACTACTAGATTTTACCATGCCACAGGTGTCCAGTGCCTCATTTATTGTTCTGGCTCAGGAATTGAAACAAAATTTAATTGCCACTGATGGAACTGTTAAGCAATGTACTATTTGCAGTTCAGGAATTTTGCTAGAGATAAACACCAGCGAGATCGCATCAAAACAACACATTTGCAGATCTAAACATCAAATGAATAAGACTCTTCAAGCAAACAAATTACAGCAACCTCTATTACAAAATACGTTTCAACAGAGTTCTTCAAAAAGCCAAAATTTGAAAGATTTAAACATTGATTTGTGTGCAGCTTTCACACAGGCAGGAATTCTACTCAGTAAGGTGAACCATCCAGCCTTCAATGGATTTGTTGAAAAATACACAAAGATGTCAATGCCCGATGAGAATACTTTGAGAAAAAACTACATGAAGCCTGCTTACCAAGAAACCATACAAAAACTCTAGGAAAAAGTGTCTGATTGTGATTTGGGAATCATTGTGGATGAAACCATAGACTCAATGGAACAATATATTTTGAACATTTTAGTTTTTCACTTAACAGGGGAGAAAGTTAAGCCCAAGTTGTTAAAAATGTATGAGCTACAGAAAGCCAATGCCAGTACAGTAATATAATAAATTAAGGACTTCTGCCAAAAACTCTGGCCTATTGGTATCGAGTTTGAAAAACTTCTTCTTGTGGCTATGAACCAGACTCCATACATGGTTTCAGCTGTTAACCAATTGAAACCTTTATTTCCTAAATTGAAGCATATTACAAGCTCGTTCATGACCTTCACAGGATTTGTAAATCCATAATACAAATACAATATCACAAATCAATTCATCTCTGCCCTGAAGATGATTCTCTGGAAAGCTCCGAGTCATATCGTTGCCTACAGGGAAAACATTGGCCTGCCCCTTCCAAATTTCCCAATCACTGCTCGCTGGAGATCTCGGATTGCGTTGCTATGCTCTGTGAGAAGTTTAATAAAATTTAAGAGTTTGTGCAATTTGGATCCAGCCAATGCAGGTGCAATTTTGATCCAGCCAATGCAGGTGCAATTTCCAAGGCACGACGACATCTGTTACTGGAGAAAAGACATAATTTGTAGACAGAACTATACTGTGTCCATAGTTCCAAGAACCTGACTGCACCTATTAAAGGATTAGAAGAACAAGGTCTAGAAAAGGAAAAACAATGGGATATTTTTACTTCTGTGAGGGAGTAGTCAGATGACTTTGCCAAAGACTAACTTGAGCCTGGTTTTCAGAAGAATCCAAACATTGAGGAATTCGTCACAACTGTAGAGTTGCCATTCCGAATGATTACAAGGTTTGCTCCACTAGTTTCTGTGGATGTAGAAAGAAGCTTTAGCATCTACAAAGAAATTCTATCTCCTAATAGAAACAGACTTACTTTTAAAAATCTAGAGATGCTTAATGTCTTGAAGAACAAGAGCTTCACGTTTTTTCCTTCTTTTGATGAGTGATAATTTGGTAAACTTATTTGTAATTCAATAAACTAGAATAGAGAAAAGAGAAATCATTGAATTAATTGAATAAAATCATACGTTTTTGTCTTGGTTTTTTTTTTTTTTTTTTTTTTTATTTTTTTTTATTTTTATTACCTTATTTGAGCACCTTCTACAAACAATACAATTATTTTTTAGGTTCAAACTGTTTTCCTTCTGCATTAATACATCTCTGAAGTCTTTGTGGAACACTTTTACATACTCTATGACAGTGTGGTATCACTGACCAAATCATGAAATGCGTCTTGTATGTAGTCTTTTAGTCGAGCAATGGTCTGAGGCATGTGAGAATAAACTGATGAGAATGATATCTGGTGAATGTGGAGGCATGTCAATACCTGCCCTTTGACCAATCACTTTTCTTTGGAAAGTTTTGTTTAAATAATTGCAGATGGCAGTGGCATAATGTGGTGGAGCACCGAAAGTTTTCAGCACGTCATAAATCCTGGTACTACATAATTCTGAAGCATATCCAAATAGTTATCTCCTGTCACTGTTCCTTCAAAAATATGGTCCAAATATGCCAAATGATGATGATATCCCCCAAGTTAATTTAGCTGTTCTTCTAACAAAAAATTTTGATTCTCAGTATACCAGTAAGTGTAATTATGTCTGATTGACGTTTGGAGGAATTTAGTAACAGTGATGGTCAAATTATATGTGTTATGTCTGTTAACTTGTCCACTTAACTTAAAATTGGCCTCATCAGACTTCACAGTGTTATTCAATAGGTTAGGATCTTGTTTCTGTTGGTCAAGCATCAATTCACAGAATTGAAGACATCAATCTGGATTATCTTCAAATAACCCATGTCATACATGTGGAATGTAAACTTTAAACTTCTGACTGTGTAACATTCTTGATGATAAATTCAGCTCAGTTTGTAATCATCTGAGTGATTTCCACAGACTTTGGGTCACAGCAAAACAAACCCAATATTCATTTTCCTCGCTTATGACTGTTCTTGGGCGGCCAGAATTGGTGCATCCATAACAGATCATGTTCTTCAAATCTATCTTGTATGTCATATACTGTATGTGGTGTTGATCTAAAGGTTTTTCCCATTCATTAACAACTGCAGTAGCACCACTTTTATAAAATGTTTTAAAAACCTTTCTTCTTTTGTTAACATCTTCACAATACGGAAATCTATAGCTGTCAACACATCTCACAGATCATGCTTTCAACAGTTTCAAATGCTAGTTTGATTATCATGGTTTTTTTTTGTTTTTGTTTTTTTTTCTGTCATTACACAATATACCAATTTGACAAGGTATAACTATCACCATTTGATAATAAAATTTTAATGGGTTAAAACTTGCTGTTATGTTCACTTTTTTTAACCAACTGTCCAGTGACTTTTGCACCACCTGTATTTGTAATATAAGCATATTTTATATATTATAGTTTAATCAAAATTGTTAGAATCTTTTTGAGAACATTTAAATTGTCTAAAAAGTGAGGTGGGTGATTTTTTGGAAAATCTTTGTGTCCTAGCCTTGGACCTGAGGATGAAATTCAGTCTTACACTTTCAAATAAACAGTAATCTTCTGTAGATCTAGGAGTAACATGCTAGCCTCTGGTTCCCAATGTCATGGGTTCAAACCTGGCAGAGGGCAGTAGATTTTTTTGGGCATAGAAATCCTTAGCATGGCTCCCATTATAAGGGAAAAAACTAGAACAAATTAAATGTACAGTTTGAATTTTCTGGGCATAGCCCTAGGCTAAAGCAATAATCAAATCACTTATGGCTGGTCACCAAGTGAAGATATTTAAATTTGATTCTCTTTGTAACGAGAAAACATTGAGAAAAGTATAATTATTGGAAAATTTAAACCGATAACAAGGAATATCTTAGGGGGGAAAAAAGTTCATTAAAAATGACGAGCACTTCAGAGGCTATTCCCAGAAAAGTCACAGCATGTGTTTAATTTGACCTGAAAATATCTTGAACATTATATCATTAGGGACTTGAAGCTTTCCCGGTGCTGGTTATTAATGATTTCTTCTCAGGACATCAGCCAGGTAAGTGTTGGATTAATTTTCGATGTTTCAACGACATCCTTCTCTCAACACCATCAGAAAATTGGAGGCAAACTGCTCTGGCAGCAGTATTTATACCTGAAGGAAAGGCCGAAGGACACCTTGCATGCTGTCATTGGTCAGTGCAATAGGCAAGCACTTGTGAATTATAGGTAGCCAGGTTTTGTTTATTTGCAGATCTTTGTCTTTGTTAAAATTATTTTTGTTTGTTTTTATGCATATTACTTCTTTTATCATCTGTCATAAAATCCGGTAGATTTTCCTACTATTTTGGTAGATGAGAAATTGATCTTATGGCTAGTATCGTAAGTATGTTGCGCCACTGCGACCCAATCTGATGCACTCTTCCACAGTCCTCCCTGTCTGGTCGATGTAAATTTTTCCACATTTACAAGTAATATTGTAAATACAAACAATGTAGAGGCCCAGGTTTTTTTTGAACAAGCCCAGTTGGTGTTTGATTTTTGCAGGGGGCTTGAAAACTGTTCTGATGCTGCGTTTAGACAGTATTCTTGCTATTTTGAGGGACACTGCACCCACATACCAAAAAATTACTGTAGCTAAGATTTCTTTTTTCTCTGCATTTTCATTTGGTTTGTGGTTGAGTTTCCCGAAATCTTTATTGATATCTCGGATGGTGTACTGGTTCAGTCTAAAGACTTTATGTAGGTTCTAAATTTCTGTTGGCTATGACTGGCGACAGGAGAAACAATTAGCAGAAATAGTCTTATTACTTGCTTCCTTGTAAGCAGAAGCTAAATAAGGGAGTACCATAGGTTAAAGTAATAGTCAAAGGCTGATTGCTATGTGACTGAAGTTCCTTTGTTTGTGTGGACAGGAGTTGACAAATTCCTGTATGAGAAAAATATAAATTTTTCAAAGCTGAAACCAAAAACAAGGAATATCTCAAAAATGATCAATTCCACAAAAAAAATGTGTATAACATAAATTGTGTGTTTTAATGTGCTCTACATTTTTTATGTGGTAAGTTTTTGTCCATCCCTTACAGTTTAGCAGTTATGCAAATTTCGGTAAAATTCATCCAGAATAAAGTAGTCTTCAGAGGCTATTCCCAGAAAACTCAAGATATACATTTTATTTGTCAGGTAAATATTTTTAATACATGATATTTTAATCAAAATCGTTAGTCATTTTTCAGAAAATCAAAATTTTTCCAAAAATGTTCATATAAAGGGTAGTTTGGGGTGGATGGATTTTCTTGAATATCTTCATGTTGCATCCTTGGAAGATACTAAACACAAATACCAAGTTTGTTATTTCACGCTCTTTTCGTTTTTTTAGCTATGCTGTGCACACACACACACATGTACATTTTTCTAAAAATGCTTTTTTTTTATTCAGGGGGTCTCAAAACATATATTTCTGGTGAAATCTCGGTATCAAATTCTTGGGTACAATACAATACCTTCTCTATACACTATGTAGAGAAAGTAAAAAGCTATAGAGTATTAACTTAATACGTTACACACAGTTTTATGTCCATGTTTTTTTTTTTTTAGTAAATACATTGTAAGTATATAGTATAAAATACACATTGAGAGATCAATAAATGGTAACATACAAACGTTCACCGTCTCCTGACGAGTGAAGCCACATAAATCCACACTGAAAGAACATTATTTGGGAAAGGATGAACATACACTGCGAGTGCAAACTCAACATCTGGACTCTCATTGTAATGGACGCCTGTAGCCTTCATTGCTTCTGTAATAGCATCCATATTTGTATATGGCAGGTTAATGGGGAAGCCACACATCTGCAGAAGAAAAAAACTGTATTAGTCTTCTTTTTTATCATTTTGAGAAATACAACAGCAAGAGATATACACCAAGGAGAATTTACGAGGGCTGATCAACAAAGACTGAGGGCAGCACTCTCGTATCGGTATGTTGGTAGTAATGCTCTATTTTGTAGACCCTACGTGCATTTCGCATACCATACAATGGAGGTGACGCGAGAGGAGCAGTACAGCGCAATCAAATTTTGTTTTCGTTTAAACCATACAGCCACCAAAACTTGTGAAAAGCTGAAGCAAGCGTACAGTGAAGATGCACTACCTTGTGCAACAGTGTTTAAGTGGTTCAAGGACTTCAAAGAAGGCCGACTTGTCAGTGTTAAGCAAGGTGGGCCTGGTGTTTTGGCTTCTGCTGTGACTGAAGTCAACATCAACACAGCTGCTGTGATTGTCCGAGAGGATCGGCGTATAACATTATGTAACCTCAGTGAAGTGTTGAGAATTTCATATGGCAGTGTGTTTACAATTATGCACAACCATCTCCATATGACCCAAGTTTGTGCTCATTGGGTGCCACATCTGTTGATTCTCGAACAAAAGGATGTGCGAATGGAGACAAGCCGTGAGGTGCTGCGTCTCTTTGCTGATGGAGGGGTTGCATTTTTTAAATTGATTATCACCGGTGATGAGTCATGGCTACATCATTATGATCCTGAAGGAAAACAAGCCAGCACACAGTGTGGAAATCGCCAGGTTCCCCAACACCAAAAAAGGCAAAAGTTGTTCCATCTGCAGGGAAAGTGATGGTGATCACATTTTTTTACTGTAATGGAATGATTTACCAGCATGCTGTTCCCCCCTCTCACTAGTACTACATCAGCATACTACACATCTGTATTGGCTACACTGAGGAAGCACATTGCAAAGAAACGACCAGAGCTTTCTCGGACTGGGTGGCGACTTCATCATGACAATGCACGGCCTCACGTCGCAAATCAAGTCATGCAGTTTCTGGCTCGATTCAACATTACCTGTGTACCACATCCATCTTATAGCCCCGATCTTGCACCCTGTGACTTTTTTTTATTCCCATCACTAAAGGCAAAGTTTAGGGGTATTCGATTTGAGAACTCTGAAACAGGCTCAAGAAAAGTGAGGCAATTTTCAAGGATCTGACAAAGAATGGTCTGCAGCACGTGTTCAAGGACTGGCAGAGACGCTATAAAAAGTGCATTGAAGTAGGAGGGGACTACTTTGAAAAAGATCATGTACACATTAAATTGGAGTAATAAACATCTAAGAAAAAAATCAGTCTCAGTCCTTGTTGATCAGCCCTCGTATATCATGAAACTTTGAAAACTTTCAATTTTCCTTTTCAACAACTGGAAAAGCTTTGCAGAATCTGTAACATCTGTTGTTCCTAATTTAGCTAACCTCTTAGGCAATAGATGGTAGTGCATGTTAGCAGTGGGGAACACCTCAGCAACTGCAAAGGAAGAAATGAGAGAAGGGGAAACCACAGGCCAGCACACAGAAACAATGGAACTAAGCGCAGAGACCCACAAAAGTCCCTAACAGTTTAATAGATGGCAGCCCTGGCACACCACAGAGGTTATACGGGGAGACTAAAAGGAGGCACCTAGCCTCAACCAGGGGGAAGAGAGTTTCATTAGGAGCAAGCAACTGTGCCATCTGCCTGCAAAGCCTCAAGCCACACCTGAAAGATGAAGAAGGGAAATGAAATGAACGAAAGGAAAAGAACTGTGATAGATATACAGCATCTCAGCATTCGCCTAAATGGTCTCAGGAAAACCACGGAAAAACCATGGTTATAATAGCAAATACTGCTCCTATGGAAAGTACAGAGTGAAAATGAACAATATCAATAGCTGAACTGGCTAGAACTGCATCAGATGGCCAGAGTGTGCAGTCAATGGGGAGCGAACCCAAACCTCCCGAATGTCAGCCCTATACAAAACACCTGAGCCACCTGGCTGGGTCCCCCTTAGCCATTAACACACAGGAGCCCAAGCCCGAGTATAGCTCGGGCTGTGCAGCCCACGCCTGAGCATAGCTCAGGCACGTATTTCTAACGTTTTTAATGCTATTCCATGACCTTAACTGTCTTGGGCTATGCGGCAATGGACACACATCAGTTATCGTTTAGTTCTCTGATTTGTGCTGCCATCTGTCTTTGCTTTAGTCAACTATTAGGAAATTTAGTAATATTGGCTGCTCTAAGGTAGTCGCGCCCTTTTCTTTGAACTGTTTGTTACGTTTTGTGCTCTTAAATGTTAAAATGCTGCATTTTCCTCGATTTCTGTGAACTGAAGCTGAAATTCAGGATACAAATGAAGCTGTGGAAAATTCTGATTCCCAGGGAGAGTTTTTCGAACTTTGAATAAATGGAGTGTAAGCAGCTTTATGCAATTTTTTTTCAAACTCATATTTGATATTTGTTGTAAATTTAAAATAAAACATTAATATGGAAGTTATAACTATTTTCTTACTTGTTGAGAAGTCCTTGAATGCCATTCTTTTAGATTGTCCCAATACTTTTCGGCAGATTTAATTGATGTACTGTAAATAATAACTCAAAGTAAGCGTAAAAACCCTGGGTTTCTTGCCACTTCAACTACTGAAACGCCGGGGCTTCAATGTGTGGAACAACAATTTAATGCACATAATTAAACTGCTGTGATGATGTTCAGTAATATAGCACAGTATATTGATTGAGATACGCAATTCAAACTCTAATGTTTAATAAAACATCTTATGTGTTCTATTCACATCACTTTCTCTACCTGTTCTGCAAAAACAGCTACTCTTACTAAAGATTATGCTTTTATCTACTTCATGTTAATCGACATAGACATTAGCAGAATTGCCCTTAATACTTGCTTCATTGTAAGAAAAAGGGAAAAAAATGTGATGTGTTCCATTCACATCACTTTCTCTATACTTTGTAACAAATTATTGTCAGTAACCTTATTCTTCTATCTACATCATACTAATCGAGTTAAACATTAGCAGAAATGCTTTCTTGTAAGTAGAAGGGAAAAATCTAATGAGTTCCATTCACATGATATTCTCAAAACATTATTCAAAGCATTAATCTCTTATCTACATCATGCTAATCAAGATAAACGTAAGCAGAATTAGTCTTATTACAAGCTTCTTGGTAAGCAGAAGTGAAATAAGAAAATGTACAGGCTAAAGCAATAGTCCCGTCCTTTAAAAGCCAGTTGATATGTGAAACAATTGAAATTCCAATCTCTTTGTTTGCCAGGAGTAAACAAATGAGAAACAAGAAGAAAGGTATCTTCCCATTTGAGAAAAATTTAAATGGCTTAAAATTGAAAACAATAACCCGGAATATTTCAAAAACAGTTAACTCTACAAAAAAATGTATATGGCATAAATTGTGTGTTTTAATGAGATCTACATTTTTTGTGCAATAAGTTTTTGTATAGTTCTTATGATTTTCCAGTTATATAAAAGTCATCCAGAATGAAGAGGTCTTCAGAGGCTATTCCCAGAAAATACAAAATATGCATTTCCTTTGTCATAAAAACATAGGTGCTCTAATCAAAATCATTAAAGCCATTTTTGAGAAAATCAAAATTTTTGAAAATGTTCCATGTAAAGGGTAGTTGGGGTAGGGAGATTTTCTTGAAAATCTTCATGTCACGTCCTGTCACTGAACTTAAATATTCAGTATTTTACAGACTTTCAGTTTTTGAGCTATGCTGGCCACATACACCAACACGCACACACACATGGACATTTTTCTAAAAATGCTTTTTTTGGGTTCAGGGGGTCCCAAAACATGTATTTCTAGTGAAATCTCAGTACTGAATTTTTGGGTGTAATATAAAACCTTCTCTATACACTATGTAAAAAAGGAGTACGCTAGGCTAAGTTAGTTATTTCCTGTAGCTCCTAAGGTGGAACACAGGGCTTCGTTACGATATTTCCTTGATTGGATTTGAATTTCTAGCTTGAGAGTTTGCCGCAATGCGCCATGGTGATGAAGAATCAGCTCATCAACCACAGATGGCACTATAGGATGAAATCACAACTTGTGGATGCAAAATGGCAGAAATTTGCTCAGAAAGCTTCTTCCTTTAAGGTATAGGGTGGTTTTACATGCAAATAAACGTTACACAGAACCACCGGTTTTACTTCCCTTCCAAAGGAAGCCATGCTCAGGATTTTTGTTTCCATCACCCTCCGCTAGGTTTGAAGCTGAAATGTTAGGTTTTAGAACTAGCATGGTAGCCACTAAACTATGGAGGGCACCTAACACAGGCTAAAGTCATAGTCAAATCTTTAAAACCTCTCACTATGTGATTGAAATTCGGTTCCCTTTCCATGACCAGGAGTAAAACAAAGGAGATATGAAATTAAATATTGATTTCCTGTTTCAGAAATGTTTAAAACTGAAATATCCAAGGAATAAGTTGGAAATGGTTAACTCTACAAATAAGAAAGGAAGGATATATTTTAAATTACATGTTTTGGCAAGATCTTCAGTTTTTGTGGCATAAGTTTCTGTCTATCTCTTACAGTTTACAAGTTATGTGAAAGGCATTCACAATCAAAAGGACTTCAAGGGCTATTCCCAAGAAATTCAGGATATACATTTTATTTGTCATGTAAATAGCATTTATACATGGCATTTTAATCAAAATTGTTACAGCCATTTTTTATAAAATTGAAAATGTTGAAATATGTTTCTGAAATAGCTCATGATACATCTTTGGAAGGCATCACATGCACACACAGACATACGCAATTTTTGTTTTATTCAGGGGTCATCAAAACATGTATTTTCAGTGAAATCTGATTAACAAATTTTTGGATGAAATGCAACACTTTCTCTATAGTTTGGCAAGTTAATTAAGATACTACCATTTTTTCAGTTTGCGCAGCTCAAGGCTTCAAGTGTTTTCCCTCTTGCTGCTTTAGTCGGTCGTGTTTGGAGATGGTAAGAAAGGTAAAGATGGAGGGAGAGTTTGCCATCACCCCTGTATCTTGTTACAATACATGTGTGCATGGCTGAATGTAGGATGAGAACAAGTACTTGTTTCCCAAGTAAGTAGCAACATTGTAAACAATGTCCTCTATGGGACTTATCAGAGGAGAACTTAGGTATTGAACATTACTGTTAATAGTTCTCAGTTTATATTCTCTTATAATAAACAGTACACTATGATTTTTGTGATCAGTGAGTGGGAAAAGGGAGAATGTTGTAACTGGCAATGGTTGCACCCACAATGTTCTGTTTTCATTACCCTGCCAGAGAATACCTATGAAATAGCGTTTTATTTATGAACGCTCTTTAACTGCTGTGGTTCTTAGCATCCCATTCTATACTGGGCGTGAAAAGACTGCTTAATTTTGCTCAGAGGCCTCTCTATCAGGCTTGATGTTTTTTTACGTGCCATAAATCTACAACACGGGACCAATGGCTTTACTTCCCTTCCAAAGGAAGCCATGCTAAGGATTTTTACACCTGAAAAAAATCCATTGTCCTCCGCTGGGTTTGAACCTGCAACCTTGGGTGTATGAAGTTAAGAGGGTGACTATGCAAGTAAATGACATTAGTGTAAATATGATGACAATGACATGATTTGATTACTGCAGTCAGCTAGTAGGTACCAAGCAGTGCAAGTGCAAGTGACGAGTAGCAGAGATAAACATATGCCACAAGCTCTCAGCAAGTTACAGGGAAAGGTCTTGTATGACGAGATGAGGGAAGCTATCCACAGAGAGAACCCAAGTGTTTAAGAGCATGCAATGGACCAAAAAACGTGCTAAATTAACTCTTAAAACAATGGCGTACTTTGTAATAAGGAATATCATTGTTATTTTGAACAAATTACCTGAGCAGTTAAGATAAAAGAAGGATCCTTCCTGGAATGGCTAACCAGGTTGGTCAAATTCTTCAAGAAGCGAGGCCCGTGCCTCAAGGGGGACGTTATGGGTTAATACTAATGAGTGCATTGTTCGCTGTACAGTGAATGACTTTTATATACAAGAGGAAGAAAAGCTGATGCTTGAAAATATCCAGAGTAAATGGATATTACCATAAACATCAACTAATACTTTTGCGACAGTATGGATATTACCATAAACATCAACTAATACTTTTGCGACAGTATTAACACATTTTGGAAGATCCTATATGGTACAATTAACAACTTTACTGCATTAAATCAAAAGAATTTGAGTTGGTTTTTGTAACACAAACATCACTTATTTTTATTTTCTGGGACCAGTTTTGGGAACACTTGTTCCCATTTTCAATCCTTCATTCCAATTAAATCTTGCTTCGTTGGCATCAACAATGGGAGTGGTGGTGCATCACTTGTGGAGGCATCTGTTGCTGGATCTATGAACTTCCAAAGGTTGCTGTATGGTGGTAAATCAAAATTCATGATATGGCTCTTTGTCCTAATTAGAGCCAGTCAAAACCCATGCCGCTCTCGCTCGTTACTTGTAAGCCATGCCACTTTCGAGAGTGTGGCAATGAGAGTCCCGTGTATCGAAAACTAGTGCTCACGAGTGAGGCGACTCAAGAATCCTCATAACTACAGGCAGAGTAGTTGATGTATGATCAATGGAATAAATTGGTTACGTGATAGCTAGGGACTGGATTTTTAGGTTTTAACCTATTTTTCCCCTTGTAAATTAGAAAGCTTCAAAGTATGCTTATGTTTCAAGTGGTTTGGGTGCTAATCTTATTCAGCCTAAAAAAGCTAAATGGGACATTAACTCCTAAAACTTGCTAAACTTAAGTTTTGTCAGTTCATTTGAATTAACAATTTTTGTTAGCAATTCGTTTAGTTTTGTTTTGAGTGTGCATGTGGAGTTATCCAGGGAAAGAATGCTCTTGGTGTAGAAATTGCACGAATGAAGTATGTGCCAATGACATCTTGTGATGTTAAAAGATCTTTTTTTGCCTATATGAATATATTAAAAAACAACAGAACATTTACAAATGTGGAGGGTGGTGTATAGCAACAGTGCTACCAAGTGAACTTTATTTTATGTGAGTGCTATATATTAAAAACATGTGCTTGACATGTTAATTACAATGTTCTAGCATGTGTTTACTGTGTAATACATTGTTTTAAATTACTGTACATATTAATAGCATGCTTCCCTGAAGTAAAATAGATTTCATATTTTTATCTATATTATGTTTAAAAGGCTTTTGTCATCAACTTGCTTAAATAGCTAGGAAAAAGGCCGGGGCATTGTTTAAAACCTAGGAAAATTGTTTATAAACTTTCACAGTCAAAAATACCATTTCAGCCTATTAAAGACACCTATGAACATTCAGCTGCAGAAGGTTTCTCACGTTGTTTGTAGTTTATCACTTCTTTCAGACTTGACCAAGAAGTTGTTCCAAAGTGCTGACCTTGAGTTTTAATTTTTATTTTTGAAAGAAAATATGGAAATTACTAATTTTTATGGATTTTGGCAGATTTTTATGAGCTAGTCTGATGGAAAAAATGATCATGTGTTGGTAACTCTGGTGAGAAATGCACTCAATGTGATCCAATGGAACACGCTTATTGTAATAAAATGCAGGTCAAAATAAACACATGCACTGCTTTCAGTTATTCAGGTAAATAGAATCATAAGGTCAAGGGGAGATGTAACATATAATTACAATAGGTATCTCTTTACTTTCTGAGTAGCCTAGTAGCACAGAGAAGTGCATAAATACCTACCAAAGTGTTTAAAACAAACCAGCGCCAGGGAAAAAGATTTTGTTCTACTCAAATAAATGTGCTTAGATTAGAGTGGATAACAGAATTACTGCTTCAAATAATGTTTACATACTAATTTATAACAAAACTATACATCATTTGCATTCCACGCATTACACCGCCATTCATGAAACTCGTGAGTCTTGCGAGTAAACGAGAATCTTTTAAGCTCCCTAGTCAACTCTCTTCCTGCCAGCCATACACTCATCTGCGTCTACTGGCTGCGAGAAGCACGGTTAGCAGCAGCGAGAAACGAGCGAGACTAAAAGCTGTTGACCGGCTCTAGTCCTAATGTCCAAAAATGATAGGCAAATGCTGATTTTTTCTGTTTGTTTGTATTTTAGGTTTCTCAACTGTTCCTTTAATCTGGTTTCCAAACCTCTTTTCATTATATTCCCTTAACATTGAATGCAGAAGAAAAATACAGCATTACTACGGCCACCTGGCAGCAAATAAATAGGTACGTTTGTAGCTGTTTATTTTAAATGTTAGGAGCAAGAAATCAATAGTTAATACATAAAAATATATTTGAATTACACTGTTATCTTGTGTTTTTTACTCCATAGCCCGGTGTATTCCCTTCATTGAGCAGGGATGAAAAATTGAGCAGTACTGCGGTCATCTAGTGGTAAATAAATATGTTTTCATTTCTGTGTTTTAAATGATAGGAGCAAGAAAATTATAGTTAATGCTTAAAAATATATTTGAATTTCACTGTATCTTGCATCACTGACTCCATAACAAGTGAGTTTCTTTAGCATTGAATGGAAAATACTACTACTGCCATTTAATGACAGATAACCGTGCTACTATTGCCATCTAGTGGATATTCCTTTGGCACTGTGTACTCATTTCATCAGTGCTTTTTTTCAGTTTCTAAAGTTGGTATGGATTTGCGACGTTGTGCCGTAAACACAGCCTTATTCAGCAACATTACCATATCTACACCTGATACTTTCTTCTTCAGGAACATCATTCCTTTCACAGTAAAAACAAAAACAAATGTTCATTACCTTGTGTGATGCGAGGATGTGTTGCAATTCTTGAATGTGATCTAGGTTTGATAAGTTCTTGCAGTTCCAGGTTTCATATTCCAGTGCTGGGAGTAGCTTCTGCAAAACAGCCATAGCGTAGCGGTTCCATACAGTCCTGCAAAAATATATAATAGATGCAAGTATTGATAGTGTCTTACTTAAGTTGATTGTTTCTCTTGGTCCTTAACCAGAAGCATAGAAAGGCAGTGGCTTGGATCTTACTTAAAGAAAATGTAAAAAGTAATCACAAAATCTCATTTTAATTCAAATTGCCACACATTGATTTATAAATATAAAATTATTTTTAAAATATTTCTACTCAGGATTAATTTATATTTATCATTTGATTTTACCAAAATCATTTAAAAAATAAATGTACTAATATATTTCTAGTTATGCTACTATTGTCACACTCTGGTTATAGTTTTATAAAAAACCACATCTATTGGTGGCTGTGTATAAAATTACTCGAGTTACTCAAAAACCACAAAACATTACATGCACACAAACACTTTGACAAACAGACATAATAGAAGAAATAAGTCAGGCTGGAAAATTTCTCAATACGAGAGATATTCAATAAGTCCTCAAAAAATCCAAGAAATTACACTCATCGAAAAAAAAGGTTTCGATTTAGTAGCCGTCGCCTCTTACTAGATGGCAGTTTTAAAGTTTCAGCTATATGCATCACATGGTCTCGTTGCCATAGGTGATTGAATCAGCAATCTTGTGCTTCTTTAGAAAGATGGAAAAAACAAGTTTCGTGCAGTGATTAAACACTTCTATTTAAAAGGCTTAACACCGAAAGAGATAAAAGCCGAGTTGGATGAAGTTCATGGCACATCTGCTCCTGCATTTGCAACAATTTACAATTGGATAAATGAATTTAAATGTGGCTGTATATACACAAATGATGAACTTCGTTCCGGACATCCAGTAGAAGTGACTTCCTCCGAAATTATTGACAAAATCCTGGATATGGTTTTGAGTGATCAACAAGTCAAAGTTCACGAAATAGTAGAGGCCACAGGCAAATCACAAGGTACAGTGTTCTCAATTTTACATCAAAAATTAGGTCTGACAAAGTCCGACAAGATGGGTGCCACGTGTGCTTGCAATGGAGAATAAACGCAATCGTGTGATCTATTTGTTAGCTGATTTGACATTTTTTCTGTCGCAATCTTGTTGATTTTCTGTATCAATACATAAATGTGAATGAAACATGGATACACTGCTACACTCGAGAAACAAAAGTACACCCAAAACAGTGGATTTTTAAAGGTTCCAAAGAAGGCAAAGGTAGTGAAATCTGCAAACAAGGTGATGGCCTCGGTTTTTTGGGATGGATGCAGAAGCATCTACATTGATTACTTGCAGAAATGAAGAATGATAAATGGAGAGTATTATTGCACTGGTTGAACAGATAAATCAAGAAAAAAAACTCCCTCATCTGGTACAGAAAAAGATTCTCTTCCATCAAGACAATGCAAGGGTGCACACCTGCGCAGTTTTGATGGCAAAAATTGTACACATAAGGTTTGAATTACTATAACATCCAATGTATTTACCAAATTTGGCCCCCAGAGACTTTTTTTTATTTCCAAACTTGAAAAAGTAGCTCATGGAAAACAATCCACATCTAACAAAAAGGTCATCTCCCAAACATATGCCTATTTTGAGGACCTTCTAAAATGCTACTTTTTGAAAGACTTAAAACAGATAGAGAAACACTGGGAAAAGTGTATCAAGCTAAAAGGAGATTATGTTGCAAATAAAAAGAAAGCTACCCAAAATAATTTATTTTCCTCTCTTTTTGTAAGGACTCACTGAACGCCCCCGTATAGTCATTACTTACAGACTCTTTTAAATGGATAATAGTAGCTACTGGCATATATGGGAACAAATTGGTTGACAAACTTGCCAAAAAAGCAGCACAGGGAAAAGATGTGGCATTGATCTATAATAACACACTGAAAGTGCAATGATAGAAGCCAAGAAAATGGAATTGCATTGAAAAATGGCAATGGAGAAGATCTACTCAACTAAAGGACTAGTGAGAAAGTAAGTTTCCATTGTTGCAAGACAGACTGAAGATTAGCACACCAAATTGTACAACAATGGTAGCTGGGAATGGTACAGTTTAAGACATCAAAGTGTCCTGACCAAACAGTAATCATCTTCTGAGTGCACAACTCTGGAATGGCAGCACAGTGTCTTCAAAGATCTTCTTCAGCAGCTTATGCAGAAATATTAAAAAAATACCTGAAGTGTTCCATTCACATGACTTTCTCTACATCTCTGTAACAAATTATTATTAAAAAGCTTATTCTTCTCTTTACTCCATGCTAATCGAGGAAAAATGGTCTTATTACTTGCTTCCTTAAGTAGAAGCGAAATAAGGGAGTATCATAGGCTAAAGTGATAGTTAAAAGCTGTTTGCTATGTGACTGAAGTTCCGTTGTTTGTATGGACAGGAGTTGAGAAAAAAATGTATGAAAAAAGTATAAGTTTTTCAAAGCTAAAACCAAAAACAAGGAATATCTCAAAAATGATCACCGAACAAATTTATATAACATAACTTGTGTGTTTTAATGTCCTCTACATTTTCTATAAAGTAAGATTTTATCTATCTCTTACGGTTTAGCAGTTTGCAACATTCCGTAAAATTCATCCAGAATAAAGTATTCTTCAGAGGCTATTTCTAGAAAATTCAAGATATACATTTTATTTATCAGGTAAATATCTGTAATATACGATATTTTGATCAAAATCGTTAAAAGCCAGTTTTTAGAAAATCAAAATTTTCGAAAAAAGTTCCATGTAGTAGTTGTGGGTGGAGGGATTTTGTTGAAAATCTGTGTGTCGCATCCTTGGAAGATACCAAACATAAATACCAAATTTGGTTTTTAATGGATTATTCATTTTTGAGCTATGCTGTCCACAGACACACACACACGTGCGTGGACCTTTTTGTAAAAATGCTTTTTTTGGATTCAGTGAGACCGAAAACGTATTTCCAGTGAAATCTCAGTATCAAATTTTTGGATGGAATGTAATACCTTCTCTATACACTAGGTACATAGTACGTGTAGAGAAAGTAAAAACCTGAAGTGTTCCATTCACATGACTTTCTCTACATCACTGTAACAAATTATTGTTAAAAAGCTTATTCTTCTAATGAATGATAATTGGGATAAACATTAGCAGAACTAGTCTTATTACTTGCTTCCTTGTAAATAGAAGCGAAATAAGGGAATACATTAGACTAAAATGATAGTCAAATCTTTTAAAAGCTAGTTACCACGTGGTTGAAATCCATTTCTATTCAGGGCCAGGAGTGTAAACTTTCCTTGTGAGAAAAGTTTAAGTATTTTAAATCTGACACAAATACCAAGGAATATCTCTGAAACTGTGAACACGATAAGTCAAAACGAAAAATCAGTAAAATACCAAACTTGGTATTTAGGTTTAGCATCATCCAGGGGCATGACGCAAAGATTTTGAGGAAAATCCTCCCACCCCAAATTACCCTTTATGTGGAAATAATTTCGAAAATTTTGATTTTCTTAAAAATGGCTCTGGTTTTGATTTAAATAGCATATATTAAAGATATTTGCATGACAAATAAAGTGGATATCTTGAATTTTCTGGGAATAGCCTCTAAAGATCTCTTTATTGTGTATGAATTTTGAGTAACTGGTGAACTGTAAGAGATAAACAAAACTTACTACATAAAAAATGTAGATCATGTTACAACACACAACTTATGTCATATATTTTTTGTTGAATTGACCATTTCTAATATATTCCTTGTTATTTGTTTGAGATTTAAAATACTCAAATTTTTCTCACAAACTCCTATCCATGCATAGAAACAGATTTCAACTACATGACAACCAAATTTTAAAAGATTTGACTATCGTTTTAAGCTAATGTATTCCCTTATTTTCCTTCTACTAACAAGGAAGCAAGTAATTAAGATGTTTCTGCTGATGTTTATCTTGACTATCATAAAGAAGATAGAAGAGTATGCTTTTTAACAATAATTTGTTACAGTGATGTAGAGAAAGTCATGTGAATGGAACACTTAAGGTTGTTTATATAAATCTTTTCCCAAATATTTAATTCTGAAGTAAGACAGACTAGTTTTAACAGATGAGTCTTTTTCTCTAAGTTGTGATTTTTGTTGTTGTTTGTTTTTACTTCTTGTGGCAGGCAATAACACTGATAATACATGAAATGAAGATGGAGCACTGGTGGAATGCGGTGGAAGGAGAAACTGGAGAACCTGGAGAAAACCTTCCCCTGTTCTGCAAGTCTTACATGCGGTTGCTTGGGATCGAACCTGGGCCATCTGGGTGAGAGGCAAGTGGTCTAACCACTCGGCCACAGCGCGACCTTCTATGTTGTGATGTCATTCCAAAAGTGTGCTTTGTTCTTAATGTTTTCAATGTTCGTTGATTTTATAAATACTGGACTTCCTTTCCGGTCCAGAATTCTGTCAGTTGTAAGTTTCTTCAGGAGATTTCTGACACTGAATCTATTAATGGGTGCTAAGATAATGTTAAGTTTTTTGAAACTTACAGGTTGCCCAGGGGTGATGTATGAACTTCTTACATACTTTTTTGCCTTTGGAAGGTGTCAGTGAGGTAATTTGTTTTAAATGTTTTTGTCTCTTGAACTTCTTTATTTTGTTGTCTACCAACTTTTTGTTGAAGCCATTCTTTGTTGCTGTTTTTATTATATTGGAGTATTTCTGTTTATCCAACAGCGTATTTACCAGTCTATGAGCTAGGCTATTTATTAATATAAAAATAATAGTTGCAACAAATCTTCACTTATCTTTTGGAATCCTTGCCTGGACTAGTTTCGCAACGATTTCATTGCATTATCAACATATCCTTTTGGTCTTTTTTTTGATGTTGTTCATTTACACTGTTATGGTTACTGCTACTAGGTGGATTGTGTACTAATGCATTGCTAACTACTGGAATCAAAACAAATTTGGTAAGAGTGTCAATTGGAGGTATATAAAAATTCATTGCATGATTTCTATACTTTAATATAAATATTTTCTCCCAAACCATTAAATCTATGGGCCCATTTAAGTGTTTTAATAATTTAACATCTGGATTTATTTCATGATTAAATTTCCAAAAATGTTCTGCTACAGCTGATTTATCAATTTGTTTGTATTTAATATTCCTAAAGTGTTCTTTTACTCTGGTTTCCAAATGACGTTTAAATTGTGACCTTGTTTATATTGGTAAGACTAAACGTCATTTGGAAACCAGAGTAAAAGAACACTTTAGGAATATTAAATACAAACAAATTGATAAATCAGCTGTAGCAGAACATTTTTGGAAATTTAATCATGAAATAAATCCAGATGTTAAATTATTAAAACACTTAAATTGGCCCATAGATTTAATGGTTTGGGAGAAAATATTTATATTAAAGTATAGAAATCATGCAATGAATTTTGATATACCTCCAATTGACACTCTTACCAAATTTGTTTTGATTCCAGTAGTTAGCAATGCATTAGTACACAATCCACCTAGTAGCAGTAACCATAACAGTGTAAATAAACAACATCAAAAAAGAGACCAAAAGGATATGTTGATAATGCAATGAAATCGTTGCGAAACTAGTCCAGGCAAGGATTCCAAAAGATAAGTGAAGATTTGTTGCAACTATTATTTTTATTATTAATATTTGTGTTATTCTTCACTGTTACTAGCTTCTTTTTACAAGGCTATTTATGTTTGTGTGGTGTAGGATTGAAACTACTTGCCTTGATGTAATTGTCAGTGTGAGTGTCTTTTCTGAAAATTCTAAATTTTAATTTGCCATTATGTCTCACTATTTTTACTTTCTCTACACGTACTATGTACATAGTGCATCGAGAACGCATTGTAATGCAGCCAAAAATTCCATTCCGAGATTTTACCGGAAATAGACATTTTAAGCTCCCCTGTATCCAAAAAGAGCACTTTTACAAAAAAAAAAAAAATGTGGTGTGACGTGGTGCAGTGGGGTGGTGTGGTGTGGTGTGGGGGGGTGCGGTGTGCGTGTGTGTGTGAACATGATAACTCAAAAACAAAAAGTCTGTAAAATACCAAACTTGGTATATAAGTTTAGGATGCAAGAGGAAGATTTTGAGGAAAATCCCCCAACCCAAACTACCCTTTATAAGGAAAAATTTTTCGAAATTTTTTATTTTCTCAAAAATGGTTAATGATTTTGATTAAAATACCGTATATTAAAGATATTTACGTGGCAAGTAAAATCTATATCCTGAATTTTGCATAACTGGTAAACCTTATGATATAGACAAAAACTTACAACACAAAAAGAGTAGAGCCCATTAAAACACACAATTTATATCATATACATTTTTTTCCTTGGAGTTGACCATTTTGAAGACATTTCTTGCTTTTGGTTTCAGTTTTAAAATACTTAAACTTTTCTAATATGAGAATCTGTCAACTCCTGGCCATGCCAAGAATCGGATTTCAGTTGATAGCAACCACATTTTAAAACATTTGATTGTCAGTTTAGGATAGTGTATTCCTTAATTCCCTTATACTTAAAGCAATTAAGTTAGTGAATGGAACACATCAGATGTTTAAATCTAGGTTGTTTGATTTCATATCCATTGTGAATTCGGTGGTAGGTTGAGCAGTTAAAGGGCATCGGTGCTAGTTTTTTGTTTTCCAAGCCAGAATTGAATGTTGTAATATGACAATGTACCACTCCATGTCTGCAGTTATCTAGCAAAATATCATAAAATTTTGTTGCTATGCTTATAATTTTCCACGCATTAGAGAACAATGCACTAAAACCTTTGTTCAAAGCACATTATGAACATAACTAAAACAGCAAGCTTCTTAAATAAATCACTGAAACATATTCAATTTTCACTAAATATCTGAAAACACTTTGATAGTCTCTGTAGCATTTTCTGCCATGTTTTATGTCCAAAAAGCAGTAGATATAAAAGCAAGCATTAAACACTATCTTACAAAAAATAAAATCCTTTCCATGGCCACTGTTAAGATTGTCTTGGCACAATACTTCCAGTGCAAGTAGTCAGGCCTTCTCTCTCTAGAGGGTAGTGATTTTACAACCTCTCTCTTTAACACATTGGAGCCCAAGCCCGAGTATAGCTCAGGCCGTGTGAAATGTTCATGAGACCCACACCCGAGCATAGCATATTTCTAATGCTTTTAATGCAATTCCACGACCTTAACTTGATCTTGGGTTATGCAGCAAAGAACATACATCAGTTATCGTTTAGTTGTCTGATTTTTGCTGCCATTTTCCTTGCTTTAGTCAACTATTAGGAATTTTAGGAGATGGGCTGTTCTCGGGTAGTCACACCATTTTCTGTGAAGGTGGTGAACTGTTTGTTATGTTTGTGAACTTAAATGTTAAAATGCTGCATTTTCCTCAATTTCTGTGAACTGAAGCTGAAATTCAGGATACAAATGAAGCTGCGGAAAATTCTGATTCTGAGGGAGAGTTTTTTTGAACTTTCAATAAATGGAATGTAAGCAGCTTTACATAGTTTTTTTCAAACTCATATTTGATACTTGTTGTAAATTTAAAATAAAATATTAATACGGAAGTTATGATTATTTTCTTACTTGTTAAGAAATCCTTGAATACCATACTTTTAGATTGTACCAATACTTTTAATTGATGTACTGTAAATAATAACTGAAAGTAGGCATAAAAACCCTGGGTTTCTTGGCACTTCAATGTGTTAATTAAATGCTGTCGAATTATCAAACAAAAGTAAGAGTATTATCTTGTGATTTCCATACAACCTAAAATGATTTTATATTGGCACAATCAGAAGAATTAACTAATGCTGTAAAAGGAAAGTACACAAACAAAGGTGACAGTAACACATGCAGCGGCGAGTATTGAGGACACACATGGATAGTTGCTTCACTCTACAAAGTTTTATCAGGAGATGAAGAGAAATGTGCAATAAGTAAGAGAGGGTGGCATTGCCTTGCTTTAGATTACCAACGTGGAACTTGGGGGTATTAGGGGAAACTGGCAATATGGAATTTGTACCTTTTCTACAAAAACTGAGCATATTTTATTTGAATGTCGAGGGACAAGTGAATGGCTTCAATATGTGGCAAATAGCTAAAATCAAACCAGCAAATGGCAGCAAGGAAGATGACAAAATGCAAATCATGAAGCTTAGGAAGTTTTTGTATAGGGTTATGATCAGCAAGGAGAAGAGACATGTGTTTGCCTTATGAAAATAGTTAGCAATATTATTTTGATTGTACAAGTATTGTATCAAATTAGAATGAATATATGCAAGTTTAATTGTGTATTGAATTTACATGTATAAAACGACTTCTTTTTAATTTATGCAATTCTGCGTGGTTGCGGCTAGGGGATGTACAAGGACTGTCCCAGAAGTACCTGACCTAACAAAGAAAGCACAAAAATTTGGGGGAAAAAACATCTTTATTTCTCTACATAGTCTCCTTTCAGCTTGATACACTTTTCCCAGGGGTGTCCAATAGCTTCGATACCCTGTTTATAGTGAGAACTATCAAGGTATGCAAAATAGCCATCAACTGCAGACTCCACCTCTTCATTGTTGGCAAATCTTCTACCATCAAGCCATTTCTCCAAGTTTGGAAAGAGAAAATAATCAGAGGGAGCTAAATCTAGCAAATAGGGTGCATGAGGAAGCAATTCGAACTTTAACTCATTGATTTTGGCCATGGCGATAATGGACGTGTGAACTGATGCATTGTCTTGATGAAGCAAAACTTTCTTTTTTGCTAAATGTGGCAATTTTTGCGTGATTTCATCACTCAAACGCTGTAACAAGTTTGCATAATATTTGTATTGTTTACTTTTCCTTTTTTGAGATGGTCAATGAAAATCATCCCACATGCGTCCCAGAAAACTGACACCATGACCTTGCCTGCAGATGGAACTATCTCCGCCTTCTTTGGAGCAGATTCTTTCCTTCCAATCCACTGTTTTGATTGCTCCTTCATGTCAGGTGTGAAGTGATAGACCCAGATTTCATTCATTGTTATGAATCAACGCAAAAATTCAGCTTTATTGCAGCGAAACATTGCCAAACACTCGACAGAAACATCCTCACGATGCTGTTTTTGTTCTATTGTGAGCAAATGCGGCACACAACTTTCTCATATCCAAATTTTCAGTCAGTAACCTCATTTGGTCGACCACTGCGATGTTCATCTCGGCAGCTCGTATGGCCGCGTTTAAACTCTACTGCCCAATATTTCACTGTTGTAAACGAAGGAGCAGACTCCCCCAAAGTAGAATCTAGCTCAGCTGGACTAAGACCTTTCAAATGAAAATATTGTATCACATAACGATGACCAGTTTACAAATTCACTGAGAGTATTCACTAATGATGACTGCTAAACAATGTAAGATCGTCAAACTTCAAACTTAAGCTTTCTAAGGTTGGAACTTTTTACCAGTGTTGTTGTTTGCTATCTATACGTGAGGCTGGGTACTTCTGGGACAGCTGGGTCTCAAGTGAAATGGTAACACTGTTGTATCTCTGGCTCTGACATTTTGTGTGACTGAGAGAGCCAGTGTTGCCTACTCTTGCCCTACTTTGTAAAAAGCAAACAACAAAAGCTATAACATTAATTATAACAATATAATGATGACTGTAAGAATAACTATAACAAGGGTAATGAAGTAAATCTTAAAAAAATCTTCACCTGGGCTAAAACAAACAATTACTGATGGCAACACAATTGACAACATAGTCAAAACTGCAGTGCATGCACATGATTTGGTCCTAATAGCAGACAATTTCCATCGTTACTCAGCACTTCAAACCTTGCTGATTTTCATTTATTTTCTTGTGTGATGTGTTTTGACTGTAGCAAGGCTTTAAGTAACAACAGTAAACTATATTTATTAAAAATCTGATGTGTTCCATTCACATGACTTTCTCTACATCTCTACAATAAATCATTATTAAAAAGCTTATTCTTCTATTTGCTTAATGCTAATTAGCAGAAATGGTTTTATTACTTGCTTCTTTGTACGTAGAAGCCAAATAAGGGAGTATCATAGGTTAAAGTGATAGTCAAAAGCTGGTTGCTATGTGACTGAAGTTCCTTTGTTTGTATGGACAGGAATTGACAAATTTCTACATGAGAAAAGTATAAGTATTTTACAGCTGAAACTAATAACTACGAATATATCAAAAACGGTCAACCTTATGCAAAAATGTAACATAAATGGAATGTTTTAACAAGCTCTAAATTTTTTGAGTGGCAAGTTTTTGTCTATCTCTTATGGTTTACCAGTTATGCAAAATTTCGCAAAATCCACCCAGAATAAACATCGTCAGAGGCTATTCTCAGAAAATACAAGATATGCAGAGGGTGATTCAAACATAAACAGTAATTTTATTAACATTGATTAAATATATACACAAGTGACTTCACCAGCATTTCTCAACATAGTCTCCTTCACACTGTAACACATTTTTGCCAATGTTTTGGAAGCTTGAACATTCCTTCTTCAAAAAAAGTTTGAGGGCATATGGCCAACCAATTGCGCACATGCTCCTCGACATCCTCGTTGTTTTCGAAATGTTTCGCTCCAAGCAATTCTTTCATGGGTGCAAATAGAAAATAGTCTGGGGAGGACAAGTCTGGACTATAAGGAGGGTGTTCAAGGGTTTCCCAGTGCATGTCCAATGTCAAATTGGTGGTGTGAGGCGTAGCGTTGTCTTGGAGAAGGATGACATCTCTGATGGGCATAAGACATCTTTTGCTTCGGTAGGCAGCTTTTACAGACCTTAACAATTGGCAATAGTAAGCTTTTGATGAATTTCTTTGACAGTGGTGCGGCGATCACCTTCAATATGCTCGCGAATGGCATGGATGTTGTCATCTGGTCTTGACCTTGGGCATCGAGCATGACCTTCATTTTCCATAAATTCTCTCAGCCGCCCTTAAATTGTGTGGCCCAAGTAAACACTCGATTTTGCAACAATGTAGTGTCCCCAAACTGTGCCCTTAAATAGTCACTTGGTTAATTTTAGAAGTTAATTGTATTAGACTCACATGACTGTTCTTTATAATGGAAAAGTCCCGAGCTACTAACTTTTAGGGAAAAAACCTGTCTCTATAAAACTCCCTGTTACTGAGACCTCTAATGCACTAAAACCTTGCTCTTACAAAAGCATTTGTGTTTCTGGATTGACAACAAAAGCAACCTTGGCATATACAATAACAACTTTTCACCCTAATGTTTTGTGTTCTGTAATCTGCCCAGTCTTGGTTACTGAAGCACATATCTTTCCTATGTTAAACCTGTGCAAAATAATAATTAAAATAATAAAATACAAAGTGTGCTAACATACTGTTGCAAATTAATGATTGTAACAATTCTCCACTGCTGACGATGCAACAGATCATTTTATTGCAAAACTAGTCCTTCGATTTCAAAAAGCTAAGTAGAGAATTGTTACAATTATTAATTGTTATATTAATATTTGTATCTACATATTTGATACGCTTGTGTACATGAGCAAGAAAACTTACTCTATACCCCTGCGCCATCTAATAAGGTTATCTCTAAGATGGTTTTCAATGGACTCTTGAAGCAACTGAGTGGCGGATGTTGATGTTAGAGTATACTGCAGTGATGCTGGTTGAACACTTTCCATTGGAGCTCCAATATTGCGTCCAAAAGCTGGCCACCAATCAGAACGCTTAGTGAGATCAAACCTGGTGTGTCTAGGCAGTTCTTCCTTCTGCACATTTGCCCATATCTGTAAACAACAACCAAAACCTCAAAACCAAATCTGAGTTTAGGTACTTTATTTTCCAGAACATATTGAGTGCACTTTTACATTGTTTAAAAACATTAAAAAAAAAACTCATTTATTTATACAAAAAAAGGTATTTGAATTTATCATAGGATTAAAACAAAATCTGATGTGTTCCATTCACATAACTTTCTCTACATCTTGTAACAAATTATTTGTTAATAAGCTTATTCTTCTATCTACACCATACTAAAAGAGATAAACATTAACAGAAACAATCTTATTACTTAGTTCCTTATAAGTAGAAGGGAATACACTAGACTAAACCATCAGTCAAATGTTTTAAAATGTGGTTGCTATGGGGTTGAAATTCCTCTGTTTGTATGGCCAGGAGTAGACAAATTCCCATATGAGGGAAGAAAAAAAAAAAAACATTTGACAGAAATTACATGTTTTAACAAGATCTACATATTTTGTTTATCTCTTATAGCTTATCAGTTATACAAAATTCATGCAGAGTAAAGAAGTCTTCAGAGGCTATTCCCAAAAAATTCAAAATATAAATTTTATTTGTCATGTAAATATATCTACTATATAGTATTTCAATCAAAATGTTTTGTGTCATGTTTGAAAAAATGAATCTTTTTTAAATGTTTTTCATGTAAGGGGTAGTTGTGGGTGGAGATGTGGGGATTAAACTTAAACACCAAGTTTGGCATTAAAAATACTTTTGAGCTATTCTGCACATGCGCACGCACGCACGCACCCCCACACCCACACCCCTTTTACTAGAAATACTTCTTTTGGACTCAGGGGACCTCAAAACATATTTTTGTAGAAATCTCAACATCAAATTTTTGGGTGGAATGCAATAGCTTCTCTAGGTACTATGTACTTGTATGTGCTAGAGAAAGTAATAAACACCTAATAAATAATATGCACTACGCTGTTGACACACAAGAAAAACAATGCTATTATTTACTAGCCTATATTCTCGGCCATATAACAAAGAGTTTAAAACCAAATATCCAACAGCTGCCACCAAACAAAGAAACTTATAGGACAGCAGGAAACATTTTATTATAAAGCCCTTTAGAGATAGAAAGTTAAAACATAAAACTTCACTTATGTATTTATCCAAATACAAGACATCCTTGAATGCAACACAACCCTCATTTTACAGAACTTCATTTTGAAATTTAGCATTATCATGTATATAAAAAGAAGACATAACTTAACTGAAAACTTGCAAATATGCAAAGAAGCTTGTAACAAAGATGTGATTAAATAAAACACAAAAGAATTTGAGTCAGTTTTTTGTAACACAAACATCGCTTATTTTTACTTACTGGGACCGGTTTCAACCCTCAACTCCAAAATACCAACACATATTCCAAATAGCTCCCAACAATGGCTTCCAAAAAAGTACAGTAGACAAGAGAATGCACAAATAGAAAAACTGAACTGCATAACACTACAACCACTGTGACCAATCTCAGTTCAGAAAGTTCACCTATCATCCTTGGGAACACAACAAACCTCAGGGATTATAACATCAGCTGAGCTCTCAAAGACAACTACAGCATTCAGAAACTAATGTGTAAAAATGTAAAAGATCCCATCCCTGCAAACAAAAAACCAGGAATTTATGAAATCAAATGCTAAGACTTAATCCAGTGTATATAAAAAGGAAAAAGAGAAGTTTGGAGACCAGATTAAAGTAACACATGACAAACTTAAAATACAAACAAACAGAAAAATCAGCAATATAAACACCTAGAATAAGATGTCTAGGAGAAAATGTAGTTCATCATAAACAAAAATAACCATATCACGAATTTTGATTTGCCACCACACAGCAACCTTTGGAAGCTCATAGATCCAGCACCACTCTCATCCTTGACGCCAACAAAGCAAGATTTAGTTGGAATTTAGGGGTTAAAATGGGAACAAGTGTTCCTAAAACCAACCCCAAAGTAAAAAAAATCTGATATGTTCCATTCACATGACTTTCTCTACATATGTCCCAAATTATTGTTAAAAACCTTATGCTTCCATTTACTTCATGCTAATCGAGAAAAAATAAGCAGAAATAGTCTTATTACATGCTTCCTTGTAAGTAGAAGCGAAATAAGGGAGTACCATAGGTTAAAGTGACAGTCAAAAGCTGGTTGCTCTGTGACTGAAGTTCCTTTGTTTGTATGGACATGAGTTGACAAATTCCTGTATGAGAAAAGTGCAAGTATTTTAAAGCCGAAACCAAAAATAAGGAGTTTCTAAAAAACAATCAACTCCACGAAAAAAATGTTTATAACATAAATTGTGTGTTTTAATGGGCTCTACATTTTTTGTAAGGTAAGTTTTTGTCCATCTCTTTTGGTTTAGCAGTTATGCAAAATTCCGTAAAGTTCATCCAAATAAAGTAGACTTCAGGGGCTATTCCCAGAAAATTCAAGATATACACTTTATTTGTCTGGTAAATGTCTTTTATATATAATATTTTAATAAAAATCGTTAGACAAATGAAGAAAGTCAAAATGTTCGAAAAAAGTTCCATGTAAAGGATAGTTGGGGGTGGGGGAATTTTCTTGAAAATCTTCGTGTTGTATCCTTGGAAGATACCAAACTTAAATACCAAGTTTAGTATTCAACGGTCTATTAATTTTTGAGCCCCATGCACACTCACACGCACGCCCGCCTGCCCACCTGCCTGCCCCCCCCCCACCCACACACACACACCTTTTTCTGAAAATGCTTTTTTTTTTGGGTGACCCAAAACATGTATTTCCAGTGAAATCTCAGTACTGAATATTTGGGTGGAAAGCAATATCTTCCTTATACAATATACATAGTACGTGTAGAGAAAATAATAAGTGATGTTTGGGTTACAAAAAACTGGCTCAAATTCTTTTGTTTTTTACATAACTTAATGTTTAAATGAAATGTAAAGGTTTGCCATATATTTTGAACAGACTTGGACACTTAACCTGATTAAGTCCATTTATTTATTAGTATTATATTTTTTTTTTGTACTTAATATGAATTTGTGTGGAAATTCATTCACATTATAAGCGGTTGACAGAGAGGGCAGTATGGAAATGTATGGTATGGGTGTGATAGTATGTGTGGTATCAGCGTAACAACGATGATGGATATGATTTGATACTTAATTGTTTTACATAATTTTAAATTCACATTGCGAGTGCAAGAGATATGCAGAACGGAAATGTAGTGGTACGTTTGTGTTCAGCAGTGAAGGAGGAAGATTAGTAATTATGGATATCATTTACAATTAAGACAATATATTTAATATAATTACTGTAAAGTGGTTTACCTAATTTGAACTTATGCATAAATTCATGTTTTGAGCGAGAGAGACAGAGAGAGGGAGTGTGGAGATGTACAGAATGTGTGCCATGGTAGCATAGATAACCTATTATGGACGATAGAATGTACATTGGTAGCAGTGGCAGGAGCATAGCGTAGCAATGATTATGGATTTTATTTTCTATCAAGACAACATAGGCATTAACAGATAATTTCTGGCATGAAATGAAAGGCACGAAATCTGCCGCTTTTGTTGCGATCTTGCCAGTAATGCATACTATTTCCCCCAGGCTTCGCCACTGCCGTACCTGCAAAGATGAAACTTACTTTATCCACACAAGTTATTCAGAATGCATATATCGCGAATGCAAGATGACCCCTCAGTTCTGAACATATTTTTAAAAGAATATTGTCTTGTATTCGATAAATACAGTACTTAGCTTTTACATATACTTCACTTGCTTTTATGAAAAAAGACAATTGTTTCACGAGCTCTTGCCCATATCATCAGCTGTTGAACCACCACTGTTAGTGTAAGGTACCATTGCTGTTGTTCGGTTGATTGTGGTGACATCTGGTGGACAGGCGATGAGGTTCGATAAACAATTCAATGAGGGAGTTCAAAATTCCTTAAGATAAAAACTCTTGCGCACACTGTTAATTTGAATAGATTTGATAGTTCTTTTAGTAGCTCAATTTGATGGTTGTGGTGCCAAAAGTGGTACACCACTGCAGGTTTAAGTTTAATATTTCTGTATATCTTATGAGGACCATAGACAATATGGCTAACTAAATATAATGAAAGTTATCAACATAAAACTTTATTTACCTTACTCTGTTTCTCAACATAATCGTAATTGCTATCAAGGTATTTATTGTCACATGTACCAGTTTTTCAATACCCCAAAGAACTTATTTGATTTTTTGAATATAAAAAATGTTCCGCCAATCAAATTTTATAGGCAAATAACGCAAATGTATGCTGATAATGCAATCAAGTCTTCAGTGAGGAAATGACACATAATTTATGAGTAATCAAGGTAGAATCAGTGTATGTAAAAAAGGCCGGAGTGGAAAATTCATCAATCGTTATGGAGGAGTAAAAAACTTTTACTTTAAGAAAAACCGGTGTTTCACTTTGGACACCATAACATGACTTTTTGGATGGAAAAGATTTCCCAGCCAGGAAGTCCTCAAAGTAACAGTGATATCTTGGTTCATATCTTTAGTGGTAGAAGAGTATAACATCTGTATTGACAATTACGTTGAGAAGTAGAATAAAGTACTGTAACTTTGTAAATAAAGTTTTGTGTTGATAACTTTTGATACTATTTAGTTATGCCAAAACATCTGTCACTTTCTGGATGGCCCTTGCATTTATGATTTCAGGTTTCTTTTGGTTTTACCAATGTATTTCATATTGTAATATATACCCAGTGAGGAGTAGGTTTTATCACTACACTGTGGTAGCTTCGGGGTAGAGCTGTTCACGCCTGCAAGAGGAAAGCATGTGGCCTCAGGGTTTAAGGTACAGTGTACTGTTGGGTGGACAGATAAGGAGCTATAGACAAATTAACAAGGGTACAAGGGACACACGATCTGATGTGTTACACTCACTCGACTTTCTCTAACTGTTCTACAAACACACTTCTTAAAAAAAGATTATTCTTCTTTCTACACCATACTAATCTCCTTATTACTTAGTTATTTATAAATAGAAGGGACCTAAAGGATGGCGCTATGCCAAAGCGACAGTCAAATGTTTTAAAAGGTATCGTTATGCAATTATCTTTGAAATTGGCTTCTTTGCTTGGGCAGGAGTAGAACATAAGAAAAATGGGCATTTCTTGTCTGAGAAAAGTATAAGTATTTAAAATTGAAACCAATAGCAAGGAATATCTTGGAAAAGATCAACTCTACAAGAAAAATACATAAATTGTGCATTTTAACAAGATCTACATTTTTATTTAGTAAGTTTTTGTCTATCTTTATCCGTTTAACTGTTATGCAAAATTCTGCAAAAATCAACCAGAATAAAGTGCTCTTCAGAGGCTATTTCCAGAAAATTCAAAATATACATTTTATTTGTGTTGTAAATAAGTTTAATATATGGTATTTTAATCAAAATCGTAAAGAGCCAGTTTTGAGAAAAACAAAATTTTCAAAAATGTTTCCATGTAAAGGATTTGTTGGGAGGGGTGGGGGGGGTGGGAGTGGAGTTTGTTGAAAATCTTTGTGTCACATTCCCTGGAAGATAATCTTAAATACCAAGTTTGGTATTTAATGGTCATTTAATTTTTGATGCAGGCATGCACGCGCGCACACACACAGGCCCTTTTCTAAAATTGCTATTTTTGGATTCAGGGTTTCTCAAAACATATATTTCTGGTGAAATTTTGGTATGGAAATTTTGGGTGCAATACAATACCTTCTCTATAAACTGTGTACATAGTACATGTAGAGAAACTAAAAATGCTTTTTAGGATTTAGGAATTCTCAAAACGTCCAGTAAAATCTTGGTATTGAATTTTTGTGTGCATTACAATACCTTCTCTATACACTATGTACATAGCACGTGTAGAGAAAGTAAAAAGATAAGATATGACTAGGAAGAGGGTTCCACTCACACTTTAAAATAAAGATTATATGTTGGGCTCTCAAAGTCAGCAGCTTGATGAACCTCACCTACTTCCTCAAGCTTTTATAATAAAATCCAAGCTTAGGCCAGTGTTGCAATAGGAAGGCTAGGTCAGCTTTTCCAATTCTTGCTACTAATAACGAATGGAGAAATTGGTGTCACATTACCTTTTTACTGTATTACCATATTTATCCAAATACAAGATGACCTAGAATGCAAGCCAACCCCATTTTTCAGACTTAATTTTGGAAATAAGAACTATAGCTTTCCTGGCGACGTGTTAATTCAAAATCTTCTCGGGCTTCTAGCCAGGTTATTACCTGGCTAGAAGCCCGAGAAGATTTTGAATTAATTTTGGAATTTTGCATACATCTACCTATGACATGTTTAAAAGGCATAGGTATAAAAAATAAACTTTTTAAATAAAATTTAAAGGTTTGCCATATATTTTGAACAACTATATAGTTATATGTATATGTTTGGCCCGAGGAGGGAAATGCGCAGCCAACCTCTGTGTTTCTGCTTGACAGTTCACTTCCAATACAACCACCGTGTGAAAGGAAGTCCTGTATATGTTTGGCCCGAGGAGGGAAATGCGCAGCCAACCTCTGTGCTTCTGCTTGACAGTTGACTTCCAGTACAACCACCGTGTGAAAGGAAGTCCTGTATATGTTTGGCCCGAGGAGGGAAATGCGCAGCCAACCTCTGTGTTTCTGCTTGACAGTTGACTTCCAATACAACCACCATGTAAAAGGAAGTCCTGTATATGTTTGGCCCGAGGAGGGAAATGCGCAGCCAACCTCTGTGTTTCTGCTTGACAGTTGACTTCCAGTACAACCACCGTGTGAAAGGAAGTCCAGTATGTGTTTGGCCCGAGGAGGGAAATGCGCAGCCTACCTCTGTGTTTCTGCTTGACAGTTGACTTCCAATACAACCACCGTGTGAAAGGAAGTGCTGTAAATTTACTTTAGTTTTGTAGAGTAATGTTTCTTCCAATGAGAATACTCATAGACTCCTACAGTTAATGAAATGAAATGCTCGAAATCTGCTACATATGTTGCGACCTTCACGATGATCTATACCATTTCCCCTAGGCTTTGCCACTCTCGTACCTGCAAAGTTTAAAACTTATTTTCCCCATATGGTATTCAGAAAACATATATATCGCAAGTGCAAGACAAGCCCCAATTCTGAACATTGTCTTGTATTCGGATAAATACAGTAAATCCAATTTACACAAAATGACCATATCAGGTACCCTACAATATTCTTGATATTTTCTTTGGAGGTATTTTATCTTTTAAAGAAGAACCTAAGAATGTTTTTAATATTATATCTAGTTATATGTTGAATCTCTTGAATATTGTACCAAATTTTTTATATGTTGTAGCTGAATTTGAAATACTTGTGCCCTTGTTCTATTTTTTAGGGTGTTAGTGTCTTTTGTGTATTTTTGCTTTTTGTACAATAGTGGCTCAACAATGTGAGCAAGGGCTCATGGAACAATTATCCTTGTTCATAAAAGTTAACCACAGGAATGAATGTGATTATACATGTCCACTTGGTGTTCTAATTGCAGGAATGTTTTCTTAAGTATTACATGTCTTCCTGCTCCTTCCCTCAGCATGCACACCTCTGTCGCTTATTACATAGCTTGACAATGTTGCTAGGTGACGCTATATCAAAATTCAAAATACTAAATTTAGTTTTAAAAATATATACTTTTCTGTTATATACTGTAATCTGGTGGCTAAAGCTTTCAACAATTCTATATCTTCTTTAGTATTGTTGTTCTTATTTCACAAATGAAAACAAAATCCACAATATTGGAAAATGTATACAATTGTTGAAACCACTGCTGACAAGACCTGGAAAACATTTTTTTTAACAATTAATTTAGTCAATTGAAAGTTAGTTGAGTAGACTTTGTAACACTATATCACTTACTTTTTATTTCGGAAAACGGGTTTCAGAAGCCATGTGCTTCCATTGTCAATTCCTTTGGAAGCACATGGCTTCTGAAACATGTTTTCCGAAATAAAAAGTAAGTGATGCAGTGTTACAAAATCGACTCAACTAACTTTCAATTGTTTAAACACATCACTGTCACAAAGTCCACCATATATCAGGATAATTAATTTAGTATTGGATTTAATTATTTTTCACACAAGCCGTGTGTAGGATAGGAAATGGATAGGTAGAGTCAGACAGAAAAATTCAATGTCATAGCCGGGATTTGAACTACGGATCTCCCAGTCTCTACCCGTGTGTAGGACAGAAGTTGGATAGATAGAGTCAGACTGAAAAATTCAATGTCATAGCCGGGATTTGAACTACGGATCTCCCGTTCTCTAGCCGTGTGTAGGACAGGAGTTGGATAGGTAGAGTCAGACTGAAAAATTCAATGTCATAGCCGGGATTTGAACCATGGATCACCCAGTCTCTAGCCGTGTGTAGGATAGGAGTTGGATAGGTAGAACTAGACTGAAAAATTCAATGTTATAGCTGGGATTTGAACTAAGGATCACCCAGTCTCCAGCCGTGTGTAGGGTAGGATTTGGATAGGTAGAGTCAGACTGAAAAATTCAATGTCATAGCCGGGATTTGAACCATGGATCACCCAGTCTCTAGCCGTGTGTAGAATAGGAGTTGGATAGGTAGAGTCAGACTAAAAAGTCAATGCCATAGCCGAGATTTGAACTTCGGATCTCCCAGTCTATAGCCATGTGTAGGGCAGGATTTGGATAGGTAGAGTCAGACTGAAAAATTCAATGTCATAGCCGGGATTTGAACCATGGATCACCCAGTCTCTAGCCGTGTGTAGAATAGGAGTTGGATAGGTAGAGTCAGACTAAAAAGTCAATGCCATAGCCGAGATTTGAACTACGGATCTCCCAGTCTATAGCCATGTGTAGGGCAGGAGTTGGATAGGTAGAGTCAGACTAAAAAATTCAATGTTATAGCCAGGATTTGAACCACGGATCTCCCGGTCTCTAGCCGTGTGTAGGACAGGAGTTGGATAGGTAGAGTCAGACTGAAAAACTCAATGCCATAGTCGGGATTTGAACCACAGATCTCTTTGTCTCTAGCCGTGTGTAGGACAGGAGTTGGATAGATAGAATCAGACAGAAAAATTCAATGTCATAGCCGGGATTTGAACTATGGATCTCCTGGTCTCTAGCCGTGTGTAGGACAGGAGTTGGATAGGTAGAGTCAGACTGAAAAATTCAATCTCATAGCCGGGATTTGAACTATGGATCTCCTGGTCTCTAGCCGTGTGTAGGACAGGAGTTGGATAGGTAGAGTCAGACTGAAAAATTCAATGTCATAGCCGGGATTTATCCACGGATCACCCAGTCTCTATCCGTGTGTAGGACAGGAGTTGGATAGGTAGAGTCAGACTGACAAATTCAATGCCATAGCTGGGATTTGAACCATAGATCACCCGGTTTCTAGCCGTGTGTAGGACAGGAGTTGTATAGGCAGAGTCAGACTAAAAATTCAATGCCATAGCTGGGATTTGAACCACGGATCTCCCGGTCTCTAGCCAGTTGCTTTACCACTGAGCTACCATGGCAACATGCCGGCATGGCATTGAATTTCTCAATTGACTCACATGTTTCCCAGTAAACCACAAGGTGTTCTCAAATTATTTTGAGATGACAACCCCAATGGCGACTTGCAAATGTTGTAAGCACTTTAAGTCCCAGGATTCATAGTATAGCCAACTATTATGGTCGTTCACATGGCTTGTGTGAAAAACAATTAACTCCAATATGTCCATAATAGTTGGCTATACTATGAATCCTGGGACTTAAAGTGCTTACAACATTTGCAAGTCACCATTTGGGTTGTCATTCAAAATAATTTAAGATCACCTTGTGATTTACCAGGAAACATGCGAGTCAGTTGAGAAATTCAATGCAATGTCGGCATGTTGCCATGGTAGCTCAGTGGGAGAGCAACCAGCTAGAGATCGGGAGATCCGTCGTTCAAATCCCGGCTATGGCATTGAATTTTTAGTCTGAATTTATCTATCTGACTCCTGTCCTATACACTGCTAGAGATCGGGAGCTCTGTGGTTCAAATCCCAGCTATGGCATTGAATTTTTCAGTTTGACTCTACCTATCCAACTCCTGTCCTATACACGGCTAGAGACCGGAAGATCCGTGGTTCAAATCCCGGCTATGACATTGAATTTTTCAGTCTGACTCTACCTATCCAACTCCTGTCCTATATAGGGCTAGAGAACGGGAGATCCGTGGTTCAAATCCCAGCTATGGCATTGAATTTTTCAGTCTGTCTTTACCTATCCAACTCCTGTCCTATACACGGCTAGAGACCGGGAGATCCGTGGTTGAAATCCCGGCTATGACATTGAATTTTTCAGTCTGACTCTACCTATCCAACTCCTGTCCTACATACGGCTAGAGACCAGGAGATCTGTGGTTCAAATCCTGGCTATGACATTGAATTTTTCAGTCTGACTCTACCTTTCCAACTCCTGTCCTACACACGGCTAGAGACAGGGAGATCCGTGGTTCAAATCCCAGCTAAGACATTGAATTTTTCAGTCTGACTCCACCTATCCAAATCCTGTCCTACACACGGCTAGAGACCGGGAGATCCGTGGTTCAAATCCCGACTATGGCATTGAGTTTTTCAGTCTGACTCTACCTATCCAACTCCTGTCCTACACACGGCTAGAGACCGGGAGATCCGTGGTTCAAATCCTGGCTATGACATTGAATTTTTCAGTCTGACTCTATCTTTCTAACTCCTGTCCTACACACGGCTAGAGACAGGGAGATCCGTGGTTCAAATCCCAGCTATGACATTGAATTTTTCAGTCTGACTCCACCTATCCAACTCCTGTCCTACACACGGCTAGAGACCGGGAGATCCGTGGTTCAAATCCCGACTATGGCATTGAGTTTTTCAGTCTGACTCTACCTATCCAACTCCTGTTCTACACACGGCTAGAGACCGGGAGATCCGTGGTTCAAATCCTGGCTATAACATTGAATTTTTCAGTCTGACTCTACCTATCCAGCTCCTGTCCTACATACGGCTAGAGACCAGGAGATCTGTGGTTCAAATCCTGGCTATAACATTGAATTTTTCAGTCTGACTCTACCTATCCAGCTCCTGTCCTACATACGGCTAGAGACCAGGAGATTGGTGGTTCAAATCCTGGCTATGGCATTGAATTTTTCAGTCTGACTCTACGTATCCAATTAATTTAGTATTTTGAACTGTAAGCAGCATTACCAAGCTGTGTAAACTAGCCACCAGAGGCCAGCATACTGAGAGAAGCAGAGATTAGGAGTAGGAAGTCAGTTACCAGTCATCAACAAGGCAGATGATGAAAATGTTCCCAGAATTACAACACCAAAAGAAGTAGAGTTTTAAAATTTAACAGAAGGCTCAGCAGTGGTTTATAAAACAACTTCACTCTCAACATTTCTTTTAATGTTTATAAAATAATGAAATATCTATATATGATAATTATTTCAGTTTTCTCAGGAAACAGGCTACTCAATATTAATATCTGGATGGCAATATTAAATGAAGGACTTTTGTTACTGATATTAATTCCTTTAATAATTAACTGAAGACTTAAAGGAACTGACCTGGACAAAAGCCTAATGTCTGATCCCTCACCTTCACGCTGTTAGTAATCATATTTCAAGTTTGTTATAATAGAAAGGAGACCCTTTAATTGCTTCTAGAATTTGAAGAGTTAAACAAAATGATGTGATGAACTAAAGGGAAGAAGCTCTGATCACCTTAATGAGTTATTGTCCTGGACTGATATTTCACATATCAGATCCCCTCTTTTACCTTTCCTATCCAGTCTTGCTTGACTCAACTCTTGTTTTCTTCGACCCTGATGGTATTAGAGTATTCGAGACCTAGGGGATCATTTCATTTTCTTTCCTGTCCATACCTTTCTTTACTTAGGTGATGTAACCACCATTTATGGTGCCTAATTTTAAACGATTAGAAAAAGTTAAATAAAAGCATTCCATATTGATAATATGACATCAATATACTGGAATGCAAGAAAGCGAATGGCTTCACTGCCAACTGCTCAACATTAGATACCAACCACATTAAATGGAGGTTTAAAAATGTGGCAATTTCTCAGGTATTAGTGTGTGCTCTTTGCTACGTACATTTTCCTCATTGATGATGCAGTATATCTTTTGTAAGGGACAGAAGCTGTCCTGGGTATTGTACTTGTGTCCAGATGCTGGGTCCCACAACCAGTAGCTGTGCACATGACGAGCTTCTTCCTCACGAGTCAGCACATACGCTGTTGGGCCGTGTGGAATACCAGCACCCAACAGCAGCCAAGTCTTCTTGTCCAAATACTTGAAGTAGCAGCACAGCAGCACTGCATGGTCCTCGGAGTCCCCAGACAGCAACCGCAATACTTGCTGCAAACAACAAACACATTAGCAATATTTACACTACCAGAAGCTAGTAACTATGAAACACCAAAAAAAAAGAATCTGATGTGTTCACAAGAATCTCTACAACAAATTATTGCTAAAAAGATTATGTTTCTTTTTACTTCATGCTAATCGAGAAAAAATTAGCAGAAATAGTCTTATTACTTGCTTCCTTGTAAGTAGAAGCAAAATAAGGGAGTACCATAGGTTAAAGTGACAGCCAAAAGCTGGTTGCTATGTGATTGAAGTTCCTTTGTTTGTATGGACAGGAGTTGACAAATTCCTGTATGAGAAAAGTATGCTTTTTAAAGCAGAAACCAATAACAAGCAATATCTCAAAAACGATCAACTCTATGAGAAAAATGATATGACATAAATTGTGTGTTTTATCATGATCTACATTTTTTGTGTGGTAAGTTTTTGTCTATCCCTTACAGTTTATCAGTTATGCAAAATTCAATAAAAATCAACCAGAATAAAGAGGCTATTCCCAGAAAATTCAACATATACATTTTATTTTGCATGTAAATATCTTAAATATAAGAGATTTTAATCAAAATGATTAGAGCCATTTTTGAGAAAATCAAAATGTTCGACCTTTTTTCCATGTAAAGGGTAGTTTGGGGTGGGGAGATTTTCTTGATAATCTTCAGGTCGCATCCTTGGAAGACACCAAACTTAAATACCAAGTTTGGTATTCAACAGTCTTTTTGTTTTTGAGTTATGCTGCACACACACGCGCACCCCCACCCCACCCACACTCATACTGAGACATTTTTTTAAAAATGCTTCTTTTGGATTCGAAGGTCTCAAAACGTGTATTTATGGTGAAATCTCGCTGTGGAATTTTTTAGTGCAATACAACATCTTCTTTATACACTATGTACATAGTACATATAGAGAAAGTAATATGACTTACACCAATTATTTGTGACACTGCTTCACTTATGTTTGGGAAAACATCATTATTCTGAAGGACATGTTTCACTGTCATTGCAGCATCAGCTTCTTGAATATTGCCCACCCTCACTGTCTCACTATGATTACTGCCTCTTAATAGATTATTTGCCCAGTTGCTATCTGCCAGGTCAAAAATTTGATTACTGAATTAATTGCCAATATTTAAATTTTACTACGCAATCCCTATTGTACTAAACCAATAAATCTAAGAGCTGTAATACTTTAATTTCTGGATTTATCTCAGAATGTGATCTGCAACAGCTGACTTTTACTTTCTCAACACATACTGTATGCATAGTGAATAGAAAAGGTATTGTATTCTGCCCAAAAATGTTAATATCAAGATTTCACCAGAAATGTGTGTTTTGAGGTCCCCTATGTCCAAAATAACATTTTTAGAATAAGGTGTGTATGTGTATGTGTACACCTGCGCGTGTGCAGCATAGCTCAAAAACTAAAAAATACCAAAATTAGAACAATTTTTGAAAATTCTGTTTTTCTCAAAAATGATACTAACCATTTTGATTAAAATACTGCATATTAAAGATATTTACATTTCAAATAAAATATATATCTCAAATTTTCTGGGAACAGAAAATACCCAGTTTGGTACTTAAGCAACTTTTTGTCTTTGAGATATGCTGCATGTATGCACGTGCATGCACACCCACCCACACAGACATGGACATGTTTCTAAAAATGCTTTCTTTGGATACAAGGAGTCCAAAAACATGTATTTCTGGTGAAATCTCCATATCAAATTTTTGGTCAAATACAATACTTTCTCTATCCACAATACTTGTACATATATGCTAGAGAAAATAATAAATAAACATTATCTAAAATTATGTTTGGTAATGTTTATATTCAAGTGGGCCTTCCTTTGAGATTTTAACACAGTGCAAATACAATATGTTAAACTTCTGTTCAATGAAGGTATATTTTGCAAACTATATTTACGTACAGTACACCACAGGTTTTCAAATGTGGGGAGGGTCACTCAAAAAGTCTGACAAGCCTGAAGCAACAGCTACACCTGAGTGACATAGCAGACACTCTCTATGCCCTTTCTGGGAACTTTAACAAGATACTCCACTGCCCAGCTTATCAATCACATCTCAAAATACTGGAGTGCAGGGGAATATTTCATTGCCAACTGCATAGCAACATTGCAATCTGAGGATCCTATTATGACTTAGACGAGACTCAAAGCCCAAACTCTAGGGTGTAGATCACGCCAACAGTTGCATCTATTCATACTTATTAAATAAATCATTTTATTCTAATTACAATAGAATTCATGGCTTCATCAAAAGATACAAAACAAATTCTGAACATTGACTACATTCTTTAAACTTTTACATCTAATAATAACTTTAAACTTAATATTAACATCAATAAGGCAATAAGATTTGTGATCCTGGTCTTCAGCGCCGTCATTAAACTTCCCCTTTCTTTAGAGGAGGTGCCTACCTCATTTATTTACAAATAATAATTCTGACAATGAATTTTCAGAGGAGCCAGTTTTGCATAATTTTCAATTACATGTCTGTTTCCAAAAGCCTACTTGTTCACTTGTATTCTTAGAATATTCATGTTTATTATTTTATTACCAGTATCTTTTGACTGAATGAAATCCTCCTCTGTATAGAAGGTGCGGGTAATAAGGTATCTTTTTAACTCTGATCTAAACTTGTTTTTGTTCATTTGCAATTCTTTTATAGAAAAGGGAAGTGAATTAAACAAAACTATTCCTTTGTAGTAAACCCCTTTTTGGAATAGCTGCAAATTATTTGTTGGTCTATGTAAGTCCTGCCTATGTCTGGTCTCTTTGTTATGAATATCTGTATTTTTTGTAAACTTTTCTGGGTTATTTATTACAAATGACAATATGGCTAGAATATATTCACAGGCTAATGGTAAAATTCCAAACATTTTGAAAAGTGGTTTGCAGTGAGTTGATCGTCTTTCCCCTGCCATTATTCTTATTACCTTTTTCTGCATAATGAACATTTTTTTAGCATTTACTGAATTTATTTACTTTTATATTCTACATGCAATAAATAATAAAGGTTAAAGCTTTTGAATATATAATTATTTTAGATAATTTACTAACATCACTTGTAAGCCAGATATCGAAGAGACCAGGGAACAATGTGCTGCCCCCTATCATGGGTATCATTGAAACAAAACGTGCAGCCATTTCTTCCGTAGTTGCTTGTTCCTCTGATAACACTGCAACACATTACAAACAACTTACGTTAAATATTTTTACAAGAATGCTTTGTTCAGTTATAATTTACCCTACATAAATAGGCATGTACTAAAAATATTATAATCTTCATATTTTTACAATAAGAATAAATAAAAATATTAAAACAAATAATCTGATGTGGTACACTCATATGACTTTCTCTAGCCGCTCTACAAACTTCTTGCAAAAGAATATTCTTCTTTCTACACCATGCTAATCGAGATAAACATTAGCAGAATGTTCTTATTACTTAGTTCCTTATAAGTAGAAGGGAATTAAAGGAATACACTAGGCTAAAGTGATAGTCAAATGTTTTAAAAAGCTGTCGTTATGTGATTGTCATTGCAAATTGCTTCTTTGCTTGGCCATGAGTAGAACAAAAGAAAGACGGACAGCTCCTGCCTGAGAAAAGTATAAGTACTTTACAATTGAAACCAATAACAAGGAATATCTCGAAAACGGTTACCTCCACAACAAAAATGCCAAGGACATAAATTGTGTGGTTTGACAAGATCTACATTTCTTGTGTAGTAACGTTTTGTGTATCTCTTATGGTTTAGCAGTTAAGCAAAGTTTGGCAAACTTCATGCAGAAGAAAGAAGTCTTCACAAAATCAAGATATACATTTTATTTGGGATGTAATTAGCTTTAATATACAGGATTTTAATCAAAATTGTTAGAGCCATTTTTAAAAAAATCAAAATTTTCGAAAACTTTTCCATGTAAAGGGTAGTTTGTGGTGGGGGATTTTCTTGAAAATCTTTGTGTCGCATTCTTGGAAGATACTAAACCTAAAAACAAGTTTGGTATTTAATGATCTTTTCGTTTTTGAGCTATGCTGCACGCATGCATGCACACACATGCACACACACAGACCTTTTTCTGAAAATGCTTTCTTTGGACACAGGGGACCCTAAAACATATATTTCCAGTGAAATCTCGACATCAAATTTTTGGGTGGAATACAATGTCATCTCTATCCCCTATGAACATTGTATTGGCTAGAGAAAGTAAAAATATGAAGTAATGTAAAAATTGGGTATTTCTTTGATTGTATTACAACTTTATCAAAATATCTCCAGAAAAAAATAATGAACAATTTTTATACTAATCATTGTTCTTTTTACTTTCTCTAGCCGATATGTACATACAATTTACATAGTAGCTAGAGAAGGTATTGTATTTCACCCAAAAATTCAACGTCAAGATTTCACTGGAAATATGTTTTGAGGTCTCCTGACTCCGAAAAAAGCAGTTTTAGAAAAAGGTCTGCACATACATCATAGTCAGCATACCTCAAAAATGAAAAGAACGTTAAAATCCAAACTTGGTATTTATGTTTAGTACCTTCTAAGGATGCAACACAAAGATTTTCAAGAAAATCCCCAGCTCAAACAACCCTGTACATGGAAAAACTTTTAAAATTTTTGTTTTTCTCAAAAATGGCTGTAACAATTTTGATTAAAATACTGCATATTGAAGATATTTACGTCACAAATAAAATGTTTATTTTGAATTTTCTGGAAATAGCCTTGAAAAGCTCTTTACTCAGAATGAGTTTTTCAGAATTTTACATTGCAGTTAAATCATAAGAGAGACAAAAACTTATTATACAAAAACTGCACAATGTCATATATGTGTTTCTGTTAGAATTAACCTTATTTACACATAGTTTTAAAATAATGCAGTATTATTATACATCAAATTGGCGGAAAACATTAATTTAGAATTAACTGTTTTTAGATATTCCTTGTTATTGGTTTCAGTTTTTAAACTGCCTAACTTTTCTCAAACAGGATCATGCAAAGCAAACCAAACTTCAATTGTTTCACATAGCAACAAGCTTTTATAATACTTGACTATCACTTTAAACTAATGTATTCCCTTATTTCCTTTTTACTTACAAGAAACTAAGTAACAAGATCAATTCTGCTAATGTTTATCTCAATTAGCATGATGTAGATAAAATAATAATCGTTTATAAGAATAGTTTGTAAATGGAACAGCTAGAGAAAGTCATGTGAATGGAACACATCAGAGTTTTTATTTTCTTTCTTTGATTGTAACTATTAGCAAGGTAAATTTACATTAAAACTTAAATGAAAGGACATTTAAATATCATTACATGGCTTCCCTCTTTGCTGGTTGTCCTAGCATACATAATAATATGAAAAAGTGCTGCATGTTTTACAATGATCATCTTTTCATGCACAGAAATAATCAACTGCACACTGAAATCAGAATATGGCATTTGCAAAAGGGGCTTGGTACCAATCCTGTACAGTAAGTATGCTACAAAACTTGGCCATTTCTCGGTCACATACTGTTCTCTTGCTTGGCAGTCCCATGGCCAGTCACACATGCGTGGATGTCAAATAAAATCTCAAGTCACATTAACAATTATCAGAATAAACACAAACATACCTTATCACAGGACTGTATCTCTTTATTAGGCACCATACTCCAATTGAATGAAATTCAATATCGGTTGTGTTGTGATTATACATGTAAATGAAACCATGCTTCATCACTGAACAATATTAATCGTGGATCCATTGTTCCATCATTCCTCAAAATCCAGTTATGGAAATTTACCTAACTCTCATCATAGCAATACATGGACAACAGTCACCTTGTATGGCTAGAGTACAAGTTTTGTTGCTTTCTATGCTGAAGCTTTCGAAATGCCAGTTTCTTGTGTAAGGTGCCTAAGAGATTTTCGAGTCAAATGTTCTAACCTTTCTATGGTTTCATCTAATTTCTGCTCCGTTAGCACACACCTGTTTACATTTCTTTTCCTATCACAAACTGATCCCGTCTCCCTGAATTTATTTCCAAGCAAACAAACAGCCACTCTACTTGGAACACGCACGCCAGGAAATTTAGCTTCAAATTGCTTACAACTTCCCTACAAGATGATGTAAGCACATATGTATCATACATACATAAAGAATCTTTGAAAGCATTTCAAGCAAAACTAAAACATTGCTAATGTTATTCACCTGTGAAGTGAAGTAAGACTGGCGCACATGTGATGAGAGAGTGGATATAGGACTCAAGGCAGTCAAGGTCGCATGGGCTGTGCCAACTTTTGTAATAAACATACTGTACTTATGCTCCATGCAGCAAGGGATCAAGTGAGAGGAGGAAGCAGGAGTGACAGGGTCCTACAGTTTCCAAATTGTGATGCCCTGGCAGTCGGACAGGGACCCTACCCCACCTAGAGAGACAAACATCCATATATTCATGCTTAGCAGCTCAAGGCCAAGGACAGAAAAAGCCCTTTTTCCCTTGTGTACTGCACCAAAACATCATTGCCAACACTTTCAACATGCCAAACTGGGTGAAGCATGAATTAAATGATTAATGGAGTGATACAGAAGGGTAGAAAATGGAACAACAACTGATGACATGGGAAAGGAAGATCTTAAGGAAAATCTATGTTCTTAAATATGAGAAAGATCATATACTGTATTCACCGTTTAGATCTTGTTAAGATATGGGCTTTGTCAAAGCTTATAAAACTAAATAAATTACATACATAAAAGGCATTATATTAATTATTTACATAAGACAAGAGAAACTGTAATTTAAATATTCTTCACTGAATAAACTTCTATTATATTCTTCTATTAAAATGTTTTAGGGCCAGTTTGTACCTCTTTTCCAAAATTATACTTTTAATGTTTTCAGGCAATTTGCTGTATAATAAAACTGCATTATGTTCAAAACTGTGTGTACATAAGGTTGTATTGTGGTTTGTAATACGTAGATCTGCATTACCCCTTTTATGTACTTTTGAATTAAGAGATGCAAGATCTTGTCAGAACTAAGATTCCATAAATATAAACACACGGGAATCAAAGTATTTTAAAATGTTATATGGTTTACAATGGTGGAAGACAAGACAAGATAGCGTATTGCTCTTTTCTGCAATCTAAATATTTTTATTACATCTTTTACATTACCCCAGCTTAGTATTCCATAAGTCATTACAGAATGGAAGTAAAATATATAATTCTCAACACATTTGTACTCACAGATTCTCTCATATATTTAATAAAGAATGTAATATTACTTAGTTCAATGCTAGCTATTCAATTTATTTTTCCCATTTATCAGATACAAAAGCTCAATATAAATCTCCAGACATGCAACTGAAATTAAAGCCTATAGGTCGGGACACATGATAACAATGAATGACAATAGATGGATGCTTAACTCAAAACCTGAAGGTAGACACAATATTGGCCGACAAAAATTAAGGTGGCTGGATGGAGTAGATCAAAATCTAAGAACTTTTGAAGTAAGAAGATGTAGACAGAAGGCTGTGGTTTGACAGGAATGGACTAAAATCCTAAGGAAGGCCAAGGGCCGTCCAAAAAAGAAGACAGAAGGGTAGGAAAATCTCAACAATCCAAGCAGCAAATTTCTTTTGGTTAACGTGCTCCAAACAAAACAAAAACTATTTTGTAATCAGAAAAAATTATGACAGTCATCTTTTGGGATTCCCAAGGCATGATATTCATCCACTACATGGAAAAGTTAAAACAATCACAAGTTCATATTACAACACAAAACTGGATGAATTTCACAGGGAACTGTGAAAGAAAAGACCTCATCTGGTGAAGAAAAAAATTCATTCAAAATCTTCTTGGGCTTCTAACCAGGTAAAAACTTGGCTTGATACCAACGTTTCGAAAAAGTGTATCTTCCTCGTCTTCAGTTCACCCTGATAGAAGCCAGAGAAGATTTTGAATTAATACGTCACCAGGAAAGCTTCAGTTCTTATTTTAAAATAATTCATTTTCACCAGTATAATGCACTCGTGCACACGTTTGCCAATGCCATTGCAAAACTTGTGGAATAGGGGTATTTACTGCTATTGCATCCACATATTCTCTAGAATGGGCTCCAAACAACTTCTTGCTCTTCACAAACCTGCAAAATTGTTCCTTTATCAATATTGTAGTAATCAAGTTAAACATGGTTGTATTAGCTCTTTCTAAATAGAAGAAAAATAAGGTAATACAGTAGGCTAAAGCAATAATCAAATCATTTAAAAGTATGCTGCTATGTGAATAATTGAAGTTCAATTCTCTTTGCAAGATCAAGAGTAAAACAAAAGAAAGATGACCTCCATTTGAGAAAAGTTTAAGTAGCTTAATTGAAACCAACAACAAAGAATATCTCTAAAGCAGTTAACACTACAAAAAAAATGCATATGACATAACTCCATATTTTAACCAGGTCTACATCTTTTATGTAGTAAGTTCCTGTCTACTTTTTATGGTTTGCCAGTTATACAAAAGTCATCCAGAATGAAGAGGTGCTCAGAGGCTATTCCCAGAAAATTCAACATACACATTATATTTGTGATGCAAATAACTTTAATATACAGTATTTCAAACAAACTCGTTAGAACCACTTTTGCGAAAAACAAAGTTTTCAAAAAATGTTCCAGGTAAAGGGTCATTTGGGAGGATTTTCTTGGAAATCTTTGTGTCACATCCTTGAAAGATACTGAGCTTAATACCTAGTTTGGTTAAATTTAAATGTAATGAGTCACCTTTTTACACTTTTTGCTCCAACTTTGCCTTGGTTAGGGAAGACCGGTTTCAGGGTACTTTAACCCTATCTTCAGTTCCAGGGATGACGGACGCTACATGCAACAGGTGGTTGCGTGCAGCTCTGTGTTTTGTTACCCTCTACTCTTCTCAACAGGATGACGTCATTGACGGCAGGGATCTCAAAATTCATAAGGGAGTCTTCTTCTTTGGTATAAAGATATTTTCCCAAATTTGTAGTTCCAAAGGTTTCTTTACACATTTAATTAACTCTATTTCTTCCTTTATGTTATGATTTTCAGACCAAAAATGATGTGCTATTGCAAACTTGTACCCAATGTTTCTTAAGTGTTCTTTCATCCTAGTTTCCAAATTTCATAATGTTTTTCCAATATAAATCTTATTGCAGTCTCGGCAGCTCATTTTATAAATTATAAAACAATGGCTCAAGAAAGTTGACATGGCACCAGTACAAATTGAAGCATACATCACTTTGACAGATCTTTGCATAAAACAAAATAACTTCTCATTTTCCAACAAGGTTTTTCGACAAACTGCAGGCTTGACCATGGGCAACCCTCTCTCTCCTATGTTAGCTAACTTATATATGAGCAATTTCACTAAAGCCTTCCCACAGATCTTCAAATCCTGACATAGGTATTTGGATGATGTTTTTGCCATTGTTCTAAAAAAGTAATGGACGATGCAATAAAGTTTTTGAATTTATGAGAAAAATCTGTAGTGTTCACCATAGAACAGGAACAAAACGGATTGTTGCCCTTCTAAATCTGAAAATCATGAGAACTGAAACAAGCTTAGAATTTGGCAAATACAGCAAAGCAACACATGTTGACAGTTACATAAAACAGAACCAGTTCAACATCAACTTGCCATCTTTCACAGTCTTGTTCATAGGCTTATCAATGTCCCTTTGAATAAAACAGAATACCAAAAAGAATACACACACATTCATGAGGTTGCCAAACTGAACAATTGCAATACTAACATCATAGACAGATTGATCTACAGACACAAAACAAATAAAAGACTACATGAAATCATCACTCAGTGAAATTTTGCAAATTTACTTTTCACCCAAAAGTGTTGTGGAAATTCAAAAGGATTTTTAAAGACTTTAGTATAATACTGGCCCCTCAAAATAGATATAATATCCGGAGCTTATTGAATCACCCTTTGAAAGATATCACACCGAACACTAAACAATCAGGAATTTATAAAATGAGCTGCCGAGACTGCAATAAGATTTATATTGCAAAAACAAAATGAAATTTGGAAATTAGGATGAAAGAACACTTGAGGAGCATTAAGTACAAGCATGTAGACAAGTCTGCAGCAGCACATCAACTTTGGTCTGAAAATCAAAGGAAGAAATAGTTAATTAAATGTGTAAAGAAATCTTTGGAACTACAAATTTGGGAAAATATTTTTATCACCAAAGAAGAAGACTCCCTTATGAATTTTGAGGTCCCTGCCGTCAATGACGTCATCCTGTTGAGAAGAGTAGAGGGTAACAAAACACAGAGCTGCACGCAACCACCTGTTGCATGTAGCGTCCGTCATCCCTGGAACTGAAGATAAGGGTTAAAGCACCCTGAAACCAGTCTTCCCAAACCAAGGCAAAGTTGGAGCAAAAAGAGTAAAAATGTGACTCATTACATTTAAATTTAATTATGGCGCTCCACTGTCCAAAATACTTCTTTTTATTTGATATCTAGTTTGGTATTTTTGGTTTTGAATTATGCGCACGCACACACACACCCACCCACACACACACACTCACTCACACACACACCCACTCACTCACACACTCACTCACACACTCACATACACACTCACACAATCACACACACACACACTCACACACTCACTCACTCACTCACACACTCACACACACACTCACATACACACTCACACAATCACACACACACTCACTCACTCACTCACACACTCACTCACACACACACACTCACTCACTCACTCACTCACTCACACACTCACTCACACACACACACACACTCACTCACTCACTCACACACTCACACACACACTCACATACACACTCACACAATCACACACACACACACACTCACTCACTCACTCACTCACACACTCACACACACACTCACTCACACACACACTCACACACACACTCACTCACTCACACACACACTCACACACTCACTCACTCACACACACACTCACTCACTCACACACTCACACACACACTCACATACACACTCACACAATCACACACACACACACTCACTCACTCACTCACTCACACACTCACACACACACTCACTCACACACACACTCACTCACACACACACACACTCACTCACACACTCACACAAACACTCACTCGCACACTCACACACTCACACACACTCACTCACACACTCTCACTCTCACACACTCACACTCTCACACACTCACACTCTCACACACTCACACTCACACTCTCACACTCACAACACACACACACACAAAGAGATCTTTCTAAAAAAATATTTTTGGATTCATGGTTCTCTCTGAGAAATCACGGTATGGAATTTTTGGGTGGAACACAATATCTTCCCTATCTACTAGTACATTGTACATATGTAATAGAGAAAGTAAAATTGAAGTTGAGTTTTTGTAAAATTCCTTTAAAAACTCATAGACTTATCAAGTTGCCTCTTTACACTGTTTTGATGAGTCCCAATGAGGAAACAAATTTATTGATCTTTAGAAAAGCTGCAGCGAATGAGATGTGTTACCATAATCTGCGTTGCCAGGTAACTACCTTCACTCTTCTCATATTTCTTTCTCACTCACACACTGAGCATGCAAATCTGCCTGGCGACATAATGGTCGACATAAGGAAACATAATTTTGCAATTTTTAAATTTAAAACTTGAACTTGCATGTACCAACTGAGGCTTTCACGGCAGGTGTCTTGAACAATGAAAGTATTTTCCGGGTGAGTAGACTGTGGTACTTTCATTGTTGAACTTGCATATTTACATATTATGTACACATTTTTTAAATGTTATATTTTTATAGTTTACGAATTAGCTTCTCTTTTAATTCAATAGAACTGCCAGTGACTCTACATGCTTTAGCATAAGCTGTTGAGCATTTTTCAAATTGAGTCAATTTCTTTCTTCCACATTGCTGCTTTTTTTAAAAAAAGTGTAGACCCTAAAAATAATACCTGCTTCTTAGATTTGCCAATAAAAGCCATTGCACTTGCTCTATTCCTGACTAAACAGCAACTGAAAACTGACTTGAACTCTGCAGGGACTAGAGTTAAATAAACATGAGCCCTGAGACATAAACATGCAACAGTTGACCCAGCATTCTACAGCTAACCAGAGTGTGTCCACTCTCTGTATCTCGACTTTAACAGCTTGCTAAGTGTAATAAATGTAATAATTGTTTTAGTACCGTCATGTCAGTAGGTTACACTCTATTCCTGTGTAATTATGCATGTGTGTACATACATATACAACATATATATACATACAAATAATAATGGTCATTTCAGTGCTTATGTGATTCTGATTATGATACATGCCTATGTTTATTCATGTGTATTATGAAAACTATTTGAGCGAAAAAATAGTGGTTTTTACGGTTCTGCTATGAACATTACTCCCTATATTTTTGCAAAATTGGAATATTTTGCGTTAGCACAAGTAGTACTTATGACAGACGCGTCACTCCCCAGTTAAGTGGGAATGCAGCAGCTCAAGGAAAGTCCCTGCAGTGCTCATTTTGTAGCACATTATCTATACA